>WEIU01009097.1:855924-866860 GCA_013389925.1 Aegithalos caudatus
CGCAGCTCACAGGGCTCGCAGGCTGCAGTGCCTGCGCTTCTGGGGTAAAATAAACACCTATTGACCTTCCTACCTCTGAGCAGTTCGGTCGTTATCTAGAACAGTACAGAGCACCTTCCCTTATCAAAACTTGGCGGTGTTCTGGGGTGTGGCATGCTGCTGAGAGCTGCCAATTCATAACAGCAAACCATTCACTCACTTTTTGGCACTGATTAGGANACAGCAGTTGGAGTGAGCTTCTTCCACTTGACCCCTTGCTGCTTTGCTGCAGCCCTCTGCCTCGGAGTGGAGAAAATGCAGGGAATGGGACAATGGCAGCAGATGCGGCCTGAGATGCAGTCCCGGCTCCAGGACAGTCCCGGCTCCAGGACAGTCCCGGTTCCAGGGCGGTCCCGTCGCCGTGCCCAGCCCGTGCCGCAGGTACCCGAGCGCCCTCTGGTGGCACCGAGCGGCGCGGCGGGCGGAGGCGCTCCGGGGCTGTCCCTGGGACACGCGCGCTGTCCCTGCCGCAGCTCACAGGGCTCGCAGGCTGCAGCGCCTGCGCTTCTGGGGTAAAATAAACACCTATTGACCTTCCTACCTCTGAGCAGTTCGGTCGTTATCTAGAACAGTACAGAGCACCTTCCCTTATCAAAACTTGGCGGTGTTCTGGGGTGTGGCATGCTGCTGAGAGCTGCCAATTCATAACAGCAAACCATTCACTCACTTTTTGGCACTGATTAGGAAAAAAAGGAAAGCGATTCTAAACGTATTAAGTCCAGCATTTTCTATTCTGTGCCCTTTTGGGGGTGTGATGTCGGTGATGAGTCACCAGGGCCTTGGGACAGCTGCTCTGGGGTAGAAATGTTGGGGAGTGGGTTGGGCGGGTTTGTATTTTCTTTGAGCTTTGTTTGTTGGGCATGACTGACAGTGTAGACACACTGTAAAATGTTGACTCTGCTCTTCTCTCTCCTTGCCTCAAGGCTAAACACGCTGCTCTGTTAATTATGTGTTAATGATGTGCCTGTGCCTTCCCCCTCCTCCCCCCGCGCCCTTTACCCTCATTTTTCTGGGGTATTTTTTGAGATTACAGGAGAATTTGGTAAAAAATTCCTGCTGTGGTAAAACTGTTGCTGGGAATCCTATCTACAAAACCCAGTGAAGCTGGTTATGTGCAATTACACCTGATTTTAAAAATTCCCTGTGTTGCTGTGTTGCATTGCTGATGCAGGAGAGAAGAGTGTGTGTCCCTAGTTATGTCTTAGTATCTAGGAGAAAAATTCTAAAATTAAACCTTTTGTGGTTACCTCTCCTCCCTCCCGCCCCCACCATGGGTTGGTTTGGTTTTTTGTAGCCCATTAATTCATTCTTCCTCTTTAGAACATTCTAACAATCGCTTCTGCCTGCCTGTAGCGCCGTGTCCGGAGGTGATGCTGGGGTGCTGAGCTTTGTGGTGGGAGCGCCTGGGGCTGCCCCGCACAAGCGGAGCCCGCCTCGCCCCGCAGCGGGACCGTCACCGGAGGGGCCAGCAATGCCCGTGTGCGGGAATGCCCGCAGGAGGCGGCGCGGGGCTGCAGGCACGGCCGGGCTGCAGAGGGCGGTGGCTGCACAGCAAAGGCGCTCTCAGCCCCGGCGCTGCTGCTGCATTTGCCTGCCTTTGCCTCGGTGACCAGGAGGGCTCAGAGCCGCCGTCGTGTCACCCGTACTGCCACACTCCAGCGAGGACCGCCCGCACGGTGACATCGTGGGCAAAGGACCGGGAGCTGCCTTACTTTTTTTTCTCTGTTGCCAAAAATGATTGATGTATCCTTTTATTAAGTGATATTCATCCAGCTTCATGTGTGGCAGCAGCCCCCACTCGCTGCCAACCCAGTTGACTGTCCTGGGTAGCTCTACCAGCCCTGGGCATCTCAACAGCCTTGGACCTGAATGTGAAATGATTAATGACGAGAACTCCCTGCTCAGACCTTTTCTGGGGGCTGGACAATCAGAGATTCCATTTCTAAACAAAGACAGTGTCTTTGACTTAACTTTTTAAAACAGGCTATTTCTCTTTACAGAGAGAGGAGTCTTTAGAGTATTTAAGAAGCTGAATATAGTTCCAGTTTTAATAATTTAAAGCCAGAAGACCTGTAGCATCATCTAGTCTGGCCAGCACACGCCATTAAATATTATCTTGTTCCTCTGAATAGAGGTCAGTGACTTGCACTTACTTACAGGATACTTTTCAAGGGACATTTTGTCTTACTTTGAAGGTGTCATAAAACAGAAAGTCCACAGATTTCAGTGGTTAATCTTTCGTGTGTTTCTTAGGTGTTGTTAGATACACCTGATGACTAATTTTGAGGGAGTAATTTCCCAGAGTAGCTGAAAAGCTTGTTCTATCATATTTTGTGAAGATTTGGAATTCTGCCATCGTATTTTTGACAGATCAGTTATCTTTGTGGCTTCACCATAGAAAACATCATTTTACAGTGAATTGCATTTATTGACAAATATAATCTAAACTGGAAACAACAAATCCCAAGCACTATTATGTGAATTATTGGAAAAATGCAGAACAAATTCACTTTGCCGAGTTTACAGGAAATGAAACTATTTCACCATAACTTCTGAGATTTCTACTTTGATTTCCTTTCCTTTTGTCCTAATCAGTGCCAAAAAGTGAGTGAATGGCTTGCTGTTATGGATTGGCAGCTCTCAGCAGCACGCCACAGCCCAGAACACCACCAAGGCTGAGTGCAGACAGCCGGCAGCTCTGGCCATGCTTACCAAAGCCAGATTTAGAGCTGTAGGTTGGAACACACATGTCAGTTGTGACAGGACTGCCACAGTTCCCCATCCTTTCTCAGGCCTTTCCTGTGCTGGAGAACATGCAGATAATGGTAGGGATCAATCAGCAAACTGCCAGCCCCATGGCAGGGCTCTGGGAGCCCTGGAGAAGATGAGCTAACTCAGCTTCACCCTGCTGCAGGCTGCACAGATTGCTAACTGAGTCTGTTTTGATGGTACTCAAGGCCATAGAAAAGAGGGAAAGCATAATCTTAAAAAAATAGTTGGAAAGGAAAAAAAAAGCATATTCCCTCATAACTGCACACAGACGTTTTTCCTGGCATTTCTATTACTTGATTTAGATTTCAAATTAGGTTGGTATTAAACACTTGAGTATTTATTAACAATCTAAAACTGAAAGAGAGATTCTTTATGAAATCAACAGGTAAAGTAACCACATAGTACCATGAGGATGGGACATAAGAGCCTCTTTGAGGTTTCAAAGACAGCTACATTCATTATTTTTAAAAATTTGTTTTCACTGAAGCTGCATCCAGGGGGTCCCGAAGTCTCCACAGTGTCTAGATGTGTACACTGAATTGGGTTAATTCCACTGAAACAACCAGATGGATTCTTCCTGCTTAGTCCCTGAAATAGAGCTGGCTCATTTCACACATTGTTTACATCAATAGCTAACTCTCTTCAATTTTCCAATACTAAAGTTCCTGTTGTACCTACTAGTGGGGAAAATTGTTCCCTCTTCAGTTTAGAAACGTTTGCTATCTCTAACTTAGAGATATTGGCTATCTCACTTCCATCGGGAAGTACAAAGGGTATTTGCCAGCTAGTCGGCCTCTTTTGTTTGGTGTTCTAGGTGGATGCCAGAGAATAGATAGAGACACGTTAGCTCTTCTCTGTCGTTTAAAATTCCTTTAAAAAAAAAGGAGGAGGGGATGGGAGGATTAGTCAGATTCAGAACAAATTTTATTGCATGAGTCATCATGCTAAAGTCAGTGATGAGATTTGTTTAAACAGCAACTTTCTATGCAAGTAAGAATTTAGGGTTTGGGCTTTTCTTAGGAAGTTACTTGGAAACATATTGGAGCCAATTTTCAAGTGGATTTGAAGCTGATATAAAAGAGGTGGGATGCATTCAGGGAAAGTTACCTACGGAAAAAGAATTATCAACAGAATTTATTTTTTTTTTTAAATCAGAGCTAAATGGCACAATGCTATAATAAAACCACTGCAAGCAATGTCTGATTCCTAATGTAACTAGTTAACTTGACTATTCCCCTGCCACTTTTAATTTTTAATGGGGACTCAGAATTGTATCACCTTAATCTTTTAGTTCTAAGACTAGAGAAGTTAAGGAAAAGTACGGTCTTTTAAAATATTTTGTGCTGCAGTTTGACAAGCATGACATTTTTGTGGTTAATTTGACAAGGTTCTCAGCAAAGTCCCATACTTACAGGAAATGTTAAGTGTCATAACATGTGCATAAGAAATAACAATGTACTATAGTAATTCTGTTTGTTGCTACAGTGAATAGCCTTTGCAACTAGAAGTGAGTAAACTTTTGTGTGTATCTGTTGTATCCTTCTCATTTGTCATTGGTGGGTGTTTGATAAAACTGCTTCTCTTCTATCACATATTAAACACAATTATGAGCATAATTCAAGTCTTGGAGATTGTCAGCTATAAAGGTCCCAGCCAAATACTTTATTCTTTGTAAAGATTAAGAACTATGTAACAACTTTCAGTTTGGAATTCTCATTGATTTTACTACAAATGCAGTTCCTGCACTTCAGAGGTGTATTTATGTCAGAGTCCCATATTCTTACTCTAACAATATCACTGTGGGGGGTTTTCTCTCACTAAAAAGGAAAAGGAAGGTGAAACAGCTGCCTTTATCATGATATGCTTCAACCAACACTGCCTGAATAAGCCTTTGGAAAGAGACAGCCTGGGCTCAGCAGTTTGAAGTCCAGGTTGCACAGAGAGCTTCAGCTTTGACCACAGTTGTGCAGTTTACAGCTGTATATTTGTTTTTTACCCATATCTGCTGGAAGTCAGTAACCTGAGTCCTACTAAAAATATTTTGTGGACAACTCTGATGTCTTTTTTTTATTATGTGAGTTAGCTTTAGAAAATTAAATAATAACAAGTAACATCCTTTTGAAATCTCCGTTTATAACAGTTGGATTTATGCTATGTGGATTTGGTGGAATTTTAAAAATTATATATGAACTACAAGTATTTGAGAAGATTTTTTTGAAGGTATAGGAGTAAAAAAAGATTTTGTCATTTGGGAGGGTATTTAATCAAACTGAATGTACTTTGCAAGGATAAATTGTGACTAGACAGCCTTATTCACATTGGTCATATTGGAAAAACCTGAGTAGCTTAGACTAATCAGAAGTGTATTTCATACAGATCCTGGGCCATGATTCTGCACACCAGCATCCTACACCACATACAGTGGGTATAAAAGGATGAAGGAGTAAATCTCCAGCAAACCCTCAGCATTTTGATGCCTTGTTCTCTCCTTTAACCACTTCATGACAGTGCACGTGTATTTTAATTGGTATCTTACTCTATTTCTTCTTTCTCTCTGAAGGAATTCCTGAGTCCTTATTACTGCTTCCTATTTGGAAAGACAGTGCCTTATGTAGCCAAGTGCTATGGCAGCAAACACAGGGTGCAGTGTTGAGAGAAAGGAAAGGCTTCTATTTAGTTTATTGTTCTTGAGGGTCCATTGGGACCAACTAGTGGATCTTTTTTGTGTTTCTCAGTTAATGAACAAGTCATGTCAATTGATAATTGATACACCTTTCTAGTCCTGAGTATTTTTTCCTATGTGTCTGGAACAGGATTACTGTGATGGAAAAACTGAGTGCGGTAGAAAAAAGCCAGCACAGACCTAGCAAAGAAATGGGGTCACTCACTAGCAGATGGGTGAGATAGGTGGGAAGCATGTTTCACTACAGCCACATGGGTGGGGATGTTATTTGGGAGATGAGGAGGAATAGGATTGACAAGGGAGGGTAGAGCAATAGTTCTTTAAACAGGGAGAAGACTCCAGACAACTTGTCTCCAGTCCCAGCAGACTAGCCTTAAGGCCAAATTCACTCGTCTTTAGGTGACTAGTTATCATAATCAAGTTCAGCAGACTATGATGTTGAGATCTGCTGTATTTCTACAGTATCATGTGAGTGTGCTTAATTCTGTCAGCACAAGAAGAAGACAGTCCTTTTCCTAAAATGTCTGCAGTTCAGAGGTCTGATCCTCTCAGCTGCTAGGAGGCCAGCAGTGCTCCTGGAGCCGATCAGTCACAGGATACATCTGCAGTTACACAAACAGCATGCGTGAGGATGATGACAGACGCTTTCTCACAAAGGAAAGGAGACAGGGAAGGAGATGGCACAGAGTACAGGGAAAAGGATTACCATAGAGTAATGTAGCCTGGGAGCCTGACTAGTGGCATGAAATACCACTACCTTTAAAGGAAACCATATTTGTCATATTTCCAAGTAAAAGTACCAGTATGTCATTTACTGAGCTGGTTATAGATTCCCACCTTCCCATGGCAGGTATCCAGTTTTTGTCATTGGTGAAGAGTTAAATATCAGGTGAGATGGACATTTGGTCTTGTGGGTGGGACCTTTTTTATCATTACCCTGGATTTCAGAGTATTACAATCTGTTCCATAAATTATTTGAAGAGTTAAATATAAGAAATACTGAAGTGTGAGATCATTCCAAGTTATCTCAAACTGGCCTAATGCCTTTTTCACCTTGAAATCTATAGATTTTAGTGTGATCTAAGAGCAAGACTGTTATGTCCCACAAGTGCATGGTGTTTTCAGCGATAACTTTTGCCTCCACGTTCAAGCATTAGAAGCAACGTTTATTTCTGGTAGGAGAAAAGGCCAGAGCAATGCTTTGGTATAATCAAGGTGTTACTGTAAGCGACAGTTCAGTGCAGGTGACAGCTCTCTCAAGAGCCAGTTCTGAACTAGGAAATGAAAAGCAAAGATTGTCATCAATTTTGCCTTCTTTTGCTCAAGGTGCAAAATGTGCCTCCATCCTACTTATCCTGCACCATGGAACTGGACATGTCTGGGCACTGAACTACTTTAGAAAGCGACTGGGGCTGCTGGAAGTGCTCTTTTCCCTGAAGAACAGGTGAGAGCACAACCAACTTGTCTGTTCATGTTCTCTGGAGGGCTTCTGGGTGCCCCTGGCCATGGGACTACTGCTTGTGGTATGAAATCTTTGTGAATGAGAATCCATGGCGCTTTGCTGAATTCCATCGTTTTCCATTTGAACATGACATCTCTTTGCAATTCTCCAGGGTTGCTTTCTGGCATTTTTATTTCAATGATGTAAGAGCTGCCTGTTACTGCCAAGCCCATAATTAAAGCAGTGTTGACTGGTAAGTAATGGGCTGCAAAAGGTGTACCAGAAGATAATTAACAACACATTCCAGATAAGGGGGGCACGAGCATTCTTTTTATGAGGTGTTAATGTCTGAAGACCAACTAGTGAAATTGATCTTGCCTTCTTCAGGTTGAAAGTTCTGCTCAAACATCAATAGCATTGTACTGCCCTAGAAAATGTTTGATGTAGGGATTTCTGAAGGGTGTCTGTCCCAAGACTCCCCAGGCAGGCGCCTGGTGACAGAGCCCTGCTGCACTGGGTGATTCAGCACACCATTCATGCTAGCCTGACTTCGGTGCCACCTTTGCAACTCCTGGCATGAGGGCAGCTCTGGAGGGAGAGAACAGAGCTGTTTCCAGTGCCCTGCATAGGATAGGTGCAAACCTTTTTTCGAGAGCCATTTTAAAGAGCACTGTAGCTAGTCTTTGTCCAATAATTGTGTTGCTGCTCCTAAATGCACTTTACTTATGTATACTTCATTTCTGTTGTATTCTCAGCATATCTCACCTGTGATTTGGATTCCTCTGTAGAGACATTGGCAAAAAGGAACTTTTTTGAGCGGGTTTCCACATTTGGACCCTACTTAAATCTATAAGAAAATTCCGTGGATTTTTGTGTAAGTCTGAAGACAATCTATGAACCAAAGAGATGCTGGTTCTGTTAAGCATGCTGCTTTGGGTATTCCTGCTTCTTTTCCCACCCTCTTCCAATTTCTCTACTTGTGAAATTAATCAAAAGTAGGGGTCAGAATACCATTTTCCTGATAGAATTCAGAGAGGAGATGCAGGAGCTCACAAGCAGTTGTTTTGATTTTCACTGGCACGCAACAGCATGAGGATGCCAAGGGAACATGGGCAGCAAGGGCTGGTCAGTGTTCTTGAGGGATTAGTGTATGGTCAAACTGCAGCTGCGGCAGAAATTAGCCCCTATGTCAGGCCAAGGCCAATATGCCTCAGCAGAAAATGAGGAAAAGGAGGAGGAGGCAACGATTGTCATCTTCTTTCCTGGAATCTGATTTAAAAACAAAACTCACAATCTCTATCAATTAGCATTGCAAAGAAAATCTCTGAAAATGACGGGTGTAAAGAGGCTGCCCGGCAGAGTGCCTCAAACAATAACTCCGGGAAGTGTGAACTGCTCTCTCTACAGCCAGGGGATGTTAACAAAAGCGTGTTCTATTCGAGCCGAGCTAGTAGTGATGGACACTCAATGTCAGCAAGCAGTACAAGTCTGTGCAAGCCTCTGCTGGCTCCTTCTTATCTCTTCTGCACTGGCTGTGTCTATAAGATGTGTATGTATGTGCTGGAGGAGGTGGTTTCCCTGTTCTTTTGACCTCAATATTGCAGGATGCCTACAGGATCAGCTTGGTCTTGTAGTTAGTCCCATTAGATGATATTTTCTGCCGTGAAAGCTGGAAATCCGGGAAGAAAAATTTAAGCATTTGTTCTAGCATTCCCTCTGTCCAGACTGAATGAGTAATCACTCTTTGTACCCTGCAAACATCCTTGGTATCCTTGATCCAGGGTAGCATGTACCCCATGGACAGTTGTATTGGGATTGCAGAGATGGAAAGTATGGAAATTCCATACTTTATTGTGACCAAATTGAAGCTCCTTGATTCTCTCTTACTCTTTGCCTTTGTGCATCACTATCCCATGCTGATGCTTGAGTAAAGCAAAAACTTTGCCAAAAACTAAACTGGACAAAATACAATCAAACAAAAAAACACAACAGGTTTTTCAGAAGGAGCAGCTGCATGAGCTTTGCTGGCCAAGAGTGCACTGGAGGTGGCTTATGCATGACTGTGTGCAAAGCCCTGGGGGTTATCAAGGCAGCTAGTGCTGGACACTGCATGCTTAGAACAAGAATCAATAGCTGAAGGTGAATTTGCTGTATTGAACTCAGTAAATAAAACTATGCCCCCAAGATTTATAAGTCTGATTATTGTATCTGAGCCTTCATCCATCCCTACCTCCATATTTATCTGAATAACAGAAGTTAAATAAACCTGAAGGATTAGAAACACCCATTGACTCTACCTTGGACTGCTGAACCATTTTCCACCTGACATATTTTTTCCTTTCTTCCATATGACAATTCTTGCTTAAATACACATTTTACTGTTTACATGGACAGGAAAAACTCCAAACTATTCTGGAGCTGAAGAGGGGAAAAGAAATCATGTGATGGTTTTATGTTATCACAGTTCAGGCTTACAGGGACGCCAAGGTAGAAGAAATGGGTGAAGTACTGAGAAATTGCTTCAAGATGTTGTTTCCAGATGTTTTGAACTACTTGCTGCTGTCATCCCTCTGAAATTCTCAATGTCTTCTACACACTTCTGCTTGAAAATACTAGTTAGGTGTAGTGGTTTCTGAAGGGATTTATCTTGCCTTGTGGACTGAGCTGCTCCAGAGTACTAGACTCACAGGAGCTGACTGTCATCCCTGTGTGGAAGGATATTAATTTTTTGTTGTGAAGCACTCTGATTGTGTGTAGTGTTAAACCCCTTGGGCAGTTCAAGCCAGAAGTGGCAGCATGGATGATGGGTGCACTGGTCCCTACAGAATGCAGTGTGTACCAGCTCACACAAACTTTGTCCCTGTACCCTTCAGCTTCACAGCAAGCTGGAGTGGGTCCCAGATTTGAAAAATGAATGGGAACAGGTTGAGATGATAAACACATGATGTAATGATGCTGCTGTTCTTGAATACCTTCAGTGTTAGGCATTAATGGCTTCATTTGACAAATTATTAGAGTGACTAATTGATTTGCTTCTCTTCTAACATCTAATCCTTTTCAGTGTTCTAACTGCTGCTCCCTGTAAATCCCTTATGTCACTCTTGGCTCTCTTAAATTATATTTCTGGCCACTCTTTTGAATTAATATGTTGCTCATTATTTCACCTGGGACTGATAGCACTGACCTTGCTTGTTCTGTACCTGACTTGGATGAGCAGAGCTGTCTGGAGGGAATAAAAAGCTGCTCCAGGAAATGAAGACTTTTTGCTGAGCTCTTCAGCCTGCACTCCAGAGGAAGGCTGCTCCGTCTGACCTGGGTGACTTTAGAGTGTGCTGGGGGAGCTTTGTCCTTTACTGTGAACATTGGTGTTGATGCAATGTCTAGTAAAGCCACAAGCATTTTGTTTCCTGCAGTAAAGCTGATGGCTGGGAATATGAGCAGGGTCACCAAATGGGGAAGACAAGGACTTGTGACCTGGGTGCAGTACGAGCTGGGATGGTTTGCCTTTAGGAGAAGATTGGTATGGAGGCCTCCTTGCATTGCAGGACTACCGGGTTTCCAGCAGAGCTCCAGGCAGTGCAGAGAGAAGGGGAGCTCCCTCAGGGGGCTGAACCAAAGGCGGAAGATTTCTTCATTAAATTATTCGCTCTCCATTTGGATTAAAGAAAGGTGGACGGGTTGGTGGCAGCAGCGGGGACTGCACTGGGAGACACTTCGGCTCCGTGGATGGGGCGAGCGCTCATTATGTGTATTTTGGTGATGGGATGACAATGGGGGTGTGGAAGACGGCTCTGAGTCACCCTCGGAGCCTCGGCGGGGCCGGGCCGGGTGGGTGGGGGTCGTTAAGGGCCGGGGTGGAGGGCTTTTAAGGCACGGAGCTGCCAGTGCCGTGCCACTGCCCGCAGACCTCGGCCCTCATGGAGCTCGCCACTCTGCCCTCCGCCAGCCTGGTCCCCAACGGCCTTCCCTCCGCCAGCCTGGTCCCCAGCAACCTTCCCTCC
>WEIU01009097.1:871649-917149 GCA_013389925.1 Aegithalos caudatus
CCCGGTGCCCGCGGCCCCGGGCCGGGAGTGCGGGGCCCGGGGACTGCCGTGCCCCGGGCAGGGCGTGAAGGAGCTACGTGAGCTGCGTCTGGTAGTGCTTGCACGGTGTTCTCCAGGTGTGTACACGTGCCCTGTGCTAACTGTGCTCTCTTCCCGTGCCAGCTGCGCCCGGTGTCGCACGGAGGAACTCGGAACCGTGCTGGTTGTAAACAACTGTTGAACTAGTAAGATGGAGGAAAAAGAGAAGAAGAAGCATCGTGCAAAGCACAGCGGGCCAAAGGCCGAGAAGAAAAGGAAACGTTATCTCAATGACCTGGGAATAGGAGATGAGGAGAATGCACGGAAGAGAAACCCCAAAGCCTTTACGGTGCAGTCCGCTGTGCGCATGGCCAGGACCTTCCATCGGTGAGAAGTGGGAGCTGGCTCCAGAGCCTGCCAGGCGGCTGGAGGGGCGGGACTTGCCTGGGCTTGCTTTGTTACTTTGAGTACAAATACACAGACTGTAATTTTCACTGGTGTGTCTGCCTAGGGTTCACCACTCACCCAGTCACGTTGTGGTTTATGTATGTCGGAAGTTCGGGGCTTTGTGCACCTCTGTTACATTGTTACATCTGTGTTAATCAATAGAAAAACCGAATAGCTCCTTAAACTCAGTGGGACTTCCTGGGATCTGTGCTTGTGCTCGATCTTTGTGTTCAAGCTTTTGCAAACAGTGAAGACTTTCAAATAGTAAATGTCACTGTCCATGACGTCCCTGTATTTATTTATTCCAAATTTCTTCTCAGAACACAGGATCTGAAGACTAAAAAGCATCACATTCCCGTGGTTGACCGGACTCCTTTGGAGCCCCCTCCCGTGGTGGTGGTTGTGGTTGGCCCTCCCAAGGTTGGGAAGAGCACTGTAATCAAGTGTCTCATTAAGAACTTCACAAGGCAAAAGCTGGTTGAAATCCGGGGTCCTGTTACAATTGTGTCAGGTGAGAACACAGATAGGAGAAGTGGAAATGCTTCTTTTGTGCTCCTTACTTGTCTTGCTTTGAGAGCTGGGATATGTTCATGTTCTCATAATTTTTGGTCATTTTGAAGAAATCGTTTGGATGTGTGATCTGGCATATGTACAGTAAAAGAAAATACGATAATTTTAAATTTAAAAATTATATTTTAGCAGAATTATAAACAGGTGAAAACAGACACTTCTCCAGTGATGCATGTTGGATGACTTACATGCTAGACCAGAATATGAGTCCCAGAGACCCTGGAGAAACTTCAGGAATACAACCTGAAAACTGTACACGTTGGTTTGCTCCCTCTGTTTCAGTCTTTGATGCTTAACTTTCTTTTCAGGTAAAAAACGCAGGCTGACCATTATTGAATGTGGGTGTGACATTAACACAATGATTGACCTGGCTAAAGTTGCTGATTTGGTAAGTTAACAATGCAATGTGATTTCTGCTGTAATTTGTATTGAAAATACTGCTTTTGGTTGGACTGCCCCTGTGTCTGATTTCTCTACACATTTTTTGCTATCAAAGGCAAAACTCTTTGGTTCCAAAGAGAACAAGACCTGAGCTCTTTGACACAGCTAATGTTCTGGAACAACCTCAGGACATCCCTCACGTTGGGGGTGGGGGAAAGTAAAGTGTCTGTGTGTGGTTGGTGGGAGGTGAGAGAGCAGGAAAGTGCTGCTGAACTTCATTGCTAATGCAACTGGTAAGCTTCTAGTGGGAGACATTGTACCAAACCAAGGTGGCACAGTGACTTCTCATTAAGGGATTTGGCTGAACCCCAAAAATATATAAAATCTGAAAATGATGTTCAGTGAAGAGGTTTTCAACTAATGTTCAAAGTAGAAATATGTGTTAGTTTACCAGTTGTTTTTTTAATGCACTCTGAGGTCTCCATCTGTGAAGAACATCATGTAGTAACACAACTGATTTCAGTGGAATCTGGTCACTGCTGTAATTTACTTGCTTTTGGATCAAGAGATTACATCAACTGATCCTGGGGATCCAGTGCATGATCCATTTGTTTAGAATTTTACTTTACATGTGGATTTGGAGTGTATTATTCACAGCTGACTAGGTGTTGGGATTCTTGTCTAAGTATTAACTATGTAAATACCTAAATACATGTGTACACTGATCTAGATATTCTTCTGCTTTGATGTTTTCTACTGAGTAAGGGAGATGTAAACAGTGCAAATACTTCTGCTAGTATATTTGGTGGATGTTTCAGATTCTGTGTGCACATGGTGGTGCTGAGAATCTGTTTGGATTTATTGTTAGGGGGCTGAGATTATGTCAGCTCTTGAAGATCTGTCATCAAGTTCCTGTGTGCTTTAAGTTCTTTATTGTTAAGACCCTAAACCAACTTTGCTTCCATTTTCATGTGGCTGTTGGCTGCTGTTTCCTTGTGTCAGTGCATTTTAGTGATGTGTAGCAGCAATTGCCACAAGGGAAAAAAGTTGGTTTCATTTTACCAAAAGACTTAGCAGCATTAGTGTATCCAAGATACAGATATAAGGGCTTTATTAATTTTCTAAGATGTTCCTGAAAATCTTGGAAGATAATCAATTTTGGATGTTTTAAATTCACCAGGTAAACGCTTGTTCAGATCTTATTGTACTACTGGATGTTATTGCATTCCTAGGGCAACTAGAACATCTTTAGCAGCCAAATTCCGTATTTCAGATAAAAAGCCAAAGTTGGTTTTCAGGGTATATGAAAATAAAGTACAGAACCTTCTGCAAAATTTTGCTTCCTAAGAAGCTTAAGAGTTTAAAGGTGTGGTCTTTGAAATTAGCTCATGTGGGCACTATGGTATTGCTGTAGTGAAATGTGAATATTGTGTTTACAGGTTCTAATGCTCATTGATGCCAGCTTTGGATTTGAGATGGAGACATTTGAATTCCTGAACATTTGCCAGGTACATGGCTTTCCCAAAATTATGGGAGTTCTAACCCACTTGGACACATTCAAGAACAACAAACAATTAAAGAAGACTAAAAAGAAGTTAAAGCACAGATTCTGGACCGAAGTGTATCCGGTATGACATTTAACATTAATTTCATTATATATTTTGCTTTATGGAAGCTAAATTAAAAGTGGGTCAATACTTAAGTTTATTATGTTCTTACATCTTTTAAATAGGTAAGTGATCAATGTTGATGCTGTATCAGATTTTCATCTTTCTTCTGTTTGCTAAAATACTTGTGTGATTATTCTCTGTCCCAGTGTGCTAAGCTGCTAAATTTGCTACTAGCTCTGTTATGCAGGTGCTGTGCAAGGGGGAATCTGCTTGTAGGTCTGTATGAAGTCTTGAGGATGTGAATAGTTTTTCTTTAAGATTTAGGGGACAATTTTAATGGTGAGATAAACTGGTTAGTTTGATCTTTCAGAACCAATTGTAATGTGAAATTTTCAATTAAGGTTTACAAATCAGAATTGCATTACTATATTTTTTGTTAGTTTTATGACTATTAAATTGATTTTTTTGTGTTTTTATGTCTTCTTAATGTGTTTAGGGTGCTAAGTTGTTTTATTTGTCTGGGATGGTTCATGGAGAATATCAAAAGCAGGAAATTCACAATTTGGGGCGTTTTATCTCGGTTATGAAATTCCGGCCTCTCACTTGGCAAACGTCTCACCCGTATGTCCTTGCAGACAGGTGTGTGTTTTCCTCTCTGTTCTTCATTCTCAGCATGGATGGCACCTTGTTGTTTTTAAAAGCTGTGCTATTAGCCCTCAGCTCTGTGTGTGAGTGGGTGTTTGGTGTTCCCTGAGTGGCTTTGGGGAGGGAAGGAGCCTCTGTAAGGTTCCTGCTGTTCAGTTTTCACTTGTGTCAGATTATGTACACACCTCTGGTGTATTGTAAATGCTTTTGAAACACAGGATAGTTACAATAATCCTGCTTGTTGGTGATTATATTGAATTTCTGTGGAGAAGAAACAGCATTCTAGTGATTAAATAACAGCTGGTGAATTAGTCCTGAGTTCCCTGGAATATCCCTTCTGCTCCATCTCCCTGTATAGCATTTGATTCACAGGCTCTTTGGAACATGAAAGTAATCTTGGTGGCAGCTGTGCCTGCTTGAGGAATGACCTCAACTTACATATTTTACTGCCAGAATGCTTACAATTATGACTAAACTCCCATAATAATCCAAGGTGCCTTGAATGAACTTCTTCTTTAGCTCTAATTCTTCAGGAAAAAATTTCAGAGAAGTAGATAAACAATGTGTAAAGTCCTGCAAAATACACAAAGCAGAGAGGGAAATTGCAGACCCCACATTCTGTAGTTTTTCAGTAACATTGTTTTGGGATGCTGTAAGTGTTGCAGTTCCCTGATCTTGGGTCAGCTTTAAGCCCATCTGCAGCCGGGTTGTGTCCCCCACTCTCTTCCTTGGCTCTGTGCTGCCTCCCATGTGCAGTGTGGAAAGGAGCTTCCCCCTCTCCTCTGCCTGCAAGCAGCCACTCTTTTTTCTGTGGTAGCTTTTGTGTTGCTCACCACCATCCTTAGTGTAAAGGAAGTGTTGTGTGGCTGCAGGGAATGTGACATTCAGCTGTTTGCCCTCTAATGGTGAACTTCATTAGAGTAGGGTTGTGTGTGTAAAGCTGAGAAAGAGTCCTTAAAATGTGCTAAGAAAGCAGTACCTGTTCAGTGAAGTGTCAGTAAACCTTCTAGAAATTTGTTGAACGTAATTATACAATTTCTAAAATATAATTCTAAAATATTTTTAGGAGATCTCTTTTTTCCCTGAATTTTTTCTTTCTTATGATAATTCAGTTTTGATTATCAGAGTCTGCAGATCATGCAGCCAACGCCAGCAGTGGTGTTCTCTTTTCTTAAATAATCTTTTCTCAAAAGTTACCATTGGAACTGTGGATATTTTAACTGTCATTTTAAATATTGAGTAGAATGGAAGAGCTAACAAACCCAGAGGATGTTCGAATCAATCCCAAATGTGACAGGAAGATATCACTGTATGGATACCTGAGAGGAGCACACCTGAAAAACAAAAGTCAAATTCACATGCCAGGTAATTTATCAGAGTCTTAGAACTCTTTCTGTACTGATCTGTGATAAACAACATAGCTGAAATTATTTGTATATTTAAAGTATATTATATAACAGTTTTTTCACCTTTCTATCCTGTTACTATTTTTCCTAATGCATGTTTTTGTGAAAATAAATCTTGTAATTAGTTTTGCTTTTAATTGTGCAGCTTTATTGCACTGATAAACACATTATTCAAAGTATTTAAAGTTTTTCAAAAGTTTATCACTTTAAAAGGTGCTTAAAATCTAAAATAGACCAGCCCTAAAATGAAAAGTAAATTTGATTGATGTAAATTAGTAAATTACGTAATGTATTTCTTATGGTCAGAAATGAATAATTTAATGTTTTAAGTGAATGATTAATAAGTTTAAATTAAGAAATACTGTAATAATGAATTTACAGACAGACCTACTCAGAAAAGTGAGTTGCTGTTTTTGCCATTTGAAAACAAGCAAAGAAACAGACAAAGCTTTGCAGGATTCTGGTGAATTTATGTATTCCTTTCTAAGTTCAATGGTAAGGCAGAGGAACTGGGTGTTTGATACAGAGCCTCCTGTTGATCAATCATCGAATGCCACAATTTTGGGCTTGGTTTGTTTGTTTGTTTTTCTTTTTTTTGGGGATGGGGCATGGGTCAGTTTTGAATCTTTTCATGGTGAATTGCACAAATTTCAGAATCAAAACATGGTGCGAACTTTGCTTCCTTTTGTTCATCCCCTCAGGTGTAGGAGACTTCACTGTAAGTGATGTGAGTTTCCTGCCAGACCCCTGTGCTCTCCCTGAGCAGCAGAAGAAGCGTTCCTTAAATGAAAAGGAGAAGCTTGTCTATGCCCCCCTTTCAGGAGTTGGGGGTATTGTGTATGACAAAGATGCTGTTTACATTGACCTTGGTGGAAGCCATGCTCATGAAAAAGAAGAGGTAAAAGAATGCTGGTAGTGATTTGAATTCTCTTGGAAAAATGTGGTTTTTATCCTTAAAGCTAAAATAAGTGTTTAAAAATAAGCTTCTTTAAAATAATCAATCCTTATCTATCCATAGTGGGTAATTAGTTCCTTTCTCCTTCAGGATTCAGAGAAGGGATGTTTCTATTATCTGTTATTGTACAAAACATTGGAAGATCAGTTAATATTAAATACCTAAAGTTTGTGTAATTACTTCCCAAATATTGACCTAATATTTTTGAAATCTCCTGGTGCTGGACTATTACCACTCTTATTTTGCAGGGCATGGTGATTGCAGGGAGAAGACTAAGGATTTGTCTGGTCAAAGGGAGAAAAAAAAAGATTTGCTTACCAACAAATTGAATTCAGTTTTTTTCCCCCTGTATTGTGCTAAATGTTAAAATACCTTTGAGTCTGTGATAATGTGTTGGCTGGTATTTACTGCAGTGGTTGCATATTGTGAAGGAGTCCCTCTTAATTTCTCTTGGGGTGATGTTACAGGTATTCTTGAAATGGGAAGAGGGGAAAGGAGTCCTTGCTATTCTATTCTGAGAAAATGTTTCTTTAAAACGCTCTGCATTTTTTTCTTGCATATGCGTATTTCTGCTGGTTTTGAGTGACACCTGTCATTAGACATTTCTTTATTAAACTTAACTGAAAGGTAAAAAATCCTGTCTTTCCAGGAGGAAGTGAGGCCAAATCATGAACTTGTTCAGAGCCTCATCTCCACACACTCAGCCATCGATGTTAAGATGGCATCAAGCAAGGTCTCTCTCTTCATGGACTCTACACCCTTGGGTTCAGAAGATGTAGGGCAAGAGTAAGTTTTGAATGCTGGGCGGTGATTGAGTATGAATGAATCTCTAATTTCAGGCTTTAATTTAGGAAAAATTCTCAATAGAGCACAGCTAGTAAAGTGACATATTGTCTGATTCTTCCTCTTCTGAGATTACTCATATGCCACACTCTATTTTGGGATAGAAATAATTGGTACTAGAAAGTTTTGCAAGCAGTGTAGTCCTGCCTTCCAGGAATTTCTTGCTAATACCAGTAACATTTCTGTTTTAATTCATTCCATGATAAATGAAGAAATTTCTTGGAATTATTTTTGGCTATAACATTCAATATTCTTGAATAAAGAAACATTCAAGAATGCCAGTGCCTTTCTAATAGTCTACATAACTTCACTTAGTGTGAAAGAAAATCCGTTTAAAAATATTAACATGAAGCTTCATTCTTTCATTAAAATTTTCTGGTACTTTACCATCTTACCCCAGTTGTGGTCTTTGGGAAAACAGGTTTGTGATGCCCAAAGAAGAGAAGCAGGTGGATTTGAAGACTGGAAGAGTTCGCCGGAAGGCCGTCTTTGAAGATGATGAGAAGGAAAATGATGAAGTAGCAAGTGATGAGGAAGATGACCAAGAAGAAGAAGATGAAGAAGAAGCAGTTTCTGGAGATGGAAGTGATGGTGATGATGAAAATGATGCTGAGGAAGAAAATGAGAGAGTGCTCTTACGGGAGGGGATGGCAGTTAGGAGAGCCAAGCGCCTGAAAACAGAGGTGGCTCAGGAAGAAGCTGTGAATGAGCTACCAGCATTTGCAGACAGCGATGATGACCTGGAGGTGAGCTCTGAAGGAGGAGAAATGGCCCCTGAAGACAGTGAGATGGAGGAAGATGAGGAGGAGGAGGAGGGGGACATACAAAGGACTTGTGAAGATGAGAGCTCAGATAGCGAATTTGAGGCTGCAAATAAAAGAGCTGAATCTAAGCAATATGATGTGAAAAGTGAATGTACAGAAACAAAATCACAGATCTCAGAGCACAGCCCCAAAAGAAAAACAGTGCTCACTACAGATTCTGGAAACTGCACTGCAGAAGAGGCATCAGAATCTGAGGATGAGAACTCTTCCCTTGGGGAGGGGGATGATGAAGGAGGATCACATGAGGAATTAGAAGCTGAAGAGTCAAATAGGAATGGATTTCGGCACAGTCAAGCCAAGAAAGCTGATAGTGTTAGACAGGCTAAAGTTAAAACTGTAGATATTGAGGATGATGATGTGGAAAATCTTCTGAGAGAGGAAGAGGAGTATGAAGAAAAAATAGATCTTTCCGCTGACACAACAGGTAACTGTTTAATTTTTACTGTCCACTTTAATTGTATTAATTGTTAAGGGATATAATTAGTAGATACTCCATAATGTTGCCTGTCTCATATATATATGTATATATGTATTTATGTATAATTCTTAAATAGCAAAACTTCAAGTTAGGAAAGCTTGAAATACTTGCTGTTAAGCCTTTCACTTACGTTGTACTATGCAATGTCAGGTTTCCTTTCTCTAACACGGAGGAGATTTGTTTTATAAACAAAACTTCATTGATTTTGCATATGCTTCTTTAATCTTTATAGCTATGTGTGTAAAACAAGTTATGATGCTCTATCACATCTAGAAAGACTAAAACATGTTACTAAAATGCCTTAACTGTTCACTGAGCACTGGAACAGGTATCTCCATCTTTGGAGGTGTCCAAAAGCCATCCTGACAGGTGCTGAGCAGCCTGCCTTAGGTGAGGCTACTTGGGCAGTGGGGCAGGACAAGGAGACCTCCAGAAGTCCTTCCCAACCTCAACCTTTCTGTGAGACTGTGAAGAAGACATGTATCATTGTGAACATGATCAAATCTGTTACTGTTGTTAATGAGTTTTTAAAATTCTGTCCTAAAAAAAAATCAGTAGTATAATTTGTTATCCTCAGTTTATGTTTCTGTGTATATATGGAGTATGAGAAAAAGATGTGGGTTGTGTCTACACTTCTTAAGCCTCTTGTCATGTTCTCATTTAAATTATTTTTGTAGTTTCTGCTCCTTGTTCTTTTTTGGAGACAGAATGTGAATTTTTTCCCATTTTCAGGTGCACTGAAATGGAAAGAGGACCTCACACAGAAGGCAGCTGAGGCTTTTCTAAGGCAGCAGCGATCAACCCCCAATCTTCGTAAACTTGTATATGGAACAGGTACAGATCTGTTTGGAAACTTGTCTCAGTATATATGGTGGCTTTTAGCTGTTATCAATTTTCAAGTCTGAATATTTGAGCATTGTCTTTCGGTGGGAGGCTGGAGGAGAGTTCATTGACTTTTTTAATTGCTGATGCTCATTTTAACTAATCGTTGTAATAAGAAGACAGTTTTTACTTTTCCCATAAAAAGCATTTTGAGTTCATTTTCCAGACTACTCAGTTGTTACTCATGTTTTCTGGTACAGTTATTTCTTTAAAGCATTTAAGGTTTGGTCATTTGTGTCACCATCTGCTGGATATTATGCAAACCCATTGTGTAATTGTGTTTCATAAAGAGATGTTGTCTGTTGGCTGGTTTCAGGAGTTGCTGTCTCACAGTGACTGTGGAAGAGTCTCTTAGACATGACTTAGTGTCAGGTGTTTGTCAAGGAAAAAATAGCTGGCTTAATAGGAAGAGAAAATTGCTATTTATGTAATTTGTCTTGTTTAATTCACAACTTCTCCAGTGGTTGACTGAGTGTACAGATCTCATTGTGTAGAACCTTTGTAGAACACGATGAGAATTTGGCTTTTGTAAACCTTCCACAGTGCAGGTGTGGGAAGACTTTCTGACAGATTATCCAGTCTGGTATAAGTATTAAGGCAAGTTTAATGTCCTTCCTGTTCACAGATCATTTTGATATTGTTCCAATTTGTCATATTGAACAAGCATCCTCTGTTTACTTGTTGGGCAATATTTTTTTTTAATAATTCCTGTTATGAAAACAACTGGATCAGTGTACCTTTTTCTTCAGGCTTTTACATTTAAAACTGTACCAGTTTGGTTCTTTTATTTCCTCAAACTGGTGCAGCTGTTGGGAAACATAAGGATGGAGGTGGTTAATGAATTTCATGGATGTACTGTGGGGAAATGATCACAGCCTCTGTTTGGTTTAGCTGTCGAGGATGACCAGGAGAGCGAGGATGCAGAGGATGAACTTGGAGGTTTGTTTCGTGTCAGCCGTCCAGACAAAGCATCCAAACAGAAGGCTAATGCCCTTGACTGCTCCAAATTTCTGGTAGAAAAGCTGCAAGATTGGGATTTAGAAGAGGTGATGCCCTTGGATAATTGCTTCTGCATATCCTGCCTCGTTCTGTCCTGGCTGTGTCTCATAAAGTGTGACTGAGCTGTCACTGGAACAGATCTGTGGGAGCTGTGGCCACAGTGTCTTAGATTCTGCCACTTGTTCTCACTAAGTAACAGAGGTTTGTTCTTACAAGGGTGGCAAGTTACAGTAAATCAATTGAATGCTTGGCTCACTTGATTATTTGGTGAATAATAGTTTATTTACCAAAAAGTAAAAAGCAGGAGACCCAAGCGAAAATACGTGGGCTAGAGATTTTGGTAGTGCAAAGACCTTTGGGCAAGAATTTAAACAATCCTGCTTTTGGGGAGGCATTGTGTAGTTTTGGTAATGGTGTCTTGGTGTGGAGCTGCATGTGAGAATTGTCTCTGAGGTGGGGAGTGGGACATGTCTTGGGGAACATTTCTGTTGGTGAGGAGCTGCAGCTGTTCAAGACAATGACACTTATTTTGCAGGTTATGAGCAGTATTCGAGACTGCTTTGTTACTGGAAAGTGGGAGGATGATAAAGATGCAGCAAAGCTGTTGGAGGAAGATGGTATGTGTAACACTTCCAGAAATGATTCATGTATACAGGATTTTTAAGAAGAGTATGACTTTTTAGTTATGTATATAGAATATTTTGCCTTAGTGCTATACTTGCAGTTTTTTTCAAATCGAGTATGTAATTTCAAATAGAGTATGCGATTTAAATTATAAAATGGAGTCCTTAATCTCAACACTTGGACATGCCAGCTTTGAATTATGTATCTGAGTTGATCTATTCATCATATATGGTTTATTCTTCTGGATAGTCATGGTAGAAATAAACAGAATCTATTCTTTATTGCAAAGACAAACTTGCCATTCACATTTGGCTGAAAGTGAAATCTATTTTCAGATGTTTTGGAGGTGTTGTTTTTGGTTTGTTTGTTTGTTTTTTAATTAGGAAATATTTTTAAATTAATGATGTGGCTGTATCTTACGTGCATCAGGATTGTGGTTTAATAGTCTTCTATAAGCATATGTTTTTAACCTAAATCTGTCAGCTATATTTAATTTAATTTGTTTTTAATTAAATACAGGAGCTCAATTACTCTACTGGTGTCTTGTGTGATTAGAGTTGAAACTAATGTATTGGGAGTCCTGTGGGGTGATCTAAACTTTATTTGCATTTTTTAAATCATAAGGCTGCTGAAAAGATAGAACAGGAGCCACGTTGTGTTTAGCTGGGAATTTTCAGCTGAAGCTGTAGAGATGGCAGAGCAAGCCTATAAAACTTGATGAGAATCAAAAATATTTAGACTGAAACTAATCTCCACAGCAGTACTGAGAAATGCACAGTACTGAACACATGAGAGATGGTGTGGAGCAATACAGCAGAATGGTTTGCTCACATTAGCAGAACTAATGCTCACATGTCTTGGGTGCTCATTGTTGCAGAAGAGCTGTATGGAGATTTTGAAGATCTGGAAACTGGGGTTGTGCACAAAGGAAAGGCTGCTGCTGGAGAAGAGCAGGTATGATCTACATTTTTATGTTCTTCAGCAACATAAGTGTGAATTTCTTACCAAGTGATAGGCATCCTGTGTAATAAATTCAGTGTTCATAGAACCAGTGGGAGGGAAATCAGTGGGAACAAGAAAGAAAGGTATATGGATTACTTTATATGTATGACTTTATCTAGAGTGGCATGTCTTTAGCTTGAGTCTGAATTTTTGTTTATAGTTAATTATGTAGAAGTCACCTCACTTATTTAACAGTAGGTGTCAGGCTTAATCAAGAGCTGGGGGATCTGGAGGCATGACAGAAGTATTTTAAAACCAAATGTAATCATAACTGTTTGTACTATGTCATCTCATCTGATGCAGAAGATTATAGCACTGTGTTTAAACACAACAAATTGTGGAAACTTGACACAGTTTCCTAGTTCATTCCTCTTATCTGCATAAAGGAGGTTGGTGTAAGCAATTTTATGCTGTGGCTTGCGTATCTTCCAAGAACAGAGCTGTAGTTGTCTGTGACAGTACAAACTGAAAAAATCAATTTCTTTTTTGACTGAGTAATCTGATGCATTTCATTATAAAATTGAGGGTAATGGCATAGTTTTGGCAGTTTTCAAATGGTCTGTGAACAAACTTCCTCCTCTCAGGTCTCTTTAGAGTGCTTCCTTCCAGCACAGTATTGCTCAATGCTATCAACAATTAACTTTTTTTTTCCCCCTCTATTATATACACTTATATTAGCTGTAGAATAACAGGTAGGTCAGTTATAGGGTCTGTTCCCTTGTGTGAAAATTATGTTTAATCAAAAAAGCTTTATCAGGAATATGACTAGATCATAAGGATCATTTTGGTCCTTACTGAAGTTGTGTCCTTGTATGAACAGCTTACTAATCTGTCTCAAATTGAAATGTTTTTTTTTCAAGTGTCTAATAATTGGCCCAATAAAAAAGTATTGTTTAATCATATCTATAGAAGTATTGTTTAATAATATCTATCAAACTGTTTATCAGAATGGGTTGTTTTCAGTGAACCATTTTACATGTTTGACATTGTTGATTAGTCTGGAAGTGAAGAAGAGGAGGAGGAAGATGAAAAAATGTCCAAACCAGAACCTGAGGAGGAGGAAAAGAAAAAGGAGCGCATGGACAAGAAAAGAAAACTTAAAGAAATGTTTGATGCAGAATATGATGAAGGGGACACCACATACTTTGATGATCTTAAAGAAGAAATGCATAAACAAGCACAGGTACAATCTCGTAACTTGACAATTTATCTGGCTATAGGTCTTCAAAAATACTCTACAGGGTTTGCCCCCAAAAGGATTTTTCCTGGAGACACAGGTGATGCTTAGGAGGTATTTCAGAAAGTACATACAAAGAAATATAAGCTTGTGATTTTTTTATGTTTGAATTTTTGATTCTATTACCTGGAAAGGAAAACAAGCAAACAAATGAAAGCTTAATTTAAGCAGAGTGCAGTATTTAATGATACTTTGAATCGCTGAATAAGCCAGGACGTATCATCTAAACTTCAACTACTTAAAAAGTTTTTAAATAAAAAAGTCATCCTTTCATGTGTAGGAAGGTGAAAATCTTCCTCATACTAATTTCTGCCACATATTTTTCTGGTACTATTTTTAGTGTGATTTTTTGCAGTGTTATTAATGGATAAGTAAATTCCCTGTGACAGTCTTTTTCATCCACCTGTGAAATTGAGGAAGAAGTAACTAATCACCATTGCTCTGTACATGTGGTAGAAGTCCTCAGTATCCAGAATGTGAGGTGTTGATTTTATTCCAGGCCTTTGTTTTTTTACGAAGAACTCATGAGTTTAAAAGCAGTTTCCTTTTTTTACTGACTTGGGAGAACATTGCCTTACATTGTTAATATCTTCACTGTGTTGTCTTCTTACAAAATTTTACCCTAAATAGTTGTTAAATTAGTCCTTACCTGCTTGTATTAGCCCCTGTCACAAAGGATAATATGAGCTCTGGTATGCTGATCTACTGAGAGCACTTAAAGGGTAAAGAAGGACATCCCAGTGAAAGAATCAGTCTTACGGGTAGCTAAACATCAGGAGCTGGAACAGGAAGCTGAGCCTTCTGTTATTCACAAGGATATATTCTTAAATATTTGAACAGTATCTACATTCTTATCACATGGTTCAGAAGAGCTTTTGAGCGTTACAGTGTGAGGATGCACAAAAATATTTTTAAGCTGCTGAGTAAGTTGGAGCACAACATCCTCATAAAGTGACACCTTAAAAATCAGGACATTAGATTTAAAAGGTACTTGGGCTCTTAAATCAAAAAATGTACATTTGATAGTTGTATCTTTAAAATCCAAAGTCACCATAGTGGAAGGTGTATCACAAGTCACTGAGTCATTTGCTTCTCTTGGGTACTGTCTTTCAAGTAGGCGTAACAGTCCCACTTGGGATCTCAAATTTGGAAGGGCTTTGTGGTGGTAGAGATCTTCCTCTGAATAAAGAGTCACAAAACCTATTAGATCTTTCCCAAAAAGATTTATATAAATGTTAGCGTGTTTTAAATAGAACCAGCCCTTCATGAACACGTTGTTAGTACTTGAATTTTGTGAAACTCACGGTGGCTTTCTCTTTGTCACACAGCTTAATCGAGCGGAATTTGAAGATCAAGATGATGAGACCAGAGTGCAGTATGAGGGATTCAGGCCTGGGATGTATGTTCGAATAGAGATTGAGAATGTACCCTGTGAATTTGTCCTGAATTTTGATCCTCATTATCCCATCATCCTGGGTGGTCTGGGCAACAGCGAAGGAAATGTCGGCTATGTACAGGTATGTAGCCAAAGGGCTGAGTGCATTTTATCTTGGTACAAGGGTGCTGCAGGGTGCCTGGTGTTACTGCTTTCTGTGTACTGAAAATACAGCTAAAATAGAGAGAAACTTCCATCCTTCCATCCTTCTCCTGAACAGGGGATTTTCTTTTGACACAAAGTGTAATTCTACAGTAGCAGATCCCGGATCTTTACAGGCTTAATTGGATAACCAGCAAAGGTTACTGTTGTTTAATGTTCAGCTGCAGTGGTGTCTCAGGACTAAGGTCTGATACTGTCATTGGTAAATTGCAAACGTTAATTGTACTCTGACCTTCACGATCTATATACAGATGACTACAGAAAAGTTACATAAGTGTATTTTTAATATAGTACTTGCTTGTATGCATACACATAGGAGTGAGTGAAATACTCATTGATCTTCCCGGTTAAGCTAAGGTTAGTGAGAATGTTTGAAGATAAATGAAGATAAAATGTAACGTATAAAAAATTTAGTGTAGAGTCCTGAAAAATCAAAGCCTGAACTTCAGAATGGCTGTTGCCCCCTTGTTTAGTAGCATGGCTCCCCTTCTCTCCTGCCCAGCTGCGCCTGAAGAAGCACCGGTGGTACAGGAAGATCCTGAAGACGCGCGATCCGCTGATCCTGTCTCTGGGCTGGCGGCGCTTCCAGACCATCCCCATGTTCTACATGGAGGACCACAACGGGCGGCACCGCCTGCTCAAGTACACCCCGCAGCACATGCACTGCGGGGCTGCCTTCTGGGGTGAGGGGCGTGGAGCCGCCCTCCTGAGCGCTGCAGGGCTTTGGGGCATGTCTCAGGAAGTACAGCTTTTGGAGGGGGAGGGCTGGAGATCGCCCCGTGGAACAGAAATAACACCAATAGGATGGGAAAACAGGCAGTTGTCTGATGTTTGTGGATCGTTTAAATGGTTTGTGAGTTGCTTGGATTTTCATCAAATTCTGAGCGTTCTGCTAAGTTGTAGCATATCAAGGAAGAATCTGATTTGTGTGCAGATAGACTTTGCACACATTATGGGCCCAGCCTTTGTGTGAGTAACTTCTTGTTAACTGTTCCTTTATGGGGCTTTAAATGTGAGCAATAGTTTGAGTGCTTTAAACTTTGGTTTTCTTCACTGAGTGTATTTGTCCTGTATTTTTAAGCTATTGGAATTTAAATAGGGGCTAGATAGTGTGTAGTAAAACTTTTTGGAAGTTTCTAAATTTCATTTTCTTTTAGGGCCCATCACTCCTCAGGGGACAGGATTTTTGGCTGTTCAGTCTGTCAGTGGCACAACGGTAGGTTTGTTACCACAGAATGTTGATTAATGCTTTCTATGGATATTTGGGCAAAATATATACATATTGGGAGGAAGGTTCGCATTATGATAAAGCAGTGTAGTTGTAGGAACTAAGAAAGTAGTTGGATTCAAGCTTTTGAAAAGTGTATTATGTTGAGGTGAGAAACTGTATGGAGAGGATTTGTTTTTAGCAAATAGAAAGAAATTGTTTACTGTGGAGGGTGGTGAAGCTCTGGCACAGGTTGCCCAGGGAAGTTGTGGATGCCCCATCTTGGGAAGGATTCAAGGCCAGTTTGCATGGGGCTGTGAGCAGCCTGGCCTAGTGGAAGGTGCCCATGGCAGAGCTGTTGGAATGAGGATCTTTGAGGTCCCTTCAAAACCAAACCATTTCATAATTCCAATTTAAATAGTGTTAAAGCAGTATTTATCAGATATGATCTTTATTAGGTACATATTAATCAGAGGTAGCTTCATGTTTGCAGACAGTTGGTAGCTTTGCATGGCATTGTAATGAGCTTGACAGTAATCAGAGAGGCGATTTTTATCCCTTTCCTAAAATATGCCTTCAAGTGCTGTTGCACAGTTGTCTTTTTACAGGTTTTAAAAGGCTATTTTCATCATGTGTCCCTCACATAATGTAGTATCTAAGAGCAGTGCACAAAGCACTTCTCCTTTGAGACTTTCTGTCTGAGTAAGATTTATTTCATAAAGAGAACATAGTGAGGTAGATCACAAGGACTTTTAGATTGTTTCCAAGGTAATTAGAATGGCAGTTCTGGAAATCTCATTAGTGAATGGTAGGAATGTTATGTCAGCAGCACCTCAACTAGTGTCTGTACTAGTCAATCTGCATTTTTCATGCTGTGGTACTTCTGTCAAGGTTAGAAATTCTGAATCTTTAAGGTGAAATGTGGAGTGCAGGTGCCCCACAACACCCTTGTCTCTAAGTTGTAAAGGTGTTAATTCAGTGGGTGGACTGTTTAGTGGATGAGGAGTTGGTTGGATGGCCGTGTCTGGAGGGTAGTGGTCAACAGCTGATGGGCAGCGGTGCCAAGGGGTGTCCCTCGGGTCTGTACTGGGACCAGCACTGTTTGATCAGCACTGACCATCAGTGACACAGGCAGCACCAAAGCTGAGTGTGTGGTTGGTGTGGCTGAGGAGTGGAATGCTGTCCAGGGGAACCCTGGTTCTAGGGAACACCGTGAGATTCAACAAGGCCAAGTGCAGGGTCCCGCACCAGACCTGGGGCAACCCCCAGTGTCAATACAGATGGTACAATGAAGGGATTGAGAGCAGCCCCTGCTGAAAAGGACTTGGGCATTCTGCTGGACAAGAGGCTGGACATGCTGTGGTCATGTGAACTTGCAGCCTGGAGAGCAAATCACATCCTGGGCTGCAGCAAGAGCAGCACCAGCAGCAGAGTGAGAGAGGGGATTCTGCTCCACTGCTCTGCTCTGCTCTGCTCTGCTCTGCTCTGGTGAGACCCCAGCTGGAGTGCCCCATCCAGCCATGGGCCCTCAGCACAGCAAAGACAGGCACCTGTGGTCCACAGGACAGTCACAATGGTAACTGGAGGGATGGAGCACCTCTTTCAGGAAGAAAGGCTGAGAGACTGGGGTTGTTCATCATGGAGAAGAGAAAGCTCCGGGGAAACATCATTGCAGCCTTTCAGTACATAAAAGGGGCTTAAAAAAACTTATCAGGGCCTGCTGTGATAGGACAAAGGAGAATGATTTTAAATTAAAAGGGTTGCTTTAGACTAGATATGAGGAAGAAGTTTTTTACAACAAGGATGGTAAAACCTGGACAGGCTGATGAGAGAGGTCGTGGATGCTCCATTCCTGGAAGTATTCCAAGTCAGATTGGATGGGGCTCTGAGCAACCTGATCTATTGCAAGATGTCCCTGCACACTTCAGGGGGGTGGGACTAGATGACCTTTAGAAGTTGTCTAGATGACCTTCCAATCCAAACTGTTTTTTGATTCTGTGATTCTAAATGGTGTCTCCACTGTTTAAGAGATACATGTTCAGCAGTGTCTTTCATCTCTTATGTTTCAGCCTGACTTCCGGATTGCTGCGACAGGAGTTGTGCTTGATTTAGATAAATCCATAACTATTGTAAAGAAATTAAAGCTAACAGGATTTCCATTCAAAATTTTTAAGAACACTTGTTTTATTAAGGTAAGTTTGTAGGTATGTATACTGTAAAACCAGATGTACTGATGTTAGGAAGGAATGCAACCTGGGATTGTCTTTCCTGAGGCAGAAGTTCTCAGTTATTGTTGAATGCTGTTCTGGATCTCAGGAGCTGCTTGTGGTTTTTTAAGCTCCTTTCCATGTGATCTCTAAAAATACTGATTACTAGCCAAGGAATATGAATTACTGTTAGTCAGACAAAAATTCTGGAACAGTTTCCTGGTTCACATTCAGTGTGATTTTTTTTTTCCTTCCCACCCACTGCTTCCTTCCTAAAACCCACTGATTAGCAATGGCAGAACACCTTTGGAGGATGTAAACCTGTGCCTGGTGGGTATCAGTCTGATCCCACTAAATTTCAGCTCTGGAGTCAAAGCAGACTTCTAGCAGTGCTTAAGACTTCTCAGTTACAGTTACAAAAGCTTTTGGGGTAGGAAGTGTTGCAGAAGTGAATGTTCACTGACCTTCCTGCTGGGCTTAGCTGGGCTTTCAGGCTCAGGGAGAGCTTAGGTTATTCTGCGTTTGAGGCAGCAAGCAGCTAAGCAGTGATCCCAGCAGTGAAGCACTCAAGTATTTGCACTAGGCATAGGCAGATTTTTTCTTGCTTTTCTTGTGATATGTAAAAAAAGCACAAACCTTCAAGAACTGTATTGTATTAGAATCTCAGAACTAGCAATTTAAGGCAGCTTGCTTTGCTTTTAATATATGCTGTTACAGTAAATTACTTTAAAGGAGAACTGTAAAGCTTCTGGTGATATGTTCTGTTTTGAAATTTTAAATATATGTTTTTAATGCTTACAAACCTTGCCTGTGATACATGACTAAGTAGGTTGCTTTCAGTAGCTCACCTAAAGTCAGCTCAGTGGGGTTTTGGTGTGATCATCACAATGCTTTGTTCCTCCTGTTTCTTTATAAGATCTGCTTGTGGGAATTCTGTTTTTGTGGCCTACACAGGTCACAGAGAGAGACTTGGCATCCTGAGTGATGGTGGGTAATTCACATTTCCAGGGGATGTTTAACTCTCAGTTGGAAGTGGCTAAATTTGAAGGTGCAGCGATCCGTAGTGTGAGTGGCATCCGAGGACAGATCAAAAAGGCCCTGCGGGCTCCCGTGGGTGCTTTCAGAGCAACATTTGAAGACAAGTTGCTGATGAGTGGTAAGTTGCACGTTGCATGTAAGTTATCACACGACTTTCATCCTCCTTCACAGATTGCAAAGCCGTGTCTCAGAATTCTGGGATCTGATAATTGAGTGAATAGAGTAAGAAATACCTTGTGAGATGCAGAGTGAAATTAAAAAGAAGTATATTTTATGTTGGATTTCTTCCACTTACACTCAGAAGTCATATAGTATGCAGATGAAAAGGCTTGAGTTGAAGACTTCTATCTTCAAGTATTTTAATGCTTTATGCAGCATGGTTTTAGTGTTTTACACAGCCTTTCTCCTTGAACATGATGAATTGAATTTAGTGCTAGAAGGACACTTTTCTGAGAAATCCAAGGACTGACATTGTAACTCCAGTTAACTTTTTTCTGTAGTCTTTTGGGGAAATTATGCAGAGGATCTCCTGTGTTTGCTGAGTGCCACTGTGATGTTGAGGATATGAGTTTATACTTGGTTTTTATGATCTGTTTCCTAAACACACCAAAATCATGGATAGTGCAAAATAAGAGCAAGTTAGTTCTTTTATAAAAATAGGCAAAGGAAAAGAAAATTGGTTTTGTCAGTAATTATACAGGGACATCTACACACATGAATTCTGTTGCTTATTCTTGAATATGAATGATGAACAGGATGGTATTCAGCTGCTAGCTCTTCAGGAATGTGTGCTGTTCATGCTTTTATGGGGTTTTACATTGCTTTTACCACCAAAGTTGAAGACATTTGGTCTATATACCAAACACAGTGCTAGCATGTGGTGTAGTATCTGTTCTCTTCAGGCAGTCTTTGCTTAGAGTGTGGATGTGATGAACTCTTTACATTTCATATTTTTAGAGCCAAGTAATTCCCTTTTCTTTCAGATATTGTTTTCGTGAGGACTTGGTATCCTGTTTCTATCCCAACTTTTTATAACCCCGTAACATCCTTGCTGAAACCAGCAGGTGAGAAAGATAGTTGGAGTGGGATGAAGACAACAGGCCAGCTGAGGTATGAGCGAGGCATGAAACTGAAGCAAAACAAGGATTCTCTCTACAAGGTATATTTGTGTTTCCTTTTGTTTTTTGGTTTTTTTTTAACCAGTCAATTGCAGTGTGTCTCAGACCTCTGCAGACAGAGAGCAGGATAAATACGTGTTCATGCACATGCATGTGTGACTTCAAAATTTAACCACAAGGCACAGTCCCAGCATGAGATGGAAATAACACAGTTGGGAGCAGATTGCTGGGGATCAGTTCAAGTTTATAGAGTAATCTGCAGGGTAGAAGTCTTCTCGAGAAATTTACTGAGAGTTCTGTGTGATAATTGGGGTGAACCTGCCATTCACAGTTCAGTCCAAGGATGTCAGAGGATGTTGTTTTTTTACTTTTGGTTTGTGTTTTTGTGGTTTGTTTTGTTTGGGGTGGTTTTTGAGGGATGTGTGTTTCTCTTGTTTTTTGGTTTGTGGTGTTTTGTGGGAGTTTTTTCCTACTGAAAGATGAAAAACTAAATAAAAGCTTTTTAATATCATGAGCCTTATTCTATATTCATTCTTTTTAGCCTATTGTCAGGGAGAAGAGGCATTTCAATAAGCTTCACATTCCTAAAGCACTGCAGAAGGCACTGCCTTTTAAGAACAAACCTAAGAATCTTGAGAAGAAAGGCAAGACTCCAAAAGACCAGTGGAGACCAGCTGTTATCAGGGAGCCTCATGAAAAGAAGGTAATTATCACTTACCCTGAAACAAGGACTCCTGAAGGGTAAATGTGTTGTTTAAAGCTTTTCTAACTATTGTTTTGGCACTTGAATCTACTGCTAATGCTAAAGATATATATGTTCCTAGTGAAAAATGAGCACTTGTGATTGGTTTTGTTCCTGTTTGGCACACAGTATGGATGTGGAACTCTCACTGAGTGGATGGAGTCTATTTTTTTGGACTAATAGGTCACCTGAAGCCTAAATACAACTTTTGTCCTTGTCACAGCACTTGCAAGGTGTTTCACTTGGATTTAGTGCTCTCATATTATGGGTGACTTAAATTGGCAGCTGCAGGTTTTTATTTGACTTGTCATTGCCATGCATTATTAACACAGACAGGATTTGAAGCAAATACTCTGCTTCCAAAATTGAGAATTAGAGTGCTTGCAGAGGCAGGAAGATCCAAACTGCAGTTTAAGTGTTCTATAGTAGCAATTAGGCATAGCCTTTTAAAAGCTATCTAACCAAAATCAGAGTTCACAAAAATTAAAGCTTTGATTAAGTTCCTAACAGGATAAATAATTAAACCATTTTAGAAATTAGGTAACAGGTGCAGAGATAATTAGTAACTTGCCTTGATTCTCTGATTCATTATGTGTGTCTGCTGAGGGTTACACTGTTTCTTGCTCACCAAAACTGAGCTGCATGTATATTGATTGTCTGTTTTCTGTTCTAGATATCAGCTCTACTCTGTGCTTTGAGTACGGTGAATAATTACAAGATAAAGAAAGCCAAAGTAAAGCATCGGGAGCAGCTTAAAGAATATCTCAAAGTTAAGCAGAAGGAGGATGAACAGAAATTCAAGAGGCAGAAGGAGGCTAAGAAAAAAGTCTATCGCATACTGGGACAAAGGGAGAAAAAGAGGCAGAAGTCAAGCTTGAAAGGATCTAGCAAGGGAGAGAAGAGTATGTAAACTTCCAGCAGATTTTAGGCCAAATGAGGAAATAGGGTAGCTGTGCAATTTTCTCTTGAAGAAACAAAAAGGCCTTGGACTACACCAGATGTGTTTTCAAGAGTTGAAAGAAATGCAAATATGACCTTACTAACACTCTTGAATACATTTGGTAATGTATATAAATAAGACATAGAAGTATGAGTTGTGGTTTTTATACAGGAGCATTCTGGAGGACTTTGTATTTCAGTATATTTCTATGCATACTGCATCGTCTGTCTAGCCAATAAAGTATTTTAATGTCTATTACAGAATACTGTTTCTTTGTGTTTTGTCTTAATGGACTTCAGTGGAAGAAAACTCCCCTGAATATCTCCAAATATGTTCCTTACTTTGAGCTATTACCTAAGTTTTGCCCTTGGCAATCTTTTATTAAAAGGTGTGAAGATCAGCTGTTACTGGGTAGGAGTTTTGGAAGTTCTTTATCTTTGATCAGAGTAGCTCACTCCTGTGCTTAGATCATTTGCCCCTGCACGAAAGCATCTCAGTTTTTTTCCACTTCTCACTAGGTTATTGAGCAGATCTTCAAAATAGTGTTGCATCCAGATCTTGTGTTACTTGGCCAGTTTTGGCACCCTGGGGCTGTCAGTAGATCCATCAGTGACTGCAGCTTTCTGGGCAAAGAGCATCAGACCTTTCCCAAATATGTGTAGCTATTCCTTGATTTTCTGTGGGGTAAGCACTGACAGGATAACTTACTTCCTTTGGGAAAATTTTCCTGTGGCCAGCCAGCTTAGTTTCATGGTACATTGTTAGGCTTAAGATGAATGGAGAGGTGGAAGATGGTTTCAGTCATGTTAAGTGACAGCTGAAGCCTTTCTCTGCATGACAGAAGGATTTGAACCATCATTTTGTTGGAAGAACAGAAAATTTTTTATGTCATGTATGGCATCAAGTAGTTACTATGATATACCTATTTTAAATACTTTATCCTCAAACAGGCAGTAGGGCAGATAATATCAGTAACTTCTTGGCCTTCTTCATAAGTTTACTCTTTTTCATCAAGCTGCAATACATTATTATTACACTGTAGTAATATTTGGTATCTCAGATGTGAGATCCCATATGGGAATCAGACTGCCTCACACAAAAGCCTTTGGTTGAATGAGTCTGTAGAATTTTTTTTTTTAACATTTAGTATTTTGAGATTTTCTTAATTAATCTCATGATGTTGTGTTTACTGATACTGAAGTTTTAATCCATCCATCTTTGACTATATGCTATTAGGCTGATGCCTGACTCAAATTAATTTGTCAGTAATTTTTTTTTTCCCTTGTGAGATTCAGATGAGGTCATGTGAATATGAAAACATGATTTATGTTTGAATAATTGAAGAGTCTCTGCTGAATAGACAACTGCTGCCTTCAGAGATTTACAAGGAAATTGTTGGCATTTTGCCCCACGGAGTAGTACAGGATGGTTTGCCGTGACTTTGTTTCTGCAGGGTTCTTTCTGCTTCTGTCCAGCTGTGCTAAGCCATCAAGGAAGTGTTTCCTATTAACCCTGTTTTTATGCTGTTATGAGCAAACTTCCATCTTAGGTGCTGTTGTTTGCATCTTCCATGCGTTCACACGTGACAAGCACTTGGTTTTTTGTGTGCCTGGGAAGTTACCACTGCAACATTTGATTTTATATTTTCACATTTGCTATTTACATGTAATGAAAAAAAAAAAAAACCAGATCTGGTTTATCCATAATAGCTCTGCCACAGACAAAAAGGGTGGACTTCTTGAAAAGTCTTCTTTTCATTGTGGAGAGAAGCACTCAGAGAGCCAACTGAGCATGAAAATGTTACATCTGGGAAGAGGGTAGAAGATACTGGTTTTGGATTATACTTTTTGTTTTGTTTAGGTAGCCTTCTTCAGAGGCAGAGAAAATGTAAATTGAGCAGATTTGTTTTACGTGAAGACAAGTTTGATAAGCAGTGGGTAGTAGGTGGTGTGTGTTGTGAGCCCTGCCCAGACAAAGGCGGTGGCACAGGGAGCGGGGTCAGGGCCGTCCTCAGCCGCTGCTCGGGCTTCCCTGGAGTTCCAGCTCTGCAGGGAGCCCTGCACCGGCAGGAGGCTGGAATTTCAGCCTGACAGCAGCTACAGCCCCTGCGTGGCTCGGAGAGAGATGTTAATGTTGCTTTTGAGGAGAACCACACGTGCTAACTAACAGAGGTACTTGGGGTTTGTCCCCAAAAACTAAATAAATATTGGTTTTAGTAGTAAAAGCAATCTCTCACAGTGCATCTGGCCTGGTTTTAGCATGGAATATTTCAGCCGCGTCCCCGCCCAGCCCCATATCCCTCACCACAGCCTCCAAGTCATACTGCCCTAGGAAAACAAACAATATTTACTGCTCCCCCTCAGCTGCTGCAACAGCCTGGGTTATCAGAGGGAATCGCTGGCAGCAGTCCTGGGCTGGCAGGTGGCGGAACGAGGGGCTGGACCGTTCTTATCTTGGATAAGCCCAGTCAGCGCTGTGGGAGGTGCAAATAATTAGCAGTTGTGCTCCTGATTAAGCCTGAGGCAAATGTGAAAAACTGTAACAAAAGCAAAGTCGTTTGTACAACGATTTCCGTGCTAAAAACAGTAATGTGCTGGTGGAAGGTGCCATACAGGTCACCCAGGCAGGGTAATACAAGATGAACTGTGTGCCAAAGTATTTCACGTAAAGTGTATACTGACTAATTGCCTGTGAGCAGGGGGATTTCAACAGCAACAGTTCGCCCCGTGAGGCGGTGGAAATGTGTAACTTGGAAGAGAAACTGAAATTGCAAGGAAACAAGCTTTGGAATTAAAAATAAATAGAGGTGTGAGGGGTCGATTGGCAGCCAGGACAGTTGTGTTGCTGACGTTACCCATGGAGCTATTTGTGCAAATGTCTAGCAAAGGCTAATGCTGGGTGAAGGGCAGCTGGGAGCTCACTTTTAAATAAAACCTTTCCCAGGAAGCATAAAGCTAGATGAAAACAGTCTTCTGTTTTGGGCTATCTACCCACCCAGATTCACTTTAGCAGGCCTCATTGCTCCTAGCTCTTAGTGTTGTTTCAGTGTGATTTCAGGCTGGAATTGGTGATACAGCTGCTGGAGCAGATGTGATCTCCTGCCCTGTCCTAGAGGCTGGGTTGTGGCGTGGGTATGTGGCAAATACCCACTCCAGCAGTTTGCAATGTGTCTGTCAGGCATCCCCCTCCCCTGGCTCCAGCTGCTCAGTGTGTTTCAGGTGTTCACCCTCCACATTATCAGGTCACCTTGTTCTTCAGCTGAGGCAGAAAACCCCTCTGACTGATGTAAGAAGTGATATAAAATGCATGTGGATAGCTGTATAGCTATTGGCAGAGGTAGAAATCATACCAGGGCTAACCAGCTTTGAGAGAATTATTTTATATTGCTTGCTGGTTTTAAATGGAATTACGTCTTTGTAATGATTTGCAAATAAAAACTCTATTCACATGGTATTTCAAACTAAGTTAATGTGGCATTGTGGCATAGCTATTGGATCCAATTGATGTAATTAAAATAAATATGTCAGACTGTCAAAATACTTCTGTGCTGTGTGTAATGCTCAGCATTGCTTGCATATACAAACCTAGGGCCAGACTCCATCACTCAGACCAGCCTGTGTCTGTGCTGGGTGATGCAGCAGTCCTGTTGATTCCACAACCACTGAGGACCCACAGCTCTAAGTGAATTCATTGACATCTGCACATGTGTGCATTGCTGCTTCACATCAGAACTGTAATTTGTTCCTGGCCATCACAAGAGTCTCAGGGTGTTTGGCATTGGCACAAACTAATGCAATTACATGTATCAGATACTGGTTTCTCTGCAACCAATTCTAAACTGCGTCCTTGCAGTAACTTTAAAGGTCACTGTTGATGTGGTCTCACATTCACAAACACCAAGCTTAATTTGTTGTCTATTTTAATGTATTGTCCTGAAGTTATTGGGTTTTGAGAACATAGAATCTATTAAGAAGCTTAATAGAGCAGCTCATTCCAATTATAAGAAATGTATTGGTGGAGAAAATGGAAATGCAACAAAGATCAATGTATTAAGTAGTTGCCTGAATGGAGGAAATAGAGGAAATAGATGAAAATTAACTCTCTTTAGTACAAAAAAAGGTATGTGCTTCTATACAGTATTGAAAATTTCTTATATTTGGTTTCTTATATTGTAGGTGATAATAAAGCATTTCTATGCTGACTGTATAAAATCAGATAAAGAGCTATCCACAACTTTTTCTTTCGTTCATTTCTTTTTCCCAAGACGTTGCTTGGTATAGTTGAATTTTTTTTTTTTTAATTTTCCTTCCGGGTTATATTTCCCTTTTTGGAGGTTTTTAAATTCCTGTGCTGGAAGACTGTTGTGTTGAAAAGTTATTTGGCACCAAGAAAACTTAGCAGTGAACCCGAGATGGGTCATCTGTGACGATGCAGTCTGGAGCAACTGGCTCTTTGGCTTTGAATTCCTGTTGCTAAATGCCAGGTTTCCTGAGTGAAAAATCAGGGTTTCAGATTATGGCCGAAGGATGTGGGCATTTGGATAGTGATCCTAAGTGAATGTTGCCAATTTCCTTTATCAGTGGTGTCTAAAGAAAAAAAAACCAGGGGTGTTTCTTTTGACTGGGGTCCATTCTCTGCTCCAATTTGCCATGTAGCACAGTTCGGTGTGTCATCTGCTTTGGCAAAAACTCATGGGGAGGCAGAGCAGGGGGAAAAGTCTTGAGCCAGTTTTTGCTTTTCCTACCTTTTCTGCTGTAACCCCTCTTGCACTGGCAGTCACAATTGAAACATGCTTGAAACATGCTTGAATAATGCTATTGTAATTATTTTTCATTTCCTCTTAAGGGCAGGTTTCATAGGAGCTGTGAAACAAACCTATGATCCATAGAAATTCAATATTAAAAACCAGTTGAATTTTTACAGTATCATCCATTTACTACTTTCACCTTTTGTGCTATAAACAGGTTGCCATTTAGGCCTCATTTTAAATTATCTGTGAAGGAGTTCTCAAGTTTGAAGTAGTAGAAGATCTAACCTGAATGTAAGCAAAACAAGGTAAAGAGTGGCTTACTCAAAAGTTCACTCAAACACAAATTGAGTATTTGCCGTAGGTTTTTAATTTGAATTGCCTGAACAAAGATTTGTCTTGTTTTCCCATGAGAGGAACAGTCAGTAGGACCTGGAGACAGAAGTCCCACCGCTATGTTGTGGGAAGAGATTAAGAGTGATCAGGAACCCTTTACTCTGCATTGCCCCTTCTGTAGGAATGGGAAAAGGAAAGAAACCACTGTGCTGGAGATAGAGCAGGCTAGGAAAGGGAGGTATCATAGTTGGGACTGAACCTAAATGTGCTCATATCTTCTCTCTGGGATTTGCACCAAACCTGGCATCTCAGTGCCTGAGCAAGAACAAGAGTTTTGGACCACAACAGGGTTAAATGATACAAGCAAAGGTAGGTTAAAATAACATTAGCTGTAGCTGAAAATCGCTGCAGTCTCATGAGGCCTGCTGAGATTGTCTCAGGTCACTTTCTCAGTTTTGGCTTAAGATCATAAGTTCCTTGTTTTGGTTCTGCTTTTTTGTGTTTGTTGGTTTTTTTGAGTAATATGTATCTGATGCTAAAGAAAAACACCACTTAGTTTTAGGAATTCTCTTTTATGCTCAAAATTTCAGCATGTGTTTGTAGTGTTTTATGCCCTTTCAAAAATTATCAGAAGGGACTGCAAATCTTACAAGGCTGCATCCTGTTAAAGATTCAGGTCTTGAGATTGTGTGATAGTTTCTAGGGTACTTTGTTCATTACAGACAGTAACAACACAGGGCACAAGATGGATTATTGAGGATCTTGATAGATGATTCTGTGATCTGAGACTGGGAAGAGCTTGAAAAGAAAGATAGAGATCTTTATTCCTGGAAATAATAAACTCCTGACTTTTGATGGGATTTCTCATATGATTTAAATGAGAAACTTTTTTGGAAGAGGTTTAATTTCCAGCCTACTGACAGGTGTGCATTTTTAAATTATTCTATCCGATTTTTCCTGCCTGCTCTTCTGTTTCCAAGATTCATTGCCTAAGCAATTTTAAAAAAATCTAATTGTCAATAAGTTGTTTATCCCAGTGCTATATAAAGCAATTTAATTCACTCGGATTTACAAAAAGTCTTTTTACCAAGTTCATTACAAAAGGCTCTTCAGGAAACAAACAGATCACGAGTTCAGTCCTCCTCCCCCCATGATGCTCCATCTGTCTGGACTGGATCTATTCTAGACACATAATAACCTTTGCTCACATCCAGGAAGGAACAGACTTTCAGAAATTATTCCCAGAGTTGAACTGCATATGTTTTTGGCAGGTTTTCTATTCTGTAAGGTGTCCTTTCTGGCAAAAGTGTGGTGAACACATATGCAAATGTGTCAGGAATGTTCCAATAAAAATTTTGCTTTGCAGAATTCCATTTACAAATGTTGGACACGGTGTTACTATTGACCTTATTTGTGCTGTAGCTTTTGGTTAATGGGGGCTGGTCCCTCAGGACAGGGTAGCTCTCCTGCTCTGAGACCACTAACACCTGTAGGTCTGTTCTGCCTCTTGAGAGGCGATCTCTGCAAACCCCACAGTACTCAGAGCTTGGTTTAAAGGCATCTTTCAGATGCTCTTTCCAGAATGCAAAACTCTTTTCTACAGCTTCAGCACCAGTGTTAACGATGGAACAGCAAACACCTGGGAATTTCACCACTGGGGCGTGCCTTGCCCTGACTGGGAGAGCATAAAACTGTTCCCACCTGTGGCTGCAGGGTTGGCTGCCCAGCAGATGAGAGCTCTCCTTCCACTTGTGCTGCACAGGGGGTGACTGCTGGCAACAAGGTCTGGGGAGGCCAGAGCTGTCCTGTCACCCTGCACTGCCTCCTCCCTGCTCTGACTGTGCCCTCCTTGGGCACTTGGACACTTTTGACTCCGGTAACCTCAGGGTTGTGAAGCAGATGCTGCAATAGCCCTGAGTGTGCCAGAAGCTTCACCACACACAACCAGCATTCAGTGCTGGGACTCAGACATGAAAAGGTACAGGACAGACTTGTGGAGGTGGGTTGAATTTTTTTTTTTTTTTAATCTTTCTTGTGAAGAACTTGCTGTTTATACTTTCAGTGTAACTTTTCAATTCTAACTGTCCCCAAGTTATGGGAAAACACTTTGTGAAGAGTTCAGTAGCAAATTAGCTGCTTCCCTTCCCATAGAAGCTGAAGTCTGCACCTGCCTGTCTCTGACCGTCATTCCTGATTCTTGTTATTGATTCTACATGAGATAATAGTGAGTCCTGTAGGGTTTTTGTACTGCACAAGGGAATCCCTATGTCTTGGGGGGAGAAAAAAAGAGGAGGGCTTATGGCCAGACCTCAGAGAATCATTGCTGTTTTGGAAGAGAAAGCCAAAATACCTGCTTCTCTGTCGGGAATCAGGTTTCAATTCTGTCAGTGGCACCTCTGCTGGTGCTAGAGCATTCCTTTCTGTGAGCACGATGTGGGTGTGTGTCTGAGCCTGCACTGTCACGGCTCTGCTTTGCCTCGCTTGCACTCCCAACCTGGGGCTGCAGGGCAGGAGGTGCTGCTCAGCTCTGCCACTGCGGGCAGAAGGGAATGAGGACAAGGCACAGGGATGCTCTGTGCTACGTGCCCGCTGCCACATCTGTTGGGAAGCTTTATGCATTTTTGCAAAATGCTGTAGGAGCTGTGGGTGGGAGCTGGTCACTGTTGGAGGGACAGCATGAAGGCATCAGTGACCTACAATTGACATTGCCAAACTGTGACAGCAGGTGTAGAAAAACATAAATCTTCGGGCAGCACAGGCAAGCCTTGTCCTAAGCCGGAGCAATTCTAAATTCAGATATTTGGAAGGTCCCATGGTACTTTATAAATCCTATAGAGCACTCTCCAAAATCTGGAAGCTCTGTCTCCTCTTGCTTTGAAGCCAAGAACACTTAGAGCTAATTCTCTCTTCTTTGCCCTTGCCATTGACCTCATTTATGGAGATGAAAGAAGGAAAAACAATTAGCTCACTGGGAAATTCTATTATATGGAAGGGAGGTGGATGTTTGATCAATACTCTTGGGTTATGGACTCAGCTGGAAGGGCAGATTTTTGTCTCCCAGATGGAGTGATGCCTGTTAGTCCCTGAGGCTTGCATGTGGGAAAGATAGCAATCCAGCCTTTCACTTCTGAAAAACTAAAAGATGCCACTTTCATCTTCTTGAGAAATTAACTGTAATATATACTGGACATAATTCATCCTGTTATTGTTGGGGTAAAAGGGCTCAGTAGGGAAATGTGCCTTTTATTCAACTGTGCCTACTGCTGTAAAGCAGAGCCCACCCTAGCCTCTTGCTCTCCCAGCCTGGGAGAGATTTCTCTTTGACTTTCACAGTACCAGTGACAGTGCATCCCACCCTGTGAGACATTCCCTGAGGTCTCCCTTGCTGTCCCACCTTGCTGACAGGAATGGGGCCCTGGGCTGGGCTGTGCACATTGGGTGTCCCCCCGAGGGCAGCCTGTGCCCCTGGGCTTCCAGCTGTCACTCCAAAGCACCTCTCTGCTACACTGGGCAGGTGAAGCAGACCTGTCTGCTCTGAAATGTTAATGTCCTTGCTGGAACAAATTAGCATATATTAGGGGAGGAAAGGATAAGTGCACTTTCGCCTTTGGGGCTACTCTTGCACGATTTAAATCAATGGTTTTTTCCTAATCACTGCAGAAAAGTATTTATCTCATTTAAGGTTTGTTATTATGAAGGACAGAGATGTCAATAATTGGTAGCTCAAGGTTTAATTTCTACTGAGAGAGCTGTTGAGAAGCTTTTGTAATGTATGGCTAATTTGTTGTAAAGTTAAAAACATAAGCTAACACTGTTAATGGCAGGGAAATCTTACCCCTCTGCTGATTCCTCTAACATACACATCTTATTTTCATGCCACAGGTTGCCTTTTGGAATGGATAATTTGCCATAATGAGTAAAGCAATTAATCTGCTGAGCCTCCTATTTTCCTTCCAGCTATAGCTAATATGGAGAGTTATATAGTAGATATATTTTGCATTTTTATTCTACATCCACTCTAATAGTCTCAGTGGTTTTTACTCATCTAAGTGTAAGAAGCCTCTAAGCTACTTTGATAGCAGAGAGCTCATAAATTTTCTGCTTTTGCCAAGGTGGGAAAGAGAGCAATGGCATGGCAAATGTCCTTTAGTGATCCTGGTGCTGGATTTAGAACATTGTAGCTGTGAGTCACAAAGCAGCAGTTCCATGTATCTTTATCCTGGAAGTGAAAATGTGGGATATTTTTAAAAAATACTAATGATTTAACTTAATTTTGGCAGGTGTTATTCCAGGTCATGTATCTTTTCCTTCCCCCAGTATGCAACTAGATCTTCACCAATCTTTTATTGACTCTAGGGTCAGAACATGATGCTAACAGTGCCAAGGTCATGGGTTCTATCACTTAAGGGGTTGGACTTGGTGATCCTTAAGGGTCCTTTCCAACTTAGAGTATTGTCTGAAGTCACTCCCTAGCTCTCCTGTGGTTTTGCCCCAGGAGCACAGCTGTAGCCCCAGCACTGCACCTCCCCCAGGCAGGCTGTGTGGGTAATTCCTTGGTTCCCCACTGCTCTGCTAGCTACATCCCAGAAGATTTGCTAGGGTTCTGTGACCTAGCAGATAAGACACAGGCTTTTGTGATTAAGGTGAGTGATGACTGATCTGCCTCACCTTGCTTTGCAGGTGTTTCAGCATCAAATCTCCAGTGCCAGGTGGCTGAAGTTGGTCCATGTAAAGCTTGAACACAGTTGTGAAAGCTGCTGCACTTTGAAGAAGGTGGTGGAGCCAGGTAAGAAGGAAGGATCTGCTGCTCTACTGATTCCTTGGCATTGCTGGAAATCTCCTTGGAAGCCACTGACTAGTGTCAGAAAATGTGTTTCTAAGCCAGGTATGCTGCTGTTTTTATGAATTTTCTACCAGTCCTGTTACTTGCTATGTGCATAAGGGGCTGGCTGGGCTGATGTTTTTTTGGATTGTACTGCATTCTGGACATTGTGTTCTGGCTTGGGCTCCAGCTGCTGTGTCCCTGGGGGTAGCAAGGGCTGGAGCACCAGGTACCCTGTGCTGTGTCCTTGTGAGCACTCCTAGAGAGGCCCTGGCCAAGGCTTCTTGTCTCTGCCAATTTTTCTTCAGGTATCACCCCTGGAGTTTTTTTTCTGTTGGTTTTAAAGAAGATAAATAGCAATGCAGAGCTGCCTGTGTGCAACAGTAGTTGTGAGTTTCTCCTGCCAGAAGTGATGTTTCAGTGGGGAATCTGGTCTGGACCCTGGTATGACTTCTCTCTGCTCATCAGTGTAGATTAGGCATGTGATATCTCTTTCTCTACAGTAGATTATTTCATTATTGTTTGGACTTTGCTAAATATAGCAACAGATCCTTCCTCGCGTAGTTTCTGGAATAGGGAATTTGTCTGCTTACATTTAGGAAGTTCTGCTTTCTGGTCAGATGATACAGCATGAGGTGCCCCCTACACAGGAACAGCAGGGCTTTCTGAGGGCTGCTCTGGGCACACCTGGGCATGCTTCACTTCATGGTCTGGCCCCAGCTGTGACCAGGAGATGGGCATGAGCTGTTATCAAACTGGCTCAACAGGAGAGAAAAAGAGCTGGTCCATAAAGTTCTGGCAGCATGGAGAAGCTGCATTTGTGAAGCATACACACCCTTTTGGAGTGGGGTGCTCACTGTCCATCCTGTCAAGGAGGAGTACAGCTGCCTTCAGTGAGCAAAATGGACCTGAGGAAGTAGTCCTGGTTGTGAGGAGGAGAGCAGTGATGGGATCACTGGTCAGTCAGCAGGCTGAAGGGGTGTGTGGCTCTTACAGTGCTGAGATGCAAATAAAGGTCTGATGGAGCTGAACAGCCTTTCTGCAAGGCTGTTTCTTGGAAGTGTGGGTGACCTTGGAAACAGAAGGGCCCTCCCTCCAAGAGGGCTGCTCAGAAAGCCTTGCAGTACTGCAGAAGAGGCATTTTGCAATGCACCAGGTGGTGGGGACCAGCACAGGCTGGGATCAGTGCAATCTGGAATACCAGGTGGCAAGCTGAAGCCTGGTGCCAGCACAGGCTCGCTGTCGTTCTCGTCATATAATTCATTGGTGATCTTGCTAATTTGAAATCCGATCTGTGTTTTGTATTGACTTAAATATCTTCTGCCAAATGAGTGGTAGTGTGAAAATCTAGCATTAATTGTTTGTCAAGACACAGCTGAAGAAACAGTCAAAGTGAGTATGACTCACTTAAAAGAAGTGGTTTTTACCTCCGTTTCCCCTCTTCTTTCCATCATGTTTACCCCCATTCCCTTGTCTTTGCAGAGTGATGCTTTCTTTCAGGAAAAAGCTTTGGAGCTTTGGCACTGAGGTACTGCTCAGGCTGCTGGAGCTACTGAAATACTCTGAGTAGCAGATGATAAGTTTTCTGTCACTGCTGCATTTCTGGTGCTCTGGATCTTTTTCTGGATGTCTTCAGTGGCATTTCACAGCAGAGTGAGATTCACTGACCTTTTGCCTGGTCATCAGCATGGGGTTTATTCTTGCTTTTCTCTCAGTTGTGAAGCAAATGCTGCTGGCACAGTTGGCAGGTAAGACTGCACTGCAGATGAATCTGATGTGATGGGACTGCTGCAGTCTGGAGGGATGAATGTATGGCAATCTAAAGCCAGGTGACTTCTCAAGTCGTGCTTGTGATATGGCAAAACGAGGTGAGATATTTTTGAGTGCTTAGTTTAAATAGGTGGAGTATTGTGCCTTCTCCTTGCTACTGCATTTTTTATTTCTTTCAAGGGAAAATAAATAGCTTTAAGAAAGTGGGTCTGTCTATGGCAGAAGTAACACTGAATTGAAACAGTGTGAAGAAAACAGTCCTGTTTGCAAGCTGTCAGAGAAACTTGCCTCTGATTGATCTTCCGGGTTAGCAGAATGTGACAACCTATAGCAACAAAAGTGAACAAGCATGGGATAAAATACAAGGTCTGCTTAAAAATTTATTAAGTTGAACTTCAAAACCTCAGAAGGGTATTTGTGTTGGGATTTTTCTTTTTTCTTAACAGTGTTTCTAAACAATCTGGAGTGAATTAGACCCCCACAATTGGAAATTTAATTTGGGGTCGTCTTTAAATGAACTCTAAAAGCATTAGACTCTGCTTGGCCAGGATCTCTGCTTTGGGCCTAAGCCCAGCATGTCATCTCCAAATCAATTCCAAGGTCCCTTTCCAGCCCAAGCTACTATTGATTCTTCCTCTTTCCTTTTAACAAAAAGTCATCTCTGCAGTGATCACATTATATATCTTCATCAGTAAATCAGTCAAGGCAATTTCAGGCTGAAGGAAGCTGCTGCCTGGGGAAGCACTGTGGATTATCTCTGGCAGCAGTGCAGCAGCTGCTGTGTGTGCCTGGGCACTGCCACATCTCAGGCTCACAAGGCTGCAGCTGCCCAGGAGTCAGGCAAAAAGGACTGTGTGTACAGGGTTTGTTTAGGCACTCACCCTTCCCATCCCGAGTCTTGGGGACAGTTTTGCCTTTTGATTCATTTTGGAAGCTGAGTATAATCCTGGAGAGAGAGAGCTGCCATTTGCTGGGGTTTGCATCAGAGGGGCTGGTGCACATCAGAGGTGCTGGGGCTGTGTGTGTTGTCATCTCTGTAGAGACAGGCTGAACACCTGGCAGGAGGCCTCACTCTTGACCCAGCTGTATTGTGTTTTCACAGAAGATAGGGAATACAGGATGGTGCTATGGTAAGATTGTAGGCCTACTTATGTTTGTGTAGTGTGACTTTTTATAGGCTTAATTCAGAGTTTTTAAGCAACAGCTTTGTTTTGGCCTTTTTTTTTTTTTTTTCAGGTGAAAACACTTTTTTTAGTAGAAATTGTCATGGGAATCCCATGGAAAATAACTGTAAAAAAAGGACCAATATGTGTGCAGTTTGTGTCAAGGCATATGAAATGAGAATAAATATCTTAAAATAAAGGCCAGGTGGCAATACAAGCCAGAGCAATGATGCCCTGTGCCACTAACTTTGTTAGTCTAGTTACCAATAATTACCACATCCCTAAATGACCATATTGTACTCAGTAGTGTCAGTAAGGTCAATTCACAGTCATAGGATGAAAGGGGACACTCCAATAGCTCTTAATGTGCATCAAAATGAGAAGATTGATATTGACAAGGTGACCTCAGCTCCGAAGGGGCAGTTTATTTTGAATGGCTGTAGTTTTCCTTTGCTTATGATTGACAGCCTTAGTGCTATGACTATTTTCTTTCTTTGTGTGTTGTTTTTTTTTTTTTTTTTCCCTTTGTCTTGAAGGAGCACCCCAATTCATGTTGGTTGCTTCATATAACACAGCTACAGCACAAGTAAGTAAAGACCAGTAAGATTTTCTGCAGAAAGTTGCTGCACCCCAGTGCCCAGTGTCCCCCCAGTGCCCTTTGGTCGTTCTCTGGATGACCCCAGCTCTGTGTTCATGTCTGGCATTCAGTTCCGCAATTAAAATGTGGGGCCTGACATCAGTTCCGAATTTGTCTTTCCTTCAATTTTTCATGTCCACCCAATTCATTCTTTTGTCCTCTTAACCTTCTCTGTGTCAGATAACTGTGTGTTTTATCCTCCAGTTGCCATCAGTGGAAAGTTTGCTGTAATTTATTTACGATTTCTCATATTTTTCTCTTTTTGCATTGAGTTTTGTGCTGAGAAGTAATTAAATTGATACTTGATTTGATTTAATTGATATAAAATTTGGAACCACCAACACTCTTCTATTTACTCCGTAAGTTTTTTCCCCCAAATAAAGTGTTTAAAAAGTTATGCTGTTCACTATTGGGAGGAAGAACTGTATGTTCTTCACTGCCTGCAGAATACCTGGGTATGTGCAAATTTGTAAACTTAGCTAAATGTAGGCCTTGAAGACTGGTTATATTGGGCAATTAGAAGTTCAGGCTTAGTGAGTACTGTTGCCATCAGTGGAATGACAAAACACTTTTAATAAATATGGTGAATATCTACAGGATTTGACTGTTTGACAGTATTGGCTATGGGGGGAGGTTATGCTGTTATTGCTTGAGTGATCAATGGAATTGCTCTGACACATGAGGTTATGAAGGGTAGCAAACTTGTGAGAAAACATAGCTTTCAGTAGAGGGCTCTTTAACCTCAGCTTCCTTGGAGTTTAAGAAGACTTTCATTGCATTTCTTCCTGCAGAATATGGTACTGCAGCTGTAGAAAAGGCTGTGCACTGAATTAAAAAAAAATTGTACAAGCAGAAGGATACACATCCCCACCTCTGCAAGCCTCTTGATTTGGTATAATACAGTGTAAGACATTTGTATTCTGGTGCAGAATTTGCTGCATTTGCCTTAGGTAAATGGATGGCAAAGGGATGCAAAGGAGGAAAACCTAGAATAATGGGGCCAGGAGCAGTAACTGTTCTCAGAGATGTGGAATGTGAAGAGGTGACTTGGCAGTCCTGGAGATGTGAGGGCAGGCAGACCTTGGACATCTGGGGCTTTCTGCTCTCCTCTTTATCTGATTGAGGTCCCTTTTCCCCTACTAAAACTCTGGTGATGTCTGAGCAGCAGCATTCCATGGCTGTTGCTTCCTGCCTGAGTGCTGAGGGAGGAATGATGCCTGATGTGGTATGTAAAGTATAAAGGAAAAGCCATGGCTTAGTTTTATTTTTCTATCAGTACCCATATTGCAATTTCAGCTGTGCGTCCAAGTCCATTAAAATTTGAAGTGAATCTTGTTACTAATAAATAGCAGGCAAATGTAACTCTTTTGTCTTGGTATAAAATAATTTATAATTAATTTTTTTTCGATATCCAGGAGGTACTTTGCTTTTAAGACAGGGAGAAGGAGGAGCTTTTTAAACTAACTTTAACTGTCTGCTCTGACTTCCTGTCCCAAATAATGGGGACAATAAAGGAAGCAAAACTTAACTAAGAAAAAACCATGATACTTTGACTAACTTTTAAAAATAAATTCATAAACTGTGCATTTGTAATAAGCTTATATTGATTGTCTTTCTTTAGATATTAAGATTTATTCTCCCTAGAGCCCAATAAATCTGAGGTGGAAACAGGCCAGTGTGTGCTCATTTGTTTCCTCTTGGGAAATAGTGTTTGCAGAGCAATGGCCAGCCTGGAGACTCAGCCCCTGAAAGGGTTAAAAAGTGTGACAGCAGAGCCAGGCCAGGGACTCCAGAGTGAGCCAGCTGCCCAGGTGAGCAGGAGAGAGGCGTTTTTGTCAAATACTTGGAGAAATAGCTCTGACTTGAGTCAGACTGAAGACTTCTGGCTGAGTCGGTTCACATTGCTGAGCGCAGTCATGCCATGTGCTATCTCTGTTTAAGGAATTATTTGTGTTTAGATGGGCAGTAAAGGTTTGCTAAAATATTTTTTTAACTGATGACTGTTATAAACCACTTATTTTTACCTTAACACCTTTTATTGTCTCTGTTGTGGCCTTTTTTCCCCATGCAGCTGTGTGGCAGCAGTTTGCTTCCATGTGTTCTTGTCTTCAGTGACCTCCTGTTCTGTTCTCTGGCTTTTGAGCAAAGCTCTGGTTAAGCATCTGGCCTTGTCTGGGGAGCCTTTTTCTGTGTAATAGACTGAAAGCCCCAACTGGTTTTACATATAACCTAGAAAAGTCTTGAGAGCTGGATTACAGCTGGGTTATTATGGATTGTCACTTTGTTAATTTTATGTGCAAACTATTTTAAATCCTCTCTCTTCCAAAATAATTTCCATTACAAGTTAGCACAAATACATGTGATAGAGCTGAAATCCATGGCTTGTTACAGGACACAGTATTAGGCTTTTTTATGATATTTGGTCATGCTGATGATAACAGCTAATTTCTATTAAAAGGTATTTTCTCTTAGCAGTATTTCATTAATGGAAAGAAATGAGGATGTCAGACCTTCTCTTCTAGGAAGTCTTCTGCTAGCAGCACAAGCATAGGGCCCCTAGAGGCAAAGGGCCTGTATTTTTCAGAGTAGTAGTCCAGTAATTGTTACAGTTTTACTGTAATCCCAGACTGTGTTCTGGATCTGAGGACAGGGAGGAGTGCTATGACAAGGCAAGTGTGCCTTTTCTCCCTTCTATGTTAAAAAGGGGGGGAAATTTTGTTGATACATTTAATTTCTTTTTTCCTTGAATGGGCAGCTGAAGATCCAAAATTTTCCCCTGCTACCCTGCAACAGAGAGCAATTATTCTCTGGTTACTAGACATATATACAGTAACTAAGCAAGCAGGATTTTTCCTTATTACTGCACTGAACCTGTAACTTCCTGTCAGGATGCTGTTGACAGCAACAAGGACCCTTTAGAGGTCACTTACTGGTTTAAGCTCCTACACAGAAAAATTTAAACTAATTGCCCTTGTGTTGAACAAACTGCTCTTTACCAAGTAACGTAATAAAGTGGTGCCTTATTGAAGGGAGGAAAGGACAGGACATCAGGAAGGAAATTGGGTTTGTGCACACTTAGGCAGACTATTTCTCCCCCCAGACACTGCTGTTAGGGGAACTTTCCTCCTCTGGTGTCCAAGGAGACACTGTGCAGTTGCAGCCCAGGATGCCCAGAGCTCCTTGGTCACTGCTGTACCTGGGATGCTGCCTAGAGAGGTGGAATTCTGCTGCTCAGTCCTCAGCAAGGCTGCAGCTCTTGCCTGCAACAGACTGACTGTTGTGGGTCTCTCTGTGGCTGCTGTTTCCTTGTCCTGTGATCCAGACTTCCTTAAAGGAGCAAGAGAAGTTAGGCTGGCTTCTTTCTGTGGAAAGTGCCTTGCTGCCTGCTGGGCACTGGGAAGTAGAGCTAGAAATACTCTTTGCAGAGATTCTATACTAGTAATTTATTTTTTGACTAACGTTTGAGCAGGCACTTGAGCCAGGTGCTTTTATTCTATGATGTAAAACTGAACATTGTTCTCATGCTTCACAAGTAAGCAAAAGAAAGAGCAGTGATAATAAACTCAGAAAATCCACCTGCCAAAGTGTGTTCCTGGTTGGTGGGATTCAAGTGCAAAAGGGACCAACAGAGACAATTCTTTTATTGTGTGCTCTGGGAAGGAATCTCATGGTATGAAATGACATATGGTGGGAGTGAAGAATGGTCAGAGGCAGGAAGGGCAGCTGAGCTTGGCTTATAATATAGGAAAATCCTTTAGTGTGGGGCTCTCCTGGCTGTGCCTGGCTTCCACCTGGTGATGTTTGCTCTCACTGCCTTTGGTCACTGTACCAGGCTGCTGTGTTTTACTGGTTATGGTCCCTACTATGCTACTGGAGAAGTGGTAGAGGTTTGCAAAACTCTTGCAAATACTGCTGGAGTAATATGGGGTTGGAGAATTTCCATTGTCTGAAACCTGCTGGTGTTACACTCAAGGTTGTAGAGAGCACACGTCATCAGTCAGTTCTAGCATTTTCTTAATGTGTTTATTTTTGTATTGGGATAAGAGTTTAACCTTTCCTGCTTGTTAGAAAAGACAAAACTGATTTCTTTCAACAAAGTTCATGCAAATATAGGCAGGAAATATAGGAAAAGTACAAAATACTTTACGCTCCTTCCCACAAAATAATAAATATATTTCAGTCTTTAGAAACTCCATTATAATGCTACTTGATTTCAGAAATAAAATGTATCTCTTCTAAACATACTCTTTGTTCTCACAGTTTTTCAATAATTTTGTGTGGCATATGGTTGTATGTTGGTGATAAATACTACAAAAGGAATGGAAAAAAGATGTACTCAAACTATGAATTTGCAGAAATCTCGTATTTGGTTGCCAGTATAAACACATTATGATTGTAATTTTCTTGGATGGTATAAAAATACGCATCTTTTCATTTAGCTGAGCGATTCAATTTTACTAGGCTGAAAAGCCTTTTACAAAGGTGTTCCCCTCATGCTGCTGGACTTAAGCTAATATTTTGTAGGTGTTGAAGCTGATGATGTGTTTCTAGAGAAGGAGGTTTCAGTCCATGAGGTTTTTGCCTTTGATCCTGGGGTGTACAGAGCCAACCTGTTCTGAGTTTGTGTGCTGTCACAGTGCTGAGACACCTGCCTTGGAGTTGTGCTTGCCAAGTCATAGCCCATCATGTCTGAGGCCATTCCTGTTCTCTGAGGATGAGCTGTATGGCTCAGTTACCCCACAGCAGAACATTTCACCTTTTTCTGCGTTGCAAAGAGTTGAAAAATGCTGTGTGGCCTTTTTGTTTTACATTTTTATTTTCACTATTGCCAAGTGGACACTGCAGTAAACACCTGTTAATGCAGCTGGAGATCAGCTACACCAAGGGATGCTGCCTTTGGGAGGTTCTTCTGGTGAAGAATTTATGCTGTAACAAACTTGTGGGTTATTGAGGTCTACAGCCACACAGATTTACGTAGAATGGGGAAAGAAAGCACAAATATATGTAATTTTTTAATTTACAGCAAATTAGATTAATGTATCCTAATATTTAGGGGGGGATTTCTGAAGAATAATAGATACAATATTTTTATTTTTAGGTAGATAATGAAAACTACAGTCATTGTCTAAAGTTCATAGCTGGGATATTTTCCTTCCATTTTCAAAAGACACCTGAGGTTTCCTTTCTGAGCTTATGTTTCAAAACTGATAAAACTCAGAGGGCTTTTTTCTTGCTTCAGTATTAATTTCTTTTATGAAGAAAGCCAGGAGATCAAATATTGACCTGACCCAGGGAAAAATATTGACAGTATAACTAGAAACTTTACTGGTTAAGGTGTAGATTGAGAACAGAAATCTCATACCCAGGGTGCACTGAAAGTTTAGAGGCAGCTTGAAGCTAATGTGAAGAGACAGGTTGTCTGGGTTAATATTAAATGGGGAAAGACTGCAAAACCAGAAGGGAAGAGGATGCATAATGTCTTTCTAAATTGTGTTAGGCTTTGGGATATAGTCTTTGTTTTATAATACATAGCAAAGTGATTTATAGTCTCGTAATAAGAGGGTTTAGAGGATTAATAATCCTCCCACCCTTCCAAATTTTAAGCCATCCTTGTTGCTTTTAGAAGCCAAGACATGACCCATTGTACAATTTGCTCCATTTCACTGGGTTCCTTAAATATGCCTATGACCGGCAAAGTCTTAGACAATCCTGTAACTTTATTAGGCTTGTGTGTTAAAACACTTGATGACTTCTAGGTTGGTTTTTGTGTCTTTTTGTTGTTGTGGTTTCTTGTTTGTTTGTTGTTGTTTGGTTGTTTTTAGATTATTATTTTTATTTTTAAAACATATAACTCTTTATTTTTTCTGTAGTACTGATGACTTTTTTTCGAAAAGCCCAAGTTGGAGGGGATAGTGATTGCTGCCTGGATGTTATTCCTTGCTTGGTCAGTAGGTCTAGGGCAATCATAATTCTTGGATGTCTTTCTTACTTGTCTGCCCATTCATTCTCTGCTCCACACTGAACACGCGTATGGCCCTCAGCAAACCAGGTCCTGGGTTTGGTCCTTGCACTTTCTCTTCAGAAGGGCTAAGGCACCTCCTGTCTTTGTTACTAAACATAAAATGGCCAACAGTACTGTGCATTACATGATTTTTTGGCTGCCAATTACTTGTAGTGCAGTAATTATTAAGTAAAACTGATCTGCCTGAGGTCACAAAGCCGGGAATAGAGCACATATCTTCTGACTCCTGATCCAGTGACGCAGCTGTTAATTCACACAATTTCTACTTGAGTTCATTAAAAACCTTCTCCCACAGCTCTGCCTCCCTCAGCAGCCAAAATTTCTCCTTTTAATAGGAAGAAATGAGCTTCCTTTGGGACTGTAATTCCCCCCACAGTGAAAAACTTCTCCAGCTGAGAGTATATGCTATCTTTTGAAGTACTGTTAGCCCTTTCTGACCCGAGAAACAAGGGGGGGACTAAACTCTTATATCTGAGCTTGGAAAGCACATCTAATGCAGTCAGGGCATGTGTGCTAGACAGTTTTCATGTCTGAATGCTGAAGATAATGCGCTTGAAAAGTTCTCTGAGATGAAAACTCAATTTATTATAACAAAGGTGATGTTCACTCCCCCTCCTAAGCCAACTAAACTCTTCCATGGAACTACAGAATGGGAAAATGAGTCAGGTGTGGGGAGTGTGTGTGGTTTCGGTGATATTTTTGTGTGTATCTTATTTTTTCTGGGGTGGTGGTTTTGTTTGGGGTCTTTTTGTTGTTTATTTTTAACTTTGAGGAGTAGGTTTTGAGGGCAAAAAGGACCATAATGGTCCCCTGATACAGAACTTCATCCTGTGTTTTCTTCATTGAGCATATCATATGTGGCTGAATGTGTATTTTTAGGTAGTTTGCCATTCTTGATCTACTTAAATTACCACCATATGAGGACTAACCTTTTCACATGCCAAGTTGTTCCAACTCTTAAATACTAATTTTAGTCCTAATGGCTAAGAAAGGGAGGTGTATGTACTGTCATAGTACAGAGAGAAGTTGTTTCAGCATACATTATTATTCACAGAAGATGAATCCTGTATGCTTCTGGATGAAGTCCTATCTATGCTTTTAAAACACTGTTTTTAAAGCTTAAAAAGATATCTTTTTCAAGTGTAACTTATTAGTTATACAAATATGGAAAAGACTCTGTCTTAGTGGTCTCAATTACATGTAACAAAACTTTCAATGGAAATCAGTGTTAGATATATTCAGATTGACTATTGGGATTTTGATTTTATATTCTCCAAAGCATTAATTTCAACACTGAAAACAAGTAACACGTAATAAAATATTATGTGAATGCTTTTCCTTACTCCTTGGGATCAAAAAATATTTCATTTTTTTCTAAGAGTTCCAGTATAATGCTTTGAAAAGCTGTTACAGAAGCTTAGTGTTAAGAGCTACATAAAATTAAAGTGGGACTCTGTGCTATGAGATTTAAGTCAGTGTTGTGGTATGGAGTCCACAAGGCATTGCAAGAGTTTGTAATATAAGTGTCCAAGTAAGTGGGAGAAAGAAGAGGGGAAAGAAGAGTAAATCCCCTCATTTCTGCAGGTGTTTGACCTATGGGATACAATAGTACTTTAAGAGACTGTTATCCCCCCCTGTTCCAGGAGCAATGCCAGTGTTTGCAGGAACAGGAAACTTGGCAGTCTCAGTTGTCTCTTTATTAGCATGCTCTCTCTCAACCTGTTGTATTTCTCTGGGGGGATTACTTCGTCAACCTTTGTCTCACCTGCCTCAGAGGGCACCAGAATGGGGAAGTTAATCAGAAATTCAGGAGCCTGGGTGCCCTAGGAACTGGATTGAGTTGGGGCAATGTGCACGTGTGTTTTGCTGCTGCCTCTTTAAGGCATTCCATGTTATATGATATAAAATGCCAAGGGTTAGTGATGTGTAAGACTAAAGATAACTATCAAAAACTCAATCCTGGTCTTTTTCAGGTGGCCTCTCTCATTGGAGACTGTGAAATGCACAGAAAATGACATACAATTGCCAGTGACAATCAAGCCTTTCATGTGTATGCATGTCCCCCTGTACTCTTGCTAGTGACATGTGTGGGGTTTTCAATTTAAAAAAAAAAAAAAGAATTTAAAATTCTATCTTCAAATTTCAAACCCAGTTTTTAAGGAGGTTTCACAGTATGTGATGGGCTGTGCACAGAACCTGTAGAAGTCCAGTCCAAATCAGGATCAAGCAAAATTCTTATTTTCCTGTGGTATTTAAACAGCATAGATAATGGACAAAATCCTATGTTGAACTTCAACCACAGAATTTAAATTAAACATATGCTTTGGTGCACATGCTAAACAGGAATCATACAAGAATGGTGCCAGAGTAATTTCTGTGGAGCACATGTGTGTATAAATACATATACACTACAAAACCATCAGTTCATTGATGATTGCAATATAGCATTAAGATTGTATGTCATCTTCCTGAAATAATGTTACTCAAAGGAATCACTAAGGGAAAGGATATTCATGTAGGTCATTTATCATGCTGTTGTACCAACTATAACTTTTGATGATGGACAGCTTTTCTTCCTTGTGCACCTTATTGGTACTTTTACCCACTTATCTTAAGATAACAATGATTAAATTTAACACTGCTATTACCTAGTGAATGAGAAGTCCTGCTCTGGACTTTGAAACAGACATTTTTCTGTATATATGTCTATACGTTCTCCGTGTGGGAGTATATGTGTGTATATATATCGCTTTTTTATATATGTTTTTATTTCTATATTAGCTCAATACTGTTTTACTAAGTTTCTTTTACAATGTGTCTTATAAAGCAGAATGGTATTTTGATTTTACAAAAGGCATCTTCATATAGTCTGCCAAGCATTGATGCCATGTTTTGCTGGAGTGTGATTTTTGTATACCTATATAGATACCTATAGGCATATATGTAGTTATATAAAATCAAACAACACCTACAAAATTGCTCACAGAGAGAGAGAGAATGAGGTTTATATAGCAATTTATCACAGATTTTGTCAGTGAAAAGGAAAAAGAGTGATGATCCTGCCTCCAGCCATGGCTCTAATCTTTTCATGAAGGCAGCTGTCAGATGGGCTTTGATTCTTCCTATCTGTGTCAAGGAGTTTGTAACCTGTTTCTGGTAAAGAAAGAATGAAAACTAGTTTTTCTATAAATACATATGCATGAAAAAAGAAACAGCCTGACTTATGAGGATTATTTTCTGCTTTTCTTCCTATTCTTCCTTGAAATGTTTAGAGATCCCTATCAGTGTTCTGTGATGTTAAATATTGCACATCAGCAAATACAGAGCAGTAAGCCTCAAATTTGCTCAAAAATAATAAAAAATACGGACAATGTAACTATCCTCATTTTACAGATCAGAAAGGTCTATCTCAAGGATTATGGATTTTAGCTAAGGCTGTAGGGAATCCTGGCTGAGCCTGCAATCAAATGCAGTATGTCTTGTTCTAATATCTTATCTATGAAATGATGCTCACTTTTAACTCACAGTTCACCTGTGGGTACAGTCCATTGCAGTTCAAATAAGATGATTCTTGTGTGTGGATATGATTTTTAACACTCTGGTAGCAGGTTGGGAAGGCACATCAGAAAATGTGTGTGTAGGGGGGATGAAGAGAGACACATCCGTCTGTTGCAATGATACAGCATCTTACAACAACGTGCATTATTTGGAAACAGAACCCATTAAGAACAGCAAGCTTGAAAGCCAAAACAAATGACAGGATATGGGAAGGATTAGTTGGATAGAGCATCTGTTATTAATACTGAGCAGTACTTTTTGAAAACAAACGTGAAGGTTTAGCACAGTGGTGAGAATTAATTTTAATGCCCTTCCATAAAACAAAGTATGAATTACAGTGATGCTCTTCTTTATTTAGAAGTAATATTTTCAGTTCTTGCTTAATGCAAAGCCTGAACACCAATTCAGTCCTAAGTGGTGAGGTGATGCCTGGAAGGCTGTCTCTTTCTGATCCTCTAGAGGACAGCGTGTCTGGTACGGCACAGCAGATCCCTTCTTTTAGGGGCAGTTAATGACATGCTTGATCAAGGAGAGGCAGGCTGGATAATGCTCCTCTACTGAGCACTAAGCAATGGAAAATTAGCAAGAAACTGTGTAAGTTTGGAGAGATTTATTGATCTGATTTCCCTGCAGAACTGATTTCTCCATGAAAGCAATATACCTGTTCTCAGGACC
>WEIU01009105.1:30116-40972 GCA_013389925.1 Aegithalos caudatus
GCAGGATGGAAATGTAGAGGTGCATGTACTTCTATTCTAAAACTCAGTACTGTGGCAAGGACAGTGCTGGGTTTTGGGTTTGGATTTTGGAGAAATTGTGGCCTCCAGCTATGTCTAGCTTCCCTAGTAAGGGGAAGTGTTGCACTGACTGTAATTTCCATATAGTTCAGTCTGTGTATATTTTATACATTAGTGTTTCCCAGGTTAAGAGTTGCAATCCCCTTTACATATGGAAGCATTCAAAGAGCATTTCAAAGCATTAAGTGGTAAAAGGTGGTAGCAGCTGGGTTCCATGAAGGCAGAATGACAACAGTCTCTAATTCCTTTATGCAGGGCCTCTCAATAGCCACAGAGCACCCAACTGTCTTGCAACAAAGCTGAGAAATTACGGAACATGCTTGAAATCAGCAATTGGAGCGCTTGAGCCGTTTCTCACCTTTCCACTGTGGAGGAAGTAGACTGTTTTCAATTCAGATGACTTCATAGTCAAAAATGAGTTAGCATTTCTCAGCATTTCTCAGACTGTTTACCCAGGGTTTTTATACATATATATATATATATATATATATATACACACATGGTTGCCAATATAATATATATATGTGTGTGTATTTTTTTCAAGGAGTCATATGCAACTGGAAAGAGGCCAGACAATACAACAGATCTAATTGAGGAGGGAGAACTACTTTTAACTCTGAACATCTTTTATCCTGTTATATTTCAAAAGGTTGGTATGAAATTCTCTGGGTTGTATTCTGATTTTTCTCCTATTCAGGTAACATCTTGCTCTCCCAAGCAGTTGAAATTAGTGAGTCTACTGAAGACATGTGGTAAACTCTTCCAACTCTAGTAAATTCATAAGGCTCTTTCAGATTATGGCTTTCATTCTGTTAGTGGTTTACATAACAAAACTTTTACAATAATTATGTAGGAGTTAATTTATTTTACAGGAAGCTCAAAACATGAAGCTAAATACATGAAAACTAAAGTGCTCTTTCTGGATTTGGGATAAGTGAGCTCAGGCTTTCTGTCTTTACTGCACTTTCCGATGGAGAATGTAGCTTCTGAGTTTCTGAATAAATCTATTAAATGTCAGTCTTAGGAGAGGCTATGGCAAGATGCTGTTCAGACAAGTGATGTGCCAGATGCTGCTAGTAATGACTGTAAGCTGTCAAATGAAGAGCAGTGCTGATGCTGACAAGTTATAATTTATCTGAAGTTTGTATGCTGTGTTCTTTGCAGCATAAAGATCACAAACCCTACCAAACAGTCCTCGTACTGGGCAGCCAGAAGCTCACTGAGCTGAGAGACTCAATTTCATGCGTCAGTGACCTCCAGATAGGTGGTGAGTTCAGCAGTCACCCAGATCAAGCACCAGAGCACATCAGCAAGGTAAAACTTTCTATGTGGAACCCTCTACATATATAGGAGACTTGAAAACATAGAGAGGGAGGCAGAGTTTTGTTTTGTTGTTTTTTCTTCAGCGCTAAATTCAACAACATTGTTTCTGCCTGTTGGTTGCACCACAAGTAAATAAATACTTCATAGTGGCATTACCAAGATGATCTGTTTTGTGTAATATCAAGAAAAACATCACCATTGCTACTGCTAGGTAATAGAAACACAAGCAGTAAGTTTTGTTTAGATATATTCCTGTGGACTGGTTTTATTTTGAGCAGTATTCTGAAACTCCAGTGGTAATAACTTAATCTCACTAATAATAATAATAATAAGCTAGACCATCCTACAATGCTTTGTTGTTTGCAACTGGATGCTGATCAAATGTAGGGATGAAGACTATTCTCTTGCAAAGTTGCTACGTGTTCTCTGGATATGAGCAAAACAAGTTGTCTAATACTGATTGAATCACTTTGATTATACAGTGTATGACATATATGTTATACAGAGGACTGTTGTGGTTGGTGGGGCCTTGGTTGAGGTTGAAAGGGACTTGTGGTAGTCATCTGGTCTACTCCCTCTGCTCAGTCAAGGCCACCTGCAGCCAGTTGTCCATGGCCATGTCCCAGCGTTTTTTGTCTGTCTCCAAGAACAGAGGTTGCACAACCTCCCTGGACAACCTGTGTCAGAGTCAGTAAAGAAGTGTTTCTTGAGGTTCATGGAGAATTGCATTGACTCCCTTGACCTGCTGGTGCCATTTTATTTGATGCAGCACAGCATCCAGTCTGCTCCACTGGCTGTCTTTGCTGCAAGGACACATTGTTGGTTCATGTTCAGCTTGAGATCTGCCAGGATCCTAGGCTGTTTACCTAGCTTCTCTCCAGCTGAGTGACCCTCAGCATATGGTGGAGCATCAGCTTGTTTATGCTCAGGGACAAGACCTTGCACTTCTCCTTGCTCAACCTCACCAAGTTCTTATTGGCCCATTTCTCTGGGCTGTTAAGATCCCCCTGGCTGGCAGCAGGATCATCACGTGTATCATCCATTCCTTCCAGTTTTGTGTCGGCAACAGAGAAGGTAACAGTAACACACAGCAATGAATCAAAGTCTGAACGTAAAACACATTCCCACCACTATGTCTTCATGCAGGTTGTCTGAGAAGTCCTGTCTTTGGTCCTGGTGTCTGCATTTCCTGTGCTTTGACAGGCTAGAATTAATAGCTTAAAGAGACCTCTGGGCACAAATGAGCATCCCCAGACTGGTCTGGTGGTGGAGAGTGCCTGGTTGTCCATGGTTTTCCCATTTAGAATAAATAGGGAAAATCCTTGAGTCCTTGAAGAGTGGTTGAGGGAGAAAAGGAGGCACAAGGGAGACGTTGTCTCTCTCTACAACTACCTGAAAGGAGGGTGAGGAGGGTGTAGTCAGGTAGGGGGTCAGTTCTGAGTAACAAGAGGCAGGATGAAAGGAAATTACCTTCAAAATGCACCAAAGGAGGTTTACATTGGGTATTAGGAAACATTTCTTCACTGTAAGGGTGGTCAGGTGGGAAATAGGGAATAAATAGGGAATAAATCTCCTTTTTTTTTTCTTTCCTTCTGCATACAGCTTTGCTTTTTTTTATTAAACTGCCTTTATCTGAACCCATGAGCTTGCCTGTCTTATTTTGTTTCCCCAGTCCTGTTAAGAAAGAGGACTCAGAGAGCAACTGGATAGGTATCTGCTAGCCACCCCAAATAAACATACTGCATCTTGCTCATTTTTTAAAAAATAGTATTATTTTTTAAAGTCAGTGCCTTGTAATTAATGAATTTGTGTAGTGCTGCCTATGTTATTTTTCTGTGTTTCTGTAGAAGTCCATAACTGCTATGATGACAGAAATAAGAGCATTAAAGTCACCTGTAATGGCTTGAGAACAGTATCAGCAGAGTAGCTGGGTAGCTGGCAATCATATGAGCCCAGTTGTTACATCAGTATCTACATTCAGCAGAATTCTTCTTAAGATCTTTGTAGAATGAGGTCACTTAGTATAATTTAGATACCTAAAATGCTTAGATTTTTGACATGTTCTTGTTTAAGGTGTTTATTTTCTCATAAGACTAATGGAGACTTCTCTCTCTGTCTCTCAGGATGTCTACAAATCTGCCTTCTTCTATTTTGAAGGCATCTTCTATAATGATAAAAGATACCCAGAGTGCAGAGATCTGAGCAGGTACAATATTTGTAGATGTTGACTAAGGAAAACCTTAAGGAACATAAAATTTGTTTCATTTTGTTTATGACTTAGGGTGTTACTGGTACTGGAATGTCTATAGAGTATTAAGCTGGAATGGGCTTTTTGAAAAGCATATGAATCCATTTTTTAACCTGGAAAGCCTGTTTTGCTCTGTTGAGATAGGATTTCTGTGTAAAGTGACAGGTGCCATTTTGTACTGGGTTTTTAAGTACCTTTCCTATTTGTGATGGCAATCAAAAGACTTGCCTGTGAGGTAGAAGATGGGTCAGAGTGACAACAAGCTCAGCTGTGTGACAGTGGTTGTCCTGTTCAGTCTTGAAAATATGCCAAATGCCTTCATTGTAAAGTCAATATGGGGTCTGTGTGACTGATCAGAAAAGAAATATGGTCTTTTAAGGAACTGTGGTCTTGCTGATACACTAGTGATACTTAGGAGATCAAAATGTTTAAAATGGCTGGTATGGAAGAGCTGACTCTGTTGGACCCTGTTGTTTTGCCGAACTTTGTATGTGACTTCGAGGAAATTAATATTTTAATTCTTGTCTTTCTGTCGGTGAACAACAATGGTCTTTACAGAAGGGCTTGTCATAGCATACACAGCTTGTACAGTTAGATACCTTGTTTGCAGGAGTATGCTGAAAAGCCAAAAAGAAATTTACAGTGGCCAGTGCCATTCCAGTGCTAGATTTTGGAAATGTAACTGCACTTGTCAGTTTTGTGTTTCTCCTTGGCAAAAACTGAATTGAAAAAGCGCTTTTTAATACTTTAAATGAAGTCATTGACCAAGGGGGCAAAATGACCTGCTAGTAATTTGAATTATTGGACCACTTAAGAAGTATTGTGCTGCGAACAGTCTGACCTGGATCAGTGCCATCAGGAGCATGCACTGACTAAAACTCCTCAGGAAGTTGCCTGGTGAGGACTGAAAGGCAGATGTTCCACAAGAGCAGTGAACAGTTCTATAATGTTGTAGTATTGCTGTGGAATCACCTTAAATTATTACAAAATGTTGTGAACTGTTTTGATTTTCATCATTTAACTGTCTCAGTAAAAAGTTTTGCATGTCCCCAAAACATCTTTTTCTCTGTATTCAGTTCATAACTTGGCTATGCTGATGGCTTTTCTCCTTTCAGAACAATTATAGAGTGGTCAGAATCTCATGACAGAGGCTATGAAAATCTTCAGTCTTTTAAGATGGAGGACTATGTATTTAATGATTTATCCCTCAAAATTGGCTTTCCATACCTTTACTGCCACCAAGGGGACTGTGAACACATCATTATAATAACAGATATAAGGTAAGTTACTGTTCTTTGTGAGTCCTTAGGCAAATGAAAGTAAGCCTTCTCTGGACAAACTTCAGACATTAAATGCTGAATTTTGTTAGACTGACTTATTTGCTTTAAGATTATTCTGCTGCCTTCTGCAGAGCTTAAATTTTTCTTCCGTATGCATGGGAGTATCTCTGAAAGAAGGGGAGTAATCTTCCTTGCTTTTTTCGTTTGCATATCGAGATTGCTTGGTAATTAGTGTGCTATGACTGCTGTATAACAGGAATGGCAACCACAGTGTCAGGATCTTTCTATGTAGAGCCAATGTGTGGCAGATTTACATACTCATTCTGGAGCACCAGGGAACAGAATGTTGTAGGCTGTGGCTGGACCCAGCTGGACTGTTAGTTTGAACTTGAAGCTAAGGTGCAGGAGCTGAAAAGAGAAGAGGAAAGGAAATAGTGGGCTGAGATGGATAGGCCAGGAATAGATGAAGGTGATAGTGACCATGAGGTGGCAACCACATCAACAGTGGAACTATTGTGCGGACTTTGCTCAGTGCATAACTAGAGATGGCACTCCTGTGGTTGTCTGTAGTGGGTGACAGGTCATTTTCTGTTCCCAGGAGCCTGATGCATCAAAGCATTGATAATACATGGTACTTTTCAAAAGGAACATAATCCAGAGAAAAGCATAGATGTTGCACATAGATGATCTGAAGATTCACCTGACAATACCTTGTTAGGTGATAAATACCTCTGTATAGGAGATAAAAGCTTTAAAAAGACCACCAAAAGGAGATGGTCTGAAGACTTCTGAGTTACTGCACTGTCCATGTTGGCAAATTAGGAAGGAAACATCCAAAGGGGGTCCTCTAGAAAGCAAATTCCAGCAGCCTGTCCCCCAACTGGCTTAGTAAAGATTTCCTTGGAAAAGAGTGGGAAAAGCTGTTTATTCAACAATCAAAGTGTTCACAAGCATAAAAAATAGTAATATTAAACAATAAAACTTTTTGCTGTTCTGAGGAGATGGCAAATACAGAGAGTCCTTGCTGTGGGTTGTAGCTCAGCCTGCTCAGTCTCTTATCAGTCCCTCCTGTGCTGGAATGCAGCATCCTAGGCCCTGGTGGGCCACAGGTGTGAGCCCTCCTGCTTTTCTGGGTTTTCAGTCCAGAGCAGGCTTGAACAGTTCCAAGAAAAAGAAAAGGCACAGTCTGGGGAACTGCTCTACCTCAGCTAGCCAAAAACTACTAAAAGCAAATGGGAGCTCTCTCCTGCTGTCCGTGCTGCAGCCAACACAGTCTGAGAGAAGGATGCAGGGGGGCGCGTGCAGTTTCTGCAAACAAACTGCGCTTCCTCTCCCCTCCTTCGCTCTCAGAACCTGTCATAAAGGTGCAGAACTTAACATCCAGCATAAACAGAACAGACAACTGGGGATACAGGCATCATAGTCACCCCAGGACACTGCACAAACTGAATTTACTTGTGAACATAAAATCCACAGATGGTGCAACTAGCAGTCTATCTCCAGATCCTAATCTGTTTTAAGAAATGTTAAGCAGAAGTCTAGTCATAATTTACATGGGAATTTAAATAATACTTCATCTTCCATGTCTAAATGTCCATGCTTACGTTCAAATAAATTTCAATATAACAGCATCTTTATTGTATGTGTTGTATTTATTTGTTTCCCTCAAGGCTTATTCATCATGATGACTGTCTGGATAGGAATCTATATCCCTTGCTAGTCAAGAAACATTGGCTATGTACCAGAAAATGCTTTGTGTGCAAGATGTATACAGCAAGGTATGCTACATTCTTGATGCTATTGTTGTCTTAATGAAGTCTTTCTAGGTGCTGCTACTAACTTTAAAAAAAAAGTAAAAATCAAAGCTCTGTATGTGTTTCATATAATAATAATTTTCACTCTTCAAGGAGTTGACCTCTCTCTAACCAGGAAACGGCTTCCTGCAGATAGTTTTAATTTGGAATTGATTCAGAAGTTTCAGAAGAACTTAGTAATTATTTGGCTCATGTTCTTTTGAAAATCTAGAGTTTGGCTATCTTATCAATTACTTTTGAAAATTCTGCTTTTGGAGGAAAATGCTGCATTTTCCTCCATGAAAGATAGATGTTTCAAATTCATTTACCAGAAATCATACAGCACTTTTGTTTAATCTAGCATCCATGCAGTTATAGATCTCTCCAACTCTAATATAATAAAATCTAGAGATTTTTAGAAGGCATTTAACTTTCCCCACAGGAAACTCCTAACCTCTGCCTGAAAACTGTGTGCTCTGCAGCTGTTCTTGAAGGAACTGTTTATGATTTTTTGCACTTAAAAGAAGAGAATATGAATTTGGTGCCCTTTATATACCTTAGTGATGTTAATTTAGGTACGAGACAGACTTTAAACTAACAGTAGAAATTTCTCTAAAGACTAGGCTAAACTCCCTGATTTTATAGATCTGAATTATTTATTTGCAAAAACACTGGTTGCCTTTTTTTCCCTCAGGACAGTTTATGCTCTCATCCTCTGTTTGACACAGAAACTGTGTCTTTGTTGTCTTGCTTGTTTGGCCTTAGACTTCCTGGAATCAGGCAAAAATCCAGTACTCTGTGGGAAGGGAGTCCATCCTAGTGTTCCTAGAAGAGCCATGAGGATGCCTTCACGGGGCCCTATAATCTGTGAGGCATTTGACCATAAGGGAGGGTGGAGCCAAGGGGTCAGTATGGGGGAAAGATGGGATGGGGAGGGCATTACAGAGGTGATGTAAATGCGTTAAATTAAAACCAGGATTAAGCACTAAGCTTAAGTGGGGACATGTTAAACCACAGACAGCAGAGCTGCTTTGGCTGGATGTCCAGTGTGTTCTAATCTGTGCAGATAGCATCTGTAATCACCAGAGGCCTTCAGCTGTCATGGCCTCTTGAGTGCTGTTATAAATTAATTACTTAGTGACATGGCAGGCCCTGCTTGTACATGTCACCTTGTGTTCGTGTTAGCTTCAGTGCTTGCTGGAGTCCTCACCTGGTCTTGTCTGCATCATTTGGGTCCTGCTTTTGGACTCCTAAATGGTTTTGATTACTCAGAGGAGCTTGGGTCAGTACATGTCTGCTCCATTTCACAGTTTCTTGAATTAAGGGAAAAAAAGATTTGTCTTTTATGACTTAGATGGCCACAGGGTGGACAGAAGATTCTTGTTATTTTTTTTATGCACAGTACCATCTACACAGGTTTGAGGAGTTTCTCAGAAGTGCTGCTCCCTAGCTACTGGAATTGATACGGAATGGATGTGAAGTATGGAAATGAGCTGTAGGCATGGGATGGGAGATATGCAATATAGATAGTACCTTGTGTATATAAAATTATTACTAATGTTTGTTGCTGCCATCCCCAATCCTGAGTAAAATGTTGAGATGTTTGCCATAATTGTGTCACACTCATGAAAAATATTTGTGTTTTGTAACCTGCAGGTGGGTAACCAACAGAGACAGTCTGGCACCAGGGGATCCTTGTTTCTTCTGTGATGTTTGTTTTCGGATGCTCCACTACGATGCAGAAGGCAATAAACTGGGGGAGTTTCTTGCATATCCTTATGTTGATCCTGGGATTTTCAACTGAAACCGACATGCACCAGGATTAATTCAGCAAATTACATTTTTGAATCTTTGTTCTGGCTGTTAAAACCTCTGGAAAGCTTTAGGTTTGGGCATATGGCTGGGTTTCAGGCTAAGCGTGCAGTCTTCTTCTGTGAGCTGGAAGGAGCCCAGAAGCCCAGAAGTCTGTCTGGTGTGTTTTTCTGAGTAAGTCAATAAGATTTTACAGATAAGTTGGCATGGAAAAATATAATACACTTTTACATTACAGTAGTTGGGATGCTATGGATTGTAAAATGTGGATGTTTGAGAATACCTGGGGAAAAAGTATGATTTTGAGAAGCTCTGTGCATCCAAGGCTCTGTAAACCTCTGAGGATGAGAACATGGTCTATATATGTCTTACCTTGAAAACTCAGGCAGTTGCCATATTTCAACAAGGGTGGATGGCACTGAATTTGTTGGGAGGAGAATGCTTTCTGAGGAGCTTAGAATGCTGGTTAAACTCTTGGGTCTTCCTACAAATATAAGCGTACATCTGAGGGCTTCTGCTGTCCGTGGGTTCTGACTCTGAGGACTGATTCTGTACAAAGGAAACTATATTTCACCATTACTGAATTGTAGTCTGCCTTTTAAATAATTTTGTCAACTGTTTACAGTGTATGCAGTGTTCATTGTGCACCTTTTGTTTTAATATTAGTCTGATTATATTATTGTAATTTTTTAAAATAAAATATGGCAAATTTGTAGTTCCTAGTCTCTTCTTAAACTGAAACTCAGGATATTATTCTGGAATTAAGAGGATGTTAGTGGAGATCTTTGTTGTTTAGGAAAGTTAGTGCTAACTGCTTTTCTTTTGAAACCTTCAGCTAGTTCTGGTTGGGGGAAGACCACCAGACAATCTGACAATCTGCATACAGACAAGTGACAAACTGAGTCCTGTTCAGGTCCTGTAGCTGCAGATCCTGCCAATGCTGACTTGATTATCTTAGATGTCTTGAAACAAAGGTATCTGAAGCACTTGCAGGACCGCATTGATCACTCCGACATTTTACTGCTTTCCAGTGGTGTATTGTCATGTGAATATAAATCCGTGCTTTTTTTAGGAAGAACAGAAAAGTGTGGGGTTTTTTTCCTGTCTTGTAAACTAGCCAGCTGTTTATTTTAATGAACCAATCACTTGTAAAAGCTGATGGTGATAGTTCTCTTATCCATCAGGAATCTGCAGAAAAGGGAGTTCCCTGCTCATCACAACTGTGACAAATCCAGTTGCTGGGGTTGGGCTGCTTTGTGGTGTAGCAGCAGCTGCTTTTAAGGTCCTGTACTATACAACTCTTATTGTAACTTCAGCAGTTTCCTCAGAAGTTACTACTCCTCATCTTTTCCCTATGTCCTCCTCTTCCAGCTGTCTCCCATAATCTACAGGCTTCCCAATCCTCTTCAGTATTGAATTGGGGATCAACTAGCTTGAGTTCTAAAGCAGCAATTCAGTAGGTTTTTTGTAGGAACATTTTTTTCCGTTTCTTTAGCCACAGAGAGAAGGGAGTGGCAAAATGTGAGTTTACCCATTAAACTAATTTGCCTCATATATGCTGTCTCTCGCAGAACCCATTTATCTTAATGAACAGTTAAGGTCAAATATATTTCAAAATGGGTTTCCCTGCAGATAAAGAAAATTTAGTGGGCCAGTCCCATACTTCCAGTAAAGCAGAGAGAAGCTAGCCAACATTCTAGGTGTGGGAGTTGAGAGCATTCAGTGCTTGACTACAAAACAGAATTGTATTAGAAGCTTGCTGTTTTTATGACATGGTCCTATTTATTATTCAGTGATTCATTTAAATGACATGGAACAAAAAGGTTACACTAAATCATAGGTTTTAAAGACCCCAGAAGATGTCACAGCACAATTGGGTCTGGTCTTGATTTGATAAGTCTTTCTGAATGAGTGCTTTAAGTGAAATCCAGCATTGTATACAGTGCCCATTTGTAGCTAAATCTCTGATACCAACTGCATATTTGTTTTAGCAACTTATTAAATGTTGTGTTTTGATGAGATGAAAATGTCCAAGCAGGTTTATTACTTCATGACAAAAAATTAGAAAAAAAATTCTTTTTAATAATCCCTTGTCTGTGTTGCTAGTTGAATCTCAAAAACATTAGTATGAATCTGTTGTTGGCTTTTGGATTTGATTTTTTTTAAATTAAACACTCGGTGAGTATGCATCCTTACAATCCTTTACAAGTTATTTCAAACTTCCCAAACGTCTTGCAGATTCTCTCTCCCTAATGAAAGTTTTTGCCTTGCTGACAAAGTGATACAAAACTCTGTTTCTTGTATTGAGGAAGAGGAGAGCTC
>WEIU01009106.1:0-16676 GCA_013389925.1 Aegithalos caudatus
AAAAAAAAAAAAAAGATATGTGTAAAAGAAGGGCTGCATTTGTTTTATATGCAGTCCCCTGTGCAATTAGATACATACAAGTTGTAGAATAATCTAATTAGAGCATCTGACATTTCCTGTGACAACCACAAGCCTTTAGGTAATCAATAATGTTAATATAAAGTGGCTGATTAAATACACCTTCATTTCCATCTGTGTTCTCAAGTTGATATGCAAATTCACCTTGCCTGTTTCATTTCAAATACCTATCTTCTGATTCTTTGCTTTAACTATATCTACTTCATCCATCAAAAGATCATAAGACCAAATTTTGCTATATAAACCATAATAAGTAGTACTGTTGTAGCTTTATATGCATTTTGTGAGCTGTTTCAAAACATCTCATTCAAGGAGCTAGAGTGTAATTAAGATATTGTTATGTATTTACAAGCATATTACTAAACAGAGCAAGCAGAAAATAACTCATTTTTAGAGGTTGAATTTGCATTGCTTAAATTTGATTACAATTTTTATTTTTTCTCTTCTTCTTTGTTATCAGGGAAGGGTAAAGATTCATTTTGTGATGATGTGTTCAAGAGAATATTTCCCTCTGTTGAAGAGAAACATCTTTTTCTGTAAATGTTTGTGCTCGTTAGACCTGGTCTATCATTATTTTTAGGCCATATATTTTAACTTCTCTTTTTTACCCTCAGGTTTCTATTCTCTGCAGCCCATTGATTAGCAATTAGCTAAGCTTGTTTCAAGTCGTAAACACTTTAGACCTTGAACTGATGCTTACATTGAACCTTTCTAACTAGTTTATGCTTCCTCCTATAACCTTGGAATTTGGTTTGGATTACCAGCATTCAGCTGCAGTGTATAAGAGATCGTTATCAACAACAGTAATTAGCTTCTGTGTAACATTTTGCCTAAAAAAAAAATTTACATTGCTTTAGAATTCTTTAAAATTAGATCACAGTGGAGTCTTCATTTAACACTTCTACTCTGTCCCCTAAACTCCATTTCATAAGAGTTGGTCTGGAATTGTTGGGACAGTGTGGCCCCTTCACCAAGGCAGGCAGGGTGTCCTGGATGTGGCAGGATTGCAGGATGCCAGGGTCAGGAACTGGAGAAGGTACAAGCACACTTAAAGCAATTTCTCTTGTGTTTGTCTGCAGTAAATAACCCTAATTGGTTACAGTTACCCATTTCATCAAAAGACCATTTTAGCTACAAAAATTCAAATGTCATGGTGGTTTTTGCATCCTCATGAAGGATAGTCATTATCTGGGGTTGTTCTTATGTTATAATTTTAAATTATATTAATTCAGTTCATCACCACTCTTTTTTTTAATGGCAAAGACTATAAATAATTTTAATGTTTTAAAGTCTAGACCTAACACAGCACAATACTAGAACTCATTAAAAAGTACTTGAGGAAATTACAGGCCTAAATTTTGGTAGGTGTCACATTTTCCCCCCAAAGTTACAGAAATACCTATGTGTACTGGGTTTGCATGGCCAGGTTTGGAATATAGTGGTGGTTGCTGTAAGAAAACTAAAAAAAAACACCTTAAAATTTCCACATCTTATAGTGTAAATTTAATCATGCTTCTCCTTCAGTGTATTCAAATGCTTTAAATAAACTGATGGAATAAGAAAAGATAAAGGTGACTTAAGATAAAAGAAGAAAGGATGTTGAAGACTTTATTGGAAATGCCAGAATATGTTTATTCATAGATTTCTCAGAAATAGCATTTATAAGTGTGTGTATTATGCACATAAATATTTGCAAAAACAGTTTTGTATTCCTGCAGTTTTAGTAGGTTATGATGCAAGACAGTTGGCATCTCCCAGTTATCCTCTTTTTTAGTGTTCTACAATTAATTTTGTTGCCACCTCCAAATTTCCTCAAAATATTTTTTTCATGATGGCTAACACTGTTTTATGTGAAGCTTAGATATTTTTCAGTTTATAAAAATTATTCTGGGGGAATTATCACATCTTTGTGATGCTTTTGTGCTTAAATAACTCCTTCCTATCCTAAATAGTATAAGGAGAATGTTTGCCTATTAGTTTTACTCTATTCAAACTATTTCAGAACTTAAATGCTAATAATACACAGCAAAAGTGAGATATTTCTGGATCAATTCTGAATTTTCCTAGTATCTTAAATCATAATTTATTTCCACTTTAAGAGCAGATTCACCAGCAGGCTGAAAGAAAGTAGAGCATGCCAGCCAGCTGGGCTGGTTTTTTTGGGTGTTTTGCCTCTAAATAGCCAAAGCACGTTGATGATACATAAGATCCTAATTTTGAAAGATTCCTGACATCAGTGTGTTGTATGAGGGCAAAAGGGAGAGCTCAGTCTGCAAGTCACAATTTCTGTAAGCTCTATGGATGTGCATTACTACATCTTTTTCTCTATGGTGCTGCTTCCCCAGCAGACAGAACGGTGTGAAAATGAGATTTTCAGGAACTGTGCACAGATACTATGTGGCCAAGGGATTTTTAAATTCCTTGAAAATGGAGCTGAGTACTCCCCACATCCCATTTCTAATGCCTTTACTCAGTCTCTCTCAGATTCTGGATATATTAAAAAAAAAAAAAAAAAACCAAAAAAAAACACCCAGAAATTCTGCATACAGATTAGAATCAATCATTAGCTCTGATGTCATAATTACTTACCAATATTTAGTCCTGCTGTTGTTAGGTAAAATTAACTGTATAATATGAGGTACTAAACTTAACTTTTCTTCTTCTTGAGCAGAAGATTACATACAGGAATTCCACAGCTATCAAAAATAAACTTCAAGGATGCATAATACTTTATTTTTTGAGGTCATTAGCTGAAAAAGACCGACATATGCTAAATGGACCAATACTTTTCTTATGGGAGTGAAATTTTAATTAACTTTAACTCAGATTAATTAACTACCTTGTAATCTCACAGAAAAATTAATTGTTCTCACAGGCTGGGTAGTAATTTCAGGGATAATGCATTGCATTCATTGCTTACAACAAAAGCCTTTGCAAGATGGCATTTGGTCAGCACAAGCAGTGCCACAAATGAGATTCTCCCTGAGATTTCTCCAGGCTGAACTGTCCCACATTCAGATTTTCCTCATAAGAGAGATGGTTCAATCCTTTGCTTTACTTTGTGGCTTTCCCCTGGACTCTCTCCAGTATTTCCATCTCATGCAGGTCAGCCCAGCCATGAGCACAGAACTCCAGGTATGACCTCACCATGCTGAATAAAGGACCAGCATCCCCTGGGATATTTGTAAACAGCACAAAGCTTTGAGAAATTCAGTCTGGTTTTATCTCTTTTCAGCCACATAAAATATCCTGCCTGGCCTCCAGCTCCCAGCCAGAGGACAGCAGGTCTCACTTTTGGATTGAAGGTCATATCTGGCAGCCTTGTAAGGCTGTTTGGATGCCTCCATGGTAATGAATACTATGTTTAAGGAACTGAATCTTTTCCTCACTTTTTGGTTTCATGGTGTTTTTTTGTTGGGTATTTTTGTGGTTTTTTTTTCATTTCATCCTTAACTTTTAAACTTGTTTAAAAAAAATGTTAGAAAACTTTTTACCACTAATTGCTTTTGACAGCTGTTATTTGTCTACTAGTAACCTTTCACACATTGTGTATTTTGTTTTCTTATTCATCCCAGAATTTTTTAATTCTAAAAGAGTGTCACCATACTTTCTACTCCTTGTGTTTTAGGACCTAATCTGTCTTCAAAATATCAGGTATTTTGAATAGCAGCTAAACAAAATATAATAACCTGACACTGATACAATAAGGTAGTGATCCAAATATATCAGAAGTCAGTAATTTGCTGCAAATAAATTATTTCTTCTTCTTTACTACATTTACTTTCTCACACCACTGAATCCAGCACTGGCATGACCATGCGGCCCTAACTACTGGACTTTTGGGTGCATCTTTCCTTCCAAAGGGCTTTATCTTTCTGTGAAAGGAAGATCTGTGCTACTATCTACCAGGCATCCTTAGTGATATTAAAGTAATTGTGGAGTGTGACACAATTTTAGGTTTATACAAACAGTTGTACTGAATCCTGTTGCGTGTGCTTTCATGAGCCATCTCACCATTATAACAAATACTAACTCACTACAAGGGCAGCAATATTTTTTTACTGTTTTGAGGCAGCAGACTACAAGCAGTTCGAATCCAAGTAATGACTTACCAGTAAGATCTTGGTCATTTATGCTTTAAATATATTTTTAGTGAATAGACCTTTAAAAAATCGATGAAAGCTCTGAAATGGTCATTTTTCAAATGGCTAATCTCTTCTTCAGGTTTTCCATTGTATCAGATATCAGGATCATTTCAGGCTGAAGCACAAACTACTTTTGTCTCTCAGAAAAATCTTTTATTTCTTTTTTATCTCAAGTTTCAACTTCAACTACTGAATTTGGACAGCCCTTGAAATTTACATACCCAATACTGTCCAGATGACTTTGAATTCCTTACAATGACATAGAAAAAGAAGTTAGATTTAAAGATATTAATTATTAGCACCTATATCTTGTAGCTTTCACATACACAGATCTCCCATCAATTTAATATAGCCTTATTTTTGCTGTGTCACCCATGAGGGTAATTTATTTGTAGGTTTTATGAAGTATAAATTGTAGGTATAGTCCTTATATCTCACTTGCAGAACAACAACATCAAGGAAAGAAAAAAAAAATAATCTCAAGAGTCAGGGTTTGGGGGTTTCTTTTAAATTTTTAAATAATAAGTATTTTCCAGAGTCAGAACAGTGTTTAGACATTTAAAGCAAAATCCCTAGAAACTGAGTCATCTGTACCTTTTTAACTACAAATGTTCTTGTTGCATCCTTTTCATGTGCTTCTTGGAATCTGTTATTCCCTTACACACTGATCATATTCTAGAAATGTGGAGTTATACTAATAACTAATAATTAACTAATAACTAATATTCTAATACCCTGGTGCAGTAATGAGCTGGAGATGGAGGAATTTTGTGTTCTTTTGCTGCCTCCATGGAATCTTTGAAGATATTTTAGCTCTCCTACAGTACATATGGAGGGATCCATCTCTGTAGGTTCAAAATCTACAGGTATTAGTGACGTGATGTACATCAAAGCTATAAATTCACCTATTAATTTATTTTCATAACACCAGTAATAAAAGTTCTTGCCATAATGATTTTAAGAAACAATCCTTGAGTTGTCAGGTTCCATGCATGGTATTGGGTATTTAAATTAAAATAATGTTCAGAAAATACTCTTTGAAAAATGGCATTATAAAAAAGTAGAGTGTATTTGTATCTTCAGTTCACATATTTTACAAATTTCCGCTGTCTTGTTCTCATTAATCAGAGTAAAATGTTTCAAAAATTAATCATTTTATGAAGTCATTCCAGAAGTACATACTTGTACATTTCCTTCTTTTTATTATTTTTAAACAGGGATTTATTTAAAGGAATGATTGACAAAGTTAATGACATAAAGGGAACATTTTTAGAAGGGTATTTGATTGGATATTTTAATATTTCTGCTATTGATTATCATATTTTCACCAGTTCCTGCAAAATTTTCTATTATGCTTTAATCTAGTTTTATGGAAGTATTTGTAAATTAGGAGACTACTCATTAGATTTGATGCTTAAATATTTTAAAAAGTAAATTTTTTGGGGGGGATGGCTTATAAACTGGATTTGGGGATAGAAATTAGAATTTATCATCTGTGCATCTATTACCAATTCATCAGTGAAATTTGGATGACCTTTTGTTACACAGCCAAAGTTGCTGAAGTGCAGCTTGCAGCTTGCTTAGCATGTTTGTGTAACACTAAAACCAAATTCAATTTTTGGGGCTTTTGTCAATGAGAAGAACAGTAAAAACGAAGCCATATGGGCTTTCCTAAATGAAAATATCTAGTTTATTTTGTTTTATGGCAATATCTAGTCTAGAAACAAATTTTGTTATAGAAGGAACCAAATTATAAATAAATACATTTTACTGATAAACTCTAATCAATTGTGCCAATTGCAGCCCTTCTTCACTTCTCAGAAGAGCCAGAGATGAACAAGCTGTGTACCTGAGAACTTTTGAAATTTTCCTAATTTTATAAAATTCCTAATTTTCATTTTCCTGTTCTTTCCAAATTCTGTGCCAATGGAGAGCCATGCACTGCTCCATCACCCAGGGGCACACCCTTGGGTGCAGACCTCAGGATGCTGCCGGGTGTGAGCCACTGACAAGCAGCTCTTCAGCCTAAAGGAAAACAATGCAAAATTCCTGAGGAGTCTCTGGGCACCTCAGCATATTTGTAGCTCCTGGGGAGACTTTTAAGTTCCTCAAGCATCACTGCAGCATCAAGCCAGCTGCATGCCTGATCTCCCAGCTCCTGGGGCCCCCATCATCCCTCTGTGGGATTCCTGCCCCAGGACTGTCCAGAAACAGGATGCAGCTCCCTCCAGCACTCATCTCCTCACAATTTGTGAAAGACTGATGAAGGCACAACACAGTTAAGACAAAGAATTTCCATGTACCTCTTTGTGGGTACCTTGACCAAAAGGTTTGCATTGAAAGATTTTTATTCCCATGGGCCAAAGGTGATGTACTTCATCCACAAACCCTTCAGTCAATGATTCCCAGAGGGATATGGTCATTTTTTTGTGTCAAAGGAAAAGAAAATTCCAGATTATAGACATTAGTCCACTACAAGTGTCCTTCTGCCACATCTACAGCAGCCTTGTGTCTGTGACTTTAATATCCATGGTGGTCAATAATGTCCACAGGTGATGGTGTAAGGAGGGACAGATTTGAAGAGTCAGCATCCAGTGTTTTGATCTGTCAATGTGGGCACAATTCTTGTTGGCAAAACCAGACTTCTGTGCCAATAATAGCAACTTTATAATACCCTGAATACAATAAGTGTAGGCTGGATTAGAGGTGATTAAATCTAATAATCTGTGGAACCTGAAAAGAGATATAAGTGCTTGATATACAGATGCATTTTCATACACAACACAGAACTGTCTGCACACTTTTAAAGGGGAATAACATACTATGCATTTGTTCACACCTGCTTCCCAGTTAGAAATGTACTTTCAGGCAATGTATCTTTCAAGGTGAAAAAATAACTGTAACAGCAAACTTATCTCATTATTAGATCTTCCATAGATGTTTTGGTCCTGTGTATTGTAAAAACAAAAGACAATGAAATTTCTTTGAAGAACCTAGAAAGGACCAACAGTTTTACAGAAAAAAAAAGAAGTTCTACAGATAAAAGTGAACCACTGCTATGCCTTGTTTCCACAGAGCTGGCCACACACAAATATTGAATTAGAGGCTGGCCAATTAAAGACACAAAGTCCTTGCACTTTGTGAAGTGAAGAAATGCAAACTTGGAATCTAAAATAAGAGATGTCAAACTAATATTTAAATGTATAAACAAACATATGCAGCAAACAGTCTGAATAAGTAAATAATTTACCTGAATATTGCAGAGACAAGACACATTCATGACAATATCCTTGTGTGTTGTTATTGTAAAAGTGAAAATGCATATCTATTTATTTTAACATCTTTACACAAAGTAGGGGGAAGGAGGAAGCCTGACTTTCATCTGGTAAGTACTGAACCAAAGTGATTTATAGACATGTTGTAACTTTTGACTTATTATCTTTTTATTTGTCTTAATATTTGACTTGTCTTAATATTATTAATGATTTAAAAATAATTTTGCTGTTAATATGGATAATGAATAATAATGGATAATTAATAACAGGTGAGAACAGCAGGTGATCTGGGAGATGGCTTTAGAAATCCCAGATGTTGGGCCCTGACAGGTAATGTTGAGATTCAGCTGAAGGAAGGGAAGGCAATTCCCAGCTGCAGCATCCAGATGGCCACCAGAATTGGAATTTTGTTCTATGAGCCAGATCTATGGTTTCATAGAAAAAAAAGGCTAGAAATTGTTTAAAAGATGTGTAAAAGAGTTGAGATGGGAGTTCAGTTTATTTGAAGATACCCCATAAAGTGGATTCTGACAGCAGCTAATCCCAGAGTCTTCTGTTTATTGAAAAATAAGTTACATTTTGCAGGCTGTAAGGGTACAAAGATTTGAAGAGAGGCAGATGAGTTTGTCTGGGTTTGGAAAATTGTGAAGAAAGACGTCCTGTGCAACACAAGTAAGGGCAAAAGATATTTCCAGTTTAGATTTTCATCACATGATTTTTGCATTCTTGAAGGACTTTGAGGAGGGTTCATGTTATCTGTGAATTTGGTCTGGAAGAAGACCAAGCAGCTTCACAGGTACTGTTCAGTAAAAATGTAACCATGGTGAAACAAAGAGCTTTTCACTAAGTTTTGTGTTGTGCAAAATCTTGCAAGACAAAGTTTCAGATGGCTGAAAAAGAACCTCTGTGTTTGGACAGTCATAATCAAAGATAGATATACACAAACTTTTCTTTTGCAAGAAGAAAATAATCCAACACTCCTGATATCTGGACACGTGGAACAATAATGTAGAGAAAAAGAAACTTTAATTTAAATAGGATTATTTAAAAGCAGAATATCAGAATATGTTGGAATTTCTTGAACATTATTTCTCATTTATATATAGACCATAAATACTTTTAGGAAAATACCTTCTAAAAAGTACCTCTTTTATGTCTAAACACATTTTTGTTCAAAAGCAAAAGACTGAAAAAAATTGAGTGCAACAAATATTACTGTTACTGATACTTTTAGGATTGTTAATAATATACCTGAAAATAGTACATGGTGCTTGCACCCTCAAAAATGAAGTTATCTAGTAAGATTCAGTTCCAGGGCCATATTAGAGTAAGTAACGGAAAATATTGAATTTATGACAGTAGTTGTTAATTTACAGGATATCTTTTGTTTTATTACATAAAATGAAGGGGTACCAATATCCTTCTCTTGGTGCAGGTTATTTGTAATGCATGTTACATCACAAGCTTTTACTTCATCTAAGACTATACCCGAGCACTTTTTAAATTCTATTTTCAATAGTTCTGTAGCAAATCATCCACAATATTTTATTTATTCTTCCCTCAAATAGTCCTTGCTTCAGTATCTTTCATTTTAAAATGAAATAAAAATTTACTGGGCCATGTCTGGGAGATGCTTGTGTCTAATAATTTCATTAGCTTTTCCCTGATGAATTTTGTAGACTTCACTTTTTCCACTGAGATGGGCTTACATGGATCAATTAAGTGCAGTCATTCCCTAAGTGGAAAATCAAATTAAATGCAAGACAAGAAAATAGAATGGTTAAACTATGGCACTCTACTGTGAGATTGGAGTTTGTGAGGAGAGCAGTCATCCTTGGAAGATGTAACTGTCCAGTTTTGTTTTCCTTTCTTGTCTATGTGATCTGATGCCTGAAATACTGACAGCTCTTGATGCTTTAACAGTTGCTGCCATGGAGAGAACTGACTTGTTGATCATACTGGGGCAAAAGCCTGGTCATGCCTTTCCCCCTCCCAAAAAGAAGTACCTGGAATATTTCCTTGAAACTGTCTTCTGCCAGTGACCCAGGAAAGCACTTAGGGCAAAAGGATTCCTCTTTTGTTGTCTTGTCCTCTGTAAATGATGGACCAAACCCAGCAGTGGGACCTCTGGCTCAGGGTCCTGTAAACAATTTCTGTGCACTTAGTAAAACAAACCAAAACTCTCAATTTTTATATTCACAGAGAAACTGACTGAATATAATCCTATTTTATCTATAGAACAGATTTTTGTTGTTGTGGTGGTTTTTTTGTTTGTTTGTTTTTGTTTTGTTTTGTTTTGTTTTTTTTAATTTTTTTTTTAATAATTGCCTTTTTAGTGATTTGGAGACATTTCCCAATTAAATAAGTAGCTGTTAAATACTTAGGACTTGTTCTGATATTATGCCACAACATGCATATTTGAAAGTCCACATGAATAGATGACTAAAGAAGAGAGAAAAATAACTTTACAGTGTTTCTCTGTCTTTACTAACTGCACCAAGCACTATGTATTGGAAAATATCTCAAATCTCCCATAAAAAAAATTTAGAGAGGATTTTACTTAGTCTCTTTTTTGGTATATAAATTAAATTTGGAGCTGTGAGTGTGGGTAAAGCCTTAGGGCTTGTTGGACTCCAGCTGAGATGCCTAAGGCTCTGTGTCAAAGCACAGAGATTCTGAGATATTTTCCACTGATTAGAAAGTAATGTTTTAATTTAAGGCTTGGAGTTCAACTGCTCTTTCATTTAATTTGACATCCTCCTTGTTTGCCTTTCTGGCACTATGCCACAGATTTTGCTGAAGCTTCTCTCTCTTAGTAAAAACAAGTCTACAAAGCCTCATATTGTTTATGAATGCAGGTTTGTCATTAAAGGTGATGCAATTGATGTAATTTGGATGATAAAATTCAGATATCATTGGATAGCATTGGCGAAATTGCCACACATTCACAAAAGAAAAATCCAGTGTTCTCACTAGATTTTTCTGCATTACTCATTTTTAGGGCATAAAATGAATAATGCTTTTCTATTATGAAAGAAATTCATCTGCAGTGTGGAAATTAAGAACTCTTTGTTTGTTCATCTGGTTTTAACACCTTTTTAATATCCAGGTGTATATGACCTAAATGGGAGATAGGTCTGTTTTAACTTACATAGCCATCCAGAACATTGGACTTTTATCACTAGTTTATTCAAAGTTAGGAGTTATTTATAGTTTGGAAGCAACTTCTGAAAAGCTGTTATTCAAAACAGGAGAGAGGCACAGACACTGAAGTACGGCTCCTTCTGAAGGTACTGTATTGTCTATGAGATTCTTTAGGGCTCTGTTCCAAATATCTGAGGTTCTCAATTAGTTTTTAAGAAATACTCAAAGTAAACTCCTGCCATGGTGTCATTTAAGTAATAATTTCATATCAAAATATTTTGCAGTGGCTGTTCTATATGCTGGAAGCAGAAATGTTCTGTGTTGCTGAAGAATATTTTCACTTAGCGGTGAATGGTTACTCAAAATTAAGTGGACAAGAAGACTGAATAATGCATAAGATCTGTAACACAAGCAGAAATATAATTCCTTTTTCCAGGACCACAATCTAATGCTTTATCCATAAGATTATCTTTTGCTGTCAAGATCATTTACCTAAAAATGGAATAGAAGAACTATGAAAGATGGAAAGGAAATCAAGGGAGTTAAGGAATGATTTCTGTACAAAGAATAATTTTATAGAGAAAGACTCTTCAGAATGAAAGAGAGAGCACTGAAGGGGGAATATGACATAAGACTGTAAAATCAAGACTGCAACAAAGGAAATGAAGAATGTCCCTCATAAAAAAGGAGGGAGTGATTGGTAACTGGAACAAAGTAGATGCTTGTTCACATAATGGGTAGATAAAGAGTGCATCTCATTGCCATAGGAGGTTGTGGCTTTAAACTGGTTCTAAAATGATTGCAAATATTGATGAGATAAAAAGCAAGCAACAGCTAATAAATATAACTAATTTAAGCACAAAGGCATTAATAAAGATTCATTATTGATATTTAATATTTATTCAGGAAATCCATAAAGCATAGCAAACTGAAAGCTGTCAGAAAATCCAGCAGAATTTGAATACTCTTGTCTGTGAGTGCTTCTCCAGGCATCCTCTGCTGGCCACCCTCAAAAGATGAGATACTGATCTAGACAGACATAACTTTGGAACTCACTTTTACTAGGAATGATTGTGTAGGGTGCTTCTGACACATTAAACAGAATATTAGAATGAGAAAATCAAAATTTTATATCTAAATTTTTAAAATTAAATATGGAGAACACATACAGTAATCATTACATCAATAATCTTATTCTGATAGGTGTGACAGGGATATAAATGATAAGGCTATAAAGCTGTTACAGTGTCCAAAGGAGGGCCATGAGAATGGTGAAGGGATCAGGTGGGAGCAGCAGGAGGTCACTTTGTTCAGTCTGAGGAAGAGGAGACAGAGAGGAGACCACATTGCTGTTACAAATTCCTCAGGAGAGGAGGAGGAGGGGCAGGCACTGATCTCCTCACTCAGTTACCAGTGACAGGACCTGAGGGAATGGCCTGAAGCTGTGTCAGGGGAGGTTTAGGTTGGATACCAGGAAAAGGTTCTTCACCCAGAGGGTGTTTGGGCACTGAGCAGGCTCCCCAGGGCAGTGGTCACAGCACCAAGTCCCAGAGGGTTCAAGAAGTGTTTGGACAGTGCTCTCAGACACAGGGTGGGATTCTTGGGGTGTCTCATGCAGTATTAATGATACTCAAGGGTCCCTTCTAACTTGGGAAATTCTACAATTCCATGACAACTATTTCATCTATGTGACCTATAAAATACATGACCATTTAGTTACTGCAACTATGATTCCAGGCTTAGCAATGACACTTTATGGGTACATGAGCATCATTTGTGCTGATTGTTACTCAAAGGTCTGTTGTTTAAAAGTTATTTAACTTTCATTATTTTAAGTAAAAATATCCATAGAATTATATCAGAAGGTCTTACAGGAAGTATTTTTTTATTGCTCCTTCCAAATATGGCTTAAGGGAGAAAACTTTACTTTATGGCATTGACCATAATTTTTGTTTTATTTATGTCTAGGAACTTTGTTGAAATGTTAAGCTTTTGTTCTTTAAATTACTTAAGGCTTGCAGTCTGGCAGGTTTTGCCTACCTGTTCTTTCCTGAAGCAGGTTTTGAGGGAATAAAGCTGCACATAAGATGAACAAGATGTATCTTATTAGTGGTCCTAAAAAAAACGGAATAACGTTCTATAAAAGCCTAACTATATAAATGAAATAAAACTGGCCATAAATAAGAGTGGTTTTGAACTGTAATATTGATATTTGATGTATGAATCCAGCTAGTTCTGTCTCCTATCTTAAGGAATGACCAATGTGGACTGCCCAGGGACCAGAGCAGAAAAAGAGCAGGGACACAGTGTTATGTCCCAGAACGGTCTCCCAGTCTCCTTCATCTTGCTGCTCAGGGACTGTCTGACCTAAGGATGGCTGTAATTAAGTGTATAATTAATAATTCATTGTGGTCTTCCACTTTTCATGAACTTGTTCTCTTTTCCCTTGGCATTGTGTAGCTTTTTAGCATCCACCACGTTGTTTTTCCTCTTGTCCCTTTCCTCACCATTCACCCCTTTCAAATTATGATGACTGTACTCAACACAGAGTACAAAACAAAATGTGAACATGTACACCAAATACTTCTAATATGAGTAACTGTAATGTTTATGTCGAAGAACATAGAATATTTCAGGAGAGCAGTGATAAATTTTGCTGTTAAATTTTGCATTCCATCGTGGTTTTTCCCATATATCATCTGAAATTATGAATCTACTGAACAATGTTTATTTTTACATTGTTTGTTTCGTTGAAAAGGATCTTGGATGAAGGCACAATACTGAAGGAGTTTGTGCTTGGTGACATTAGATGCCAACCAAACTCTTAAAATGTTGAAAAGAGAACAATTTAAGAATCCAAGCAGCCTCCTTCTGCCAATTATGTTTCCTCTCCTGCCTCTGGGAAATTCTGTGGTTTCATCAAAAGGACCAAGACAAACACCTGAAATGAAGTGTTATATAGATCATTCTCAGATGTAGTTTGAGATGTTGTCAAGGCCCATCACTAAAATGTCATTCAGCCCATCAAAATATTTCTTTGACAGAAACAGGACTTTTTCCAGGAAGATTTTAGAGCTTAAATATTGCCAGCTAATATTTTAAAGCTGAGGTTTAAGAGAACAGGACAAAGCTGAGTGAGAAAATCATGGATAAAGCAGCCTCATTACCTGGTAGGTTTAATTTAATGGTTGTACTTCAAATACCATTTGCAATATTCTGGGACTATGAAATGTGTGTTTGTTCAGAAATTTTGTAATAATACTTCTATATACTTTGTGTGCATAAAGGATTTTACATATGCTAACACTGGATTTTGCTTGCTGGATTATTACTGATTTTTCTTATGGCCAAATAGGATGGCCGAATTCTAGTTTACTCTTAAAAAATTAAAAAAAAAAAAAGTCTGGCAAGGGACAGAATTTTAGAAATATCACATGCTTATATCTTCTTCACACAAGTGATATGTCTAAATGTATTAAAATTCTAATCTTCATATTGCAGAAAAATAGATCATAATAAATAGTTACAAACTGCCATTTTGTATGGCAACATGTGCCTGAGTTCCAAACAAACTTTAGTTAAAAATATGGGTTTTAAGCCACAGTGACAGCAAAGGTCTTCTTTCTCCTCCTACATTCTAAAGATGAAGCTTACCAAGCTGGTTTGTTAGATGAGATGGGAGAATATTTCACTTCTACCCATGATTTGTACCTCAGCATTGCACATCTCCAAGATTTTATGTAAACCTAAGTATGTATATGTATGAGAATGAAAAGCAGCAGAAAATGAAAGGCAGCAGGAAAGATTGATGTAGTTTTTCACTCCTGATTAGCTTCATTTTTTTATTTCTTGAATACAGAAACCTTTCTTTGAGGCTTAAGAAATGAATGATTATCTAACTTTTCATAAAGGTTTTTAAACCCAAAAGTTTGAAGGCTTTGCTGCATCTCTCTTGACTGAATCCTACATTTCTTCCCATTTTTAATCTCAAATTTACAAAGTAACTATGTGAAAATAAATTGTCATTTTATTTCCTTAATATGCTGATTGCAAAACTTTGTGATTTAAAACAGATAAGCAGTTCTGTCTGGCAAAATTAGGATTCCCAAAATCACATCCTTACTTGGACTTTCTTGATAAATTTCCATATTTCCACAGTATAAAAGGGAGGCATTGTTTATACAAAACCTAATCTTTGTCCACTACCAGTGTATGCTAACATTAGTGCTTGGGAACTACTTTTATCTTTTGTCTTCTTGAGTAATCCCTGCTTTTTTTGCATGTTCAAGGAGACAATCTGTTTTGGATCTTACATTAGTAAAGTAATTTCAAATGAGACTGGAGCAGTGGTGCAAAAACTGTGTTGTTTTTGAGGTAAAAGTAAGGATGCTGAGGCTGAGGGTGCTCCAGCATGGGACCTGGAGGACATCCTCACACATTTCTGTGTGGCACGGGAAGTGGTTTTCCTGGCAAAAGCAGAGAACTGAAGGAACTTCACTTCTGAAACTGCTGTTGTGTAAAATCTATTTTTCTTCCTCAATTCAAAATAATTTTCTCTCTTTAAATGTTTCTTAATTTGTTTGAAAAGTAAAACTAACTTTAGAAAGCAATAGAGAATAAAGCCATAGGAAGTTTCTGAGTTGATTAACAATAGAAAACATTGATTTTCAAATATTTAGATATCTTCTTTTCAGAGAAAAATATATCACAAAAAGCAACAGTCAGAATTAGAAGAAATGTTCAGAAACATCTGAAATGCATTTCATTCAAAGTGGTTAAGAGCTCCTTTATATTAAAACATGTATTCTGTAAAATAATCTTAGCAGGAGAGACAATGAAATTCCTTGTAGGTCATTTTTTACTTAGGGCTAGAATGGTGAGAAATGTGCAGTAGAGAAGAGTTCTTCAGTGTCAGGACCCAGATCAAAGGTCTCATAACCTTGCCATGATTCTACATAATGTTCTTCAGCAAAAATTCCTCCCCCCTGCTCTTTTTCTTTTTTTCTGATCCAAAATAGATGACACCAACAAAGCAGCGTGCTGTGCCCTAAACTTTGTGTTCTTGCCAGGTAGGCATATTTTATTTTCAGTTCTCTTCATTTTACTTGGTAGAGATTCACTCAGGAGACACTGTTAATGTCGACGAAGAGCCTGGTGTCACCGAGCTCATGCTGATAAAGAGAGAAGAGAAAAGAGCTGTTCTGAAGCTTGTTTGAAGATTAAATCCATCTCACTTCCAGAGTGCAAGGTTTTGACTTTGAAACCAGGAGAAGGTGCAGTGACTCAGTGTGAATCAGAGATGAGGCGGTCATAGCTGCCTTCCAGCATTAATGAGCATTCATCTAGAATGCTCTTACACAAACATTTGCTTATTTCTAATGAAAATTAGGTTCTTTAAACATTTGCAGTTACAGGAATACTATTTGAAGCAAGAAGGTTTTAGTTATTCACACTATATGGGCATCACCTCATATTTTACTTGTCAAAATCCAGCTGACATCCAAAGTGAAGAACTGATTTAATTTGTTTGAAACGTTAGGAGTGTAAGAGGTAGAGATTGCAGTAAAACATCCAGTGAAAATCAGCACTGCTACAGTGCTATTTTATTTTCATAATATGCCTTATTAAACTCACCATATCTTTCATACAAATCAAAAACTGGAGATAAAGACTCACAACTCTTGTTGGTATGAGGTAGAAAAAAATAATCTTGTTTGTGTTGCTGGCTACATGATTCAGTGAATGCTGAACTTTGAGGGCAGGGTATCAGATCAAACACCAGCAATAAAAATAAAATTCTCCTTTACTGACACACAAAGTGCTAGGTGATATCAGAGTGATAATTCTGCCCAGCAGATGCTGAATGAAGGGCCTGGACCAGCCAGCCATTCCCATTGTGAACCCAGTCTAAAGACCACTCAGTTTGTGGATGCTGTCAGATACAGTCAGGTTTTGTGGATTTATTTTCAATACCTTGCTATTTCAAAAAATAAGCAATTTGAGCAAAAGTTCCTGCTGTTCCTAGTTATCCTTC
>WEIU01009107.1:17132-38422 GCA_013389925.1 Aegithalos caudatus
CTTTGAATAATTTTGGAATATGTTCTTAAATTTAAGGTTGTTCATGAAAATAGTTCTCCATCTGAGATTGTATTCACAGTAAGAGAACTTCCAGTACACGGATACATTCGGAAGTTTTCCTCAGAAGAAAGTTACCTCAGTTCTGACCAAAGGCCAGCTTTGAGCTTCACACAGCAAGATGTCGATGAGGGGAAAGTTCAGTATGTGCAGACAGTTTCTGACCAACTAGATGACCATTTTTTTCTGGATGTGACCAATGGTGTCAGAACAGTGAGTGGAATAGAGATCTTTATAGACATCATCCCAAGAATGATTCCACTGGAAGTACAGAACTTCACAGTATTTGAAGGGGGCTCAAAAGCCCTGGTGGAAGATTATCTAAAAATTTCTAGTAGACACTTCGCAGGACTCAGCTGTGAATTCATTTTAACTGAGCAGCCAAAACATGGATATGTTGAAAACTCTCATGCTCCTGGAATGAAGTTAGCCACGTTTACCAGAAAACAGGTAATGTCTTTAGATCTTCTTTGACATAGTCTTGATTAATTATTTGCTTTGCTGAAGGCTGTAGGATTTTGTGGGGGGTGGTGAGATACATGAGTTTGAGCTTTATTCTGGCTTTGAGTTGAAGATGTTTCTGCTGTTTCTAGCTGGTCATTTGGAGTGAGGAGGGAGGCTGCCTTGTTGTGGTGAACCACATCACTTCCTTGATGGGACTACTGACACAGACTAATGTGCTATAGCCACAGTAGACTGATGGGCTGAGTTGTAGATACTCTGGAAATGTGAGACTGTGGGTGCATTTTGAAAAGACCAGAGGAAATGGTATGTAGATTGAACAAGTAGAAAAGTGGAAAAAAAAGTAATTTTTAGGTAATTTCTTTGCTCACAGACAGCCACTTTATGTACAACTTGCTAATTTTCAGTCATTTAGCTCTACAAAGCAAAATGGTATCGTAGGTCACCATCTACTAGCACTACATTCAATTTATAGATTCCAGGAAGCCTTGTAAAATATAGTGGGGTTGGATTTCCGTTTTTCCTTTAGGAGGGAGGGAGAATGCCAAGACTGGAAAGATATTCTGACTAGAGGAATGGATAAATGAGCAGTAAAATTTACTGTTGTGAATAGAGCAAAGATAGAGAAACCATCTGATACTACAGCATAAATAAAGTTTTTGAAGTCATAAAATGTTCATGCAATAAATGTGGAGAGCCATGACTAGAATATTTTTCAGTGTGACATTTATTTCCTTCTAGCCTCTTTAGTTCTTCAGCTTGTTATATTTTTCAGGTGGAACAAGAATTAATTTACTATGTTCACGATGGCAGTGAAGAACTGACGGACAGTTTTACTGTGATAGTAAATAACACAGAGTTGTGGAAACAAAGTTTACCCCAAACTGTGTTTGTAACTGTTACTGCAGTAAATGATGAAGCTCCTGTTGTAAAAGTAAACAGAATTCTTCAGGTACGTTTGTCAGCATTCTGAGGTGTTAATTCTGATGCTATTTAATGCACCTTCATTAACAGACTATTATATTTGTATCTGAATGGATAGTCACTATAATATGTAGTAGTCCTTGGATTTAGAAAAAATTAATGCTAATGAAAGGAGGCAGTACATAGATTATTTGTATTTAGGAAGATTTTAGACATGGATAACTCTTTTGGCTGTTTTAAGGTTTATCAAGAAGGCTGAATGAGCATTCTTTTAATCTTGAAGTTAATGAAATATTTTGGACTGATGTAGGGCTTGTGAGGATGGATGGCTTGCACCTGGATTGTTGTTATGTTTTCGTGTTTTTTGCTGTGGTGTCTTGAGGGCTGTTAATGAACATGTAACTTAGAAAAGAACCATGAATAGTGATGATGTGAATGCCAACTTTTCACTATTGTACTTGCACAGCCTTACAATCCTATGCCTCTTGCCATGAAGTGCAGTGAAGGGTCAGACCTGCTGAAGTACCTTCTACTGCCTGCTCCTGTCCAGATGTGCCAGTGGGATGGGACAAGAGAATTTTTTGTGTGTTGGCATTTCTTACACAAAACATGAGTATTTCTCTTTTCAAAAGTAGCAAATAATATAATGCAATCTGTGAAAATGTAGGGTCATCAAAATATTAGTTCAATCACTGAAGTTATTTCTGTGTGATACTGTAAGCTAAGAAAAAAACCATGTTTATTTTTTTCTATCTGCTTTTCCCCAAGAAAAAATCCTGAAGAAAATTAAGTTGTTGAATGATGCTACCTTTAGCTCTTAGTAACAGTAGCTGACATTTTAATCTATTTTAATCAAATCTGGTTTTTGAAGTTACCTACCTCTAGAGAAGTGACTACTGTCACTTTAGTTTCAGTGCATTTTCAGATTGATTAATTAATTAATTAATTAGTTTATTTATAGTATTTAAACCAGGACATATTTGTATAGTATTTGTTTGTATTATGATAGTACTCAATACCAGAACCATTTTAGTAAAGACACTGTGCCCAAAAAGCCCCAACGTGTAAAGACTTCTAATCTGAGGTCTGATGAGTAAAAACTAATTAAGTGGCTCCAAAAATCAGGATGAGATGAACATGGGTCAGCTAATGAACATGGGTCACAGTAAAGCAGCTGGAAGACATCAAGCAGTGAATGTATTTAGGAATCTGCTTGAAAGAAGCTAAGCAGGGTATTTTGAGGCTGCAATAATTCCCAGTGCTCCATGATGCAGTTTATAAATGGGGAGTACCAAAACATGCATTTAATTTTATGTAGTTAGTTACATGTTGGAGAGAGAGAGTGTATTACTGTAAAGATGATTGTAACCTTGTGTATTTAGCCTTTTCACGTGAGAAAATACATAATTTTTAAACTAGCTGTAGTGGTAGTATTGTGTGGCTTCACAGTGACAGCAGAAAATCTGCAGATGCTCAAAACAGAAGATGTCCTGCCCTGTGCAGAGACTGCTGGCAGAAGGGCAGGCTGCCTTCACAAACATTTGGGTGGCACAGAGCAAAATCTTCCCTGGTTGTATTACAGGGGTACTCTACAGACATCAGCATAGCATGCAGTAATCTTTGTCTAGTCACAGAGAGGAGTTTGTTCAGTCGAGTTTTTCTGGGTATCTGTTCTGCTGCATTGCTGGCATTAAACTGTTGGCATTAAACTGCTGGAATTGCAGTCTATTAACAGAAATAAGGTTATGCAGTGCACTGCAATGCAGCTTATGAATTTTTCTAAAAATATCTGTGAATCTAGGCTTCCCAAGAGCAGGGAAAACAAAGCTTCACCTACTCAGAGTCGGTTCTCTCTACTGGGGAGACAGTCTCTGTACTAGAGCCAGGATGCTGCCTTTATGTCTGTGGTTTTGCTAGTAATGCACAAGCTATTGTTGAAAAATCAAGTGTTTATATTTGTTGTGGATGGCTACCAATATGTACACATGCGGTGGATTCATGTGCAGTCTAAAATCTGGCAGTCAAGTTATCTGCTAGGAGAAATACACTGAGGTGATTCTTCCTCAAATCAAACTTGCACATCATCAGTAGATAGAAGAAAATGGGTTTTTCTTAGTCCTGATAAATACTGAGATGAGATGAGATGAGATGAGATGAGATGAGATGAGATGAGATGAGATGAGATGGGCATTCCTGTGTAAACTGATGATGGCTGGCTCCATGTTCTAGCCAAACAGCCTGTGCTCCTCAAGAACACTGCTAGTGGTAGATACTGAATAACAGACAATGTTGCTTTTAAAAACTCAGTTGCTTTTTTATCTATTTTTTAAGGTTGGAAGTATACAAAAGTATAAAATTAATTACAAGTACTGTGAAAACTGAAGTCCACTAGAACTCTTTGAGTTGACTGAAGTTTAGGGCCTCAGAAATTTTTCAGGTCACAGTATAAAGGGTCAGAAAAATGCTAAATTATTTTAAAAAATAGGCTAGGATATGGCATCTGCTGCTGAGAAGTAGCTTATGTGAAGAGGTGCATTATGTGGCCTGTGATGTCGTTGTGGGCGTATAGAAGATAATTTTGGCCTTTGTCATGAGCTTCTGTCCAAATGCAAGGAATTATTAGGCATGTGCACACATGCTGCATGAGTCTAACTCTAGTTTCCTCACTTCAGAGACATTTATACCTTCTTCAAACAGCCTTGTCTGTTCTATCAATGCTGTGAGCACCGTGGCAGGAGTTCAGGCTGACAGGCATCCAACCATTGTGGGAGTTTTTCTCTGGTTTTTCTCTAGGAAGCACTTTAGATACAATTTCTTAAAATTTCCACAGGTTCTATGGACATTTTTTTTCTGGAATGGGTAAAGGAAACAGGATGTTTCGAGGAAAATCACTGTCCTGGCTTTACATGCTGCAATTATATGTGTTTAAATACGTGGGTAGCAATGCTATGAAATGACTGTATACTCCTGTTGCCACAAGAGGGCTATATTTTCCTGGAATTATGTTATTAAAAACCCCGCAAATTTAAACTGATTATTTTTGTTGTTTTCTCTAAATTGCTCTCTAGAGTGTTAAAATGTGAATATCGAGTGTCTGGTAGGATATGTGGCGTGCTCAGCTGATACTGATGAGCTGAATCCTGTAAGTAGAGCAGAAGAAATTATTTCACGTCAGCAAGGTCATGAACCTTTTTTTTGGACTATTCCTGTGAAATATGTTAGGCACGTGAAAAATCAGTGTTAGGCTACATTGTGGAAATTCAGATAGTTTTCTTGGTGCTCTTCAAGGAGATTTTGATCTCAGATATAAAAAATAAGATGTTTGTACAATTCTTGCTGTGTTCTCATTGTTTAGTTCCCTGTGGTTCTTTTCAGCTCTTAGATCTCCTTTCATTCCTCAAGGATCATGTTGCAGGCCATGTATAGTACTTAAAAAGCATTAAGTGGTACTGTGCTGGGATGACAGAATTAAATACTGACTTCACAGAAAAAACACTTTTTTCTATAATTAGAAATTTGAATTCTTTTTTTTTTCTTTGGTAAGGAAAATATTTAAAACTTAGTGAGTCATTTGTAATAACACATGCCCAATATAATTTCTTATATTTTTGCATATTCTGTATGTGATCTTTTATTTTCTTCATAGAATAATCTAGGCAAGTGTTACTGAGATGAATTAAAAGGTCTCAGTAAAAAACATGTGATACTGATGTGCCTATGGGTACCACTCACTAAGTAACCCTGTGCTGTTAATTGTGTTCTGTGTCATGTGTCATTCTTTATCAAAATTTAATATTAATAATTACATTACAGCAAAATGTATATTTCAGGGCAGAAAATAACTATGTGCCAGTTGAAAGGTATTTTCTGTTACTAAAGTAAAGTTACTTTTCAAACTTTTCTGATTAGAAAAAAAAAATCAAACTTTGTTTTAGAATCTTTTTTTCCATGGCACATATTTTGTGACACAATATAGAATAAAATCTTTCCTCTGTTGAAGTGTGGTGGCACAGATTTCAGTCTCTTAAAAGGTTTTCTTCCATGATTCATTTTAAAAAGTAGAAGTAATACTTAGTGAATTGTGATTACTGATTTTTTTTTAGGCTTTGGCAGAGGTAAAATGCCCTTTGTTAAAGATCGTTTGTCCTCTTCAACCATTTGGCATGATGTTACTACCAGATATTTATATGTGTACTAAGACCCTAGGAAGACAGGAAGGAATAATGCTGTGTGTGTTTTGAAGCTCAGCCTGAGGTATTTAAAGGTTTAGGCTCTTAAGATTTTACACTGTTATAAATTATGCATGGAAATAATTGATACTGATGTAGTGAATATTTTAAGAATTTTACTTCATGTTGAGATAAACATGTATTGTTCTTTGTTAGCACTTTTGTTGGTACTTCCAAATATATGCAGCAGAGATGAAGAACAAAATGGGCCGTTGCTTATCCTTCCCAAACAAATTATCCATATAGGGGTCCAGTCAGAGAGCAGTCCTTTCTGCTTGAAATAAGGGACCTAAAAGATCATCTAGTCTCCACTCCCCCTGCCATGGGCAGGGACACCTCCCACTAGACCAGGCTGCTCGAAGCCTTATCCAACCTGGCTTTGAACACTGCCAGGGCTGGGCAATCCACAAGCTCCCTGGGCAAACAGTTCCAGTATCTCACAATTCTCACAGTAAATAATTTCATCCTCCTATCTAATTAAATTTCCCCTCTTTTAGTGTCTGCCCATTCCTCCTTGCCCTCTCATTCCAGTTCCTGTCAGAGAATCCCTCTCCAGCTTCCCTGTAGGCCTCTTCAGATACTGGAGGTGTCTGTGAGGCCTTCATACAACCTTCTCTTCTCCAGGCAGAACAGACCCCATTTTTTTCAGCCTGACTTCACCGAAGAGGTGCTCCTGTCCTTTTATCAATCTCATGGCTCTCCTCTGGAATTAGACTTAGAATGTGCTCCAGATTCAGATTTACTAGAGTAAATATGGTTTTTATACCATCTTTCTAAAAGCTAGTTAACTATTTTTCTGGGACTGTAACCTTGCAAGATCGTAGGCAGCTTTTGGAGGCATTGCTTGTTTCATCTCCCACTGTACTGAGCTTCTCTGGGTTTTTAGTGCACTACAACGGGGCCTTGAGTGCATTTTTCTAGAGAAAATAGTGCAGGTACAAGAAGCGTTCCATTTGTATTAGACTTGATGCTGTCCCCAGGCTTTTTCTTTTATCTTTTCTGCTGGTGAAAGTGGAGCATATTCAGTGTCTTACCTGCTGTGAAATACATGACACCAATATTCATGTGTATGTGTTGGAAAGCAGCTCCTTGACTCAGTTATCATAATACAATTTTGTTATGTTTCTGAGAGTTTGTATAATATTTGACAAATAGAGCACTTGTGCTCCAACTGTCTGAAATTCTTAACTGGTGTAGGTGTGTTTGCTTGTATTATTTCAAGGTCTTGTATTTTGCAAACGATTTGCCAGAGTGAGCTAAACTGGTCGGTGATGAGAGATTTGGATGGACGGTAAGGAAACCTGTTATAGTTCCTAGTGTTGCACAGCACAAATGTTTATTCATTTTCTTGGAGTCATGTGTCATCCATCCCCATCCCTCATCTCCTGTTGTTCCCAATTTTCTTTTGTATGCATTTTCTTTATTTATTTTTTAAATGATTTTTGCTTTTCTAGGTCTGGGTGGGTTCAGTCACAGAAATAACTGTTGATGACCTCTGTGCAGAAGACAAGGACTCTTTACCATCAGAACTGGTGTATTCCATTACTCCACCTAGCAATGGGCACTTGGCTCTGAAGTCTTCTCCAAACAAGAGCATCCTTACTTTTACCCAGGCTCATATAATTAAAGGGCAGCTGGTATTTGTACACAATGGTATGTGATTTCAAAAATACCACATCTGATGCCAGATGAATCTGATACCAGAATACTGCTCCTATTCAGTATATTTGTGTTTGTAATCCCATTATAACGTCATAAAGATCTTAAAACACTGGTATGTGAAGTGTTATACACTGGTTATACATTACCTCAAAAACTAAACTAGAAAGGGTCTGACATCTACTTAAATGTGTGCTCACTGGAAAACCTTGGTGTTCTTGAGGTTCCTTAGATAGCAGCCTTCTTTCTGAAAGCAGTTTTGCAGTAGGATGCACATTTCCATGCACCTTTCAGAGATAGGAAATAATTTTTTTCACTTTTGTGATTGAAAATTTCCTGAAGCCTTTCTGTCTTGCTACAGTGCAGAGCTGTTCATGGACCAACAGTCTCACAGATGCCTGCCATAGTGCAGCGATGGATGATCAAGTTATGGTTCATGTGTGTCCCTTTCAGGCTGCAAAAGAATTAAACTTTAAACATTGACTCTTTCTCCTATTGTCCAGTGCTAGAGATTGGGTTTTTCATGCATTTGAGAGAATGTGTGGGGAACAAAAGAAGTCAGAGGAGCTTCATGCATCCTTGAATGGCAGTGGTGGGAAGCCACAGGAATGAACTTTGCAGTGGGGTTCCAGCCAGAAGTAGGGCTTTCACAGGGTGATAACTGCCTGTTTCCTGCTCCAGCTGTACTGCTAGGTTACTTCAGTTTAAAGAAGAGAGGAGTTGCTATGGAAAGAATAAATCATTATTTTGTGATGGAGACAGAAGAGATACAGTGCTCTTCTGCCAACCCTGAGGCAGGCTGGAATTCCAGTGCTCCCTTGGATGCAGCAGTCACTCCAGATTTGTGCTGTGTTTTCATGTGGTTGAAGTACTCTGCCTTATGATGCACGGTCTTGTAGAGTGCATATGTGTTGCTGAAATTGCTTTACAAGCTGCTGAGCTGTAAGTATCCTGCTCCAATAATTTGGTCAGGAAATGAAAGGTCAAGAGCATGATAAAAGTGAGCTGAACTATTTAAATTATTCCAAGGCAGACTTTGAAATGTAAAAAGCCCTATGATGGTAGGACAGTGGTAAATCTCAGTGTGAGGAAATTAATCCACTCTGTGTTCCAGAAAGGGAAGTGAATCCTTGTTAATAAAAGTGAAAAGATCAGAAAATTTCATTTTCCTGTGAGTGGGAGTGTAAATTTGTAAAATAAAATTACCCAGGTTGTGTGTCAGGTCTTGCAGCCACTCTGGCTCTGCCGTCTACTCAACCTTATGGTCTCCAGTGCTTCACTATGGTCAAAGTGATGTGGAAGAGCAGCATTCTTCAAGGCCAAAGCAGCTTTTCCATCCTCTGGCTACTTCTCATGGCACTACACATTTTTTACACCTGCATGTGGCAATGACTCTCCAACCTCAGTGTCTTTTTCCTGCCAGTGAAAGTACTACTATACTTCGCTTTTATGCCTCTAAATTAGACATCAGAATTTTCCCTTCACATTGCTCAGCCTTACGAGTTATGTTATGCTGCTTATTCTGTTCTGTGAGTTGCAAATCTTCCTCTTTGCTCTCATTTTTTCCCCTTGAATTTTTTTGTTTCCTCCATAATCCCTGATTGTCCTATCACCAGCCTAAATGCAAAACCAGAACACACCTTTCCTTTTCTGTACCCCTCTTTAAGTGCAAGAATTCCTTCTCTTTTTCACTGTTGCTTCACTCCAGGGTGCTCCCTTCTTGCTTTTGCAGAATGGGCCCTGCCCTTAAACCCTCACTGTTTTTCTTTGGGCAGTAGTGAATTGAACTCTTGTTCGTTCTGAAGTCTGTGTCTTCTCAATGCAGCTTTTACAAACCCTCTTTTTGGTGTCCTTTTAATCATCTCTGGTCAGACACATCTTACAAAATTAATTGTGATAAAATGATGAATGCTCCGCCCAAGCAGAACTTTGAGGTGCAGTTCTATTCTGACTGCTGATGACAAAACATGTCAATCAAACAGTTGACCTGCCTTAGCCAAAAAAGCAAGTGAGGCTGCATAAGCAAGTTTGTTTGGGGTTTTTAACTTAGTACAAATAGTAGACTCCCAGATAGTTTTTTGAATAAGCAGCTGGTTCTTTTTTATCAATACATCAGGAAATAAAAACTTTTAAAATAAAAATGATATGACCAGATCTTCCAGAGCTGCTTCAGCTGCCTGGATTATGTAAGAACATTTCTTAGATGTATTGTTAACTATAATCTCAAACCCCACATTTGATTCTTCTGATATGTTAGTTTATATTTAGGCAAGGTATGATGATCTTTACATGAAAGTGCGTGGTACTCCTTGGCTTTCAGTATGTATATTCTTTTAGCAATATCTTGTGGCTAAGTTGGGCAAAGCAAATAGAAGAGCATGGTACTTCTTTGCAACAGTTAATGTTTCACTTTTAAGTTCTGTCTTTTTACCTAATTGAACAGCATGTGGAACCTCTGCTTAAAAGCAGCCTGTCAGTTCTGAGACATGTATTTTTACAGGAATCCAGTCAAACTCCTGGAGGTATTTTGCTATTGCATGTGCCAAAGTATATACAGGTCCTAAGATTAAAGGGAAAAATGTGCATTTATTATGAGTACACATAACCTCTGAAATAGTTTAAGCTGTGACAACATACCTTCTTCATCAAAGCTGAAGTGCAGCGAAGAGGCTAAGAAAACAACCCGAGAGTTTATTCAAACCTTTAAATATAAAACAAAATGAAAGAACATTCTAGTTACTTTTCTCCCCAAATTCCTTCTTTGCCAAAATGTGACTGCGTAAGTGCTTTGGAACCTCCTAAGATAAAAATGGAGTTGGAAATGTGGGAGACATTGTCTTCCCAAATTTAACTTGATTTCAGCTCCAATGAGTTAGTGAAGAAAGAGAAGAAGGGGGGTGTCTGACCTTCACTGAAAACAACAGCCAGTATTTCCTTCTGGAGAATGTGTTAATTGCATTATCAATTTATTTAATTCTAATTAAGATACAAGGTCTCTGATCAAAAGTTGCTTTCAGGATGATTTTGGATATATTGCTAAGGAGACTTTCCTGTCTGACCATCCAGGAGTCACTTTGGCAGTCACACTGACACCACCCAAGATTTTGATTGTTGAGACAGAACCCCCTCCGCATCTGGTGGCCCCAGTGAGCCCTGCTTGAGTCTCTACATACCCAACACTCACACAGACAAGGTTTCCTCACTGACTTGACCTTGGGTTTCCCTTAACAGAGTCTAAGGTGCCTGTATCCTTAAAATAATTTAATTATTGGGCAACAAGAGAACAACAGCTGTGGCTGGGAGCTCCCCTGATAGGGGACCATGACTAGAGGACTTTCCAATCTAAGCCACAAAAGTCTGGAGCCCTCAGCTCCTGCCATGTCTCTAAGTGTTGGTCCCCTGGCCGCAGATCCCCATGCCCTTTATTAAGCAGAGAGTCAGCAGTTCAGAGCCTCTTTCCTCAGGCTGCTGCCACCCAGAGCTCAGCCTGCAGCTCCACTGCAGCTGCACCCACAGCTGCCTGCGCTGTGTGTATTCCTCAAAAATATTTCACTGTAGCCGGGAGGGAAAGGTGTCCAGTGTATGTTTGTGTTTTGTGTGATAGAATAATACAAGAATAAATTTATGATTTTGATTTCCACAGGAGCAATGTCTGGAGGTTTCAACTTTCAGGTGACAGATGGTTTGAACTTTGCACCCCGACAGATTTTTAGCATCACAGCTCAGATGCTGTTCATTAGCCTTGAAGTGAACAAAGGGCTCGGAGTCTTTCCAGGTCTGTTTTTTGAGATGATCATGATTTTGTCCACTTGAAAATATTGCCTAATATAGATTTATTTGTCAGATACTTAACTGACTAAACTATGGAAAACTGTAGCTGGGAACATTTGTGTGTGTTTAAAAAGGGTTAATGTTTTCTCAAACAGCATGCTGCTCTTTAGCTTTGTAGTCTTTAACTTTTTGATATGTGCATGCTTGGAGTTCGAGAAACCAGCAGTGAAATGTTCAAGTACAATGTGGTAATAACACTGCCTGCCTAAGATCTGGAGATTTCCTATTCAGATTTGTTTAAAATCTCTGTAGTCCATTCAAATATTTAGAAATGTCTTAGGTGGTTGTGAAAGCACCTTGTAAAAGCAACAGAGAAGTGAAGCTTGAGTCCATGAGATTCTGAATAGCACATGTAAGTTTTCCAGATTGCTAGTTCACTTTTCTTTTGTTTAAAATGAGTTATAGACAGCAGTACAGACTCACTGAGGAATCAGAAAAACTGAACTCTTTGATTCATATTTGTGCATTTGTCGCTAGTTGGTTCAGCAGCTGAATATTTTTAATGAAATCATACCACTGAAGGAGTTGATGTGCTAAGAGGTCTCACCAGAACCATTTACTCCTTTGCACTGGCAAGAGTAATCCCTCATTGAGTTAGGAATATAACATTTATTGGAGGATTAAAGGAGAAATAAAGATTAGTTTTCTCTCAGCAATATTTTGCATCACACTTTTGTTTGTGCTGCTGCCTTTTTTTCCCCTTCTGAATGTGATCTGCAGAATCAGAGAGATAGAGTCAGAGTTCTAGAGGTTTTAATCTGTACCTTGAATTATTAATTGGATATGGAAGAGGAGCACTTTATCTTCTTAACCTTCCTGAATATAAATTGCATAAATAAAGTTTTGGAACAAAACTACGTAAATACAGGCAACAAAAAATGAGATTGTAGCAGCATGATCTTCTAATTCAGTCAGTATAAATGGGATTCACTTAAATCCACTTAAAAGCTTATTAACCTGAAGTTTTGGTGTGTAAGGTTGCCCTGGGCACAGGGATTTACTGGAATTCTATCTTAAGCCAATATAATTGCAAGAAAAGTTTGCCTAATACTTTTATAGAAGGCAGAGTTTCTAGGCTGTCAATCAGTGCTTCAGTTTACAAAATACAGTATTTCTTTCAGCACTGCAAACCGTTCATCCAAGATTGCAGTTTTTTTCTTGAATTCTCTCTTACTTTGGGTTAACAAAATTCCTTTAAGTTGTTATAAAGTGTTATGAGCTGTTTTACATGTTCTCTTTATGGTATTTTTTAAAGACATTCTGGAGCTGGCTTTCAGCTGTACTTCGCCATTATGGAATGACTATTACAACAATGAGGGTGCCAAATGGTTAATATATATAAAAACAACAGCCAGTGTCCTGTTAAATTTTCTAGCACAACTAAAAAAAGGTTAATTTTGAGCCAGCTGGAGAAATCTTCTCTCTGGGGTAGTAAAAATTGAATTTATTGTGGAGAATTTACCATGTCTTCATGACTGGATGTAAACTATTCTCCAAAACATATTGTTCTGTAATTTTGTAAGAGCATGAACTGCTGTCTCTTACTGTGTTGGGTATACCATATCTGTTTATATAATTTACAGATTTTTTTCTGTTTTAACAGAAGCTTGTTTTATACAGCATACTCAGAAAATTGACTGCTAGATATATTAGCTTTTTCTGCTGTATGCTAGTTATATGCAATGGGAGGGTTTACTCCTTTGGGAAGGCTCAAACAGGACATGAGCTGATTTTCTCTGGGGAGAGTAAGGCTGACTTGTGGTTAATTGGACACAGGGCTGTCTAACCACTCTGTAGATGAGATGGAAGTATATTCTCATATACTAAATGTGTGTTTAGTAGTGGTAATGCTTTATTTAAGATGGATTGATAAATCAGATTTCAGGTGTATTTACTACCATATATTCTTTGAAATTATGTATTGCAACCTATATAACCTTGTCACTCAATGGGAAAATCTGAAAACTGAGGTAGAAGTAGGGAAACAGGGGGAGTAAGATGGTGGGAATCTTGCTCCTCTAGAAGTATCATGGAACATAAATTTTGCTTTGCTGATTGTGTTCCTTGAAACTGCATCAAAAATAAGCCAGGTATTTTTTTTTTTTCTTTTAGGAAATCACTAGCTTTTAGAAAATTATTGCCCCAGCTGTGTCAAAAATTGTTTTGGATTGCTTTATGCCAGCAATCTCTTTATATTCTTTAAGCCAGAAGGTAAAGTACTAAGTACTTACCTTAATAAAGTTAGTGTGGTGCTATGTATTAGAAGATTTTGTTACCACTCAGTCTCAACCTATCTTAATAATTAATATATTATTTCAGTTCAGTCTGTTATTTCTGTAATACGGTGTTTTTGCTATTTTTTTAAAATTCAGTACTTATGTTTTAATTTTATTTAATGAAAATTCTATTTCATATTGATAAAGCTTACTTTTGGTAATGATTGATTTTGGTTTATGTGTTCACTGGACACTTTGCTATATTGAGGCTTCTCTCAGTCAAGTCACCTCTGTCTTCTGTGGCAACTGGGAATACCAAAAACATTGGAGTTTGAGTTTGGTTCTATACATGTGATGTGGAAGCAGAACTTCTTGCACATCCTCTATTCTCTACTTGGGGTAGTTCTTGCAGAAGCCAGCATTTAGCAATTACATGTACTGAAGAGAGCTACATTTTTTGCATTTTTTGAACAAGGGTGCATCTTACTAATGGGCTTTTTATTTGAAAAACCTGTGGAAGCATTGTAACCAGAAGGTAACTAGAAAAAGAGTAATCCTGCTGATCCTATAAAATGTTATTAAAATGCTAAGTAGAATACCTTTGTGAGAGTGTGAGTTCTCCATACAAAACTTTGCCTTTTGGAAAAAAATGCTGTTGTAAATCTTCTTCCTATACTTGACATTTTTTAGGTTCCAGGAAGACTATTTCACAACATGATCTGAAAGCTGTAACCAATGATGTGACCAATGCAGGAAACAGAACTATAACTTTTGTGGTTGTAAGTTCCCCAAAACTTGGAAGGCTGATCAGAGTAGATTCTGATGATATTGCTAAGGAAATCTTCACTTTTACGCAGTCTATGGTAAGCATTTACTTTATAACAACTAGTTGAGGGTTAGACTGTTACTTCAGAGGGCATCTCAGTTACTCATTCTTTGTGTGATCCATTTGTATCTGTTAAGTAACTAGGCATATGTGACCCATCAGTGCAATCACCCAGATTTCCTATGTCATTAAATATCTGGCCTCTAGTACTAAACACAAGAGGAGCCTTTGTTCCCCTCTGCTTGGATGCTAGCAGGGTCTTGGCAATTCCCACTGTTTTGCTTGAAACACTATTTGTCAAGAAGAGCTGTTCTGGTGCCATTAATCAGCAGTCAGAGGTTGGAAGCTTTTAGTTTTTGACAGGAGGAGCAGAAAAGTCTGAGTATCAGATTCATTTCAGCTGTACACAGTCCTCATGGGTGTCCCCAAGATGACTTTTATTGACTGGATTGGCTGTGGTACTAAGTGTTTGAAGTATCTTAACTGTGATACAGGTTCTCTTACTGAATGACTAAAATGTGGCAGCTTATGTAACTTGATGGAAAAGTTATTTTACGAAAGGAATTACTTGTCTGTGTGCAGAATCTGAATATAACTATCTTCAGCATGCATTAAACTATTCTCAGAAAATTGAAAAAGTGAGGGAGATAAAAGAGGGTCAATCTTCTGACTTTGCTCATGGGAAAATATATATTTACAGATTTTAAATATAGCTATTTGATTTAGTATGTGAAGGAATAAGGAAATCTATTGGCCAGAATTTGAAACTTGGGCAGTAAAACCTGGAAAAAGGATTGACATTTTTATTTGTTGTCATCAGACTTTGAAACAACCTGATGAAGGATGGTTGTGGAATGGGTCTCCACCTGGACTCTATAAATCAAGATGAACACATAATGGTCCTCATAAAAAACATGTTGCAATCCCATTATCTTATTTGGTCTTGTTTCAAAAGTTGCTGAGTTTTGTCTTCTTTTATGAAAGAGATGAATTGTATAATGATGTTGTACCCTTCTGATCCCAGAATGTGTATTAGATGAAACAGTTAAGCACGTTAGACAGAAAATATTTCAGCTAAGGTTTTGAAGTGTCACTCTTTTTGCCTATGGATATGACCACTATGTGTGTTTATCCGACAGTACCACGTCAGAACACGTCATTATTCTCCATGGCTTTAGTTTTTACTAATATGTAGCTAACTTTCCTTTTAACTTTGTAAATTATGAAAGGTTTTGGGCTGAAATAATATGTATGCTTTTCTTGTCTGTTGGAGATATTTCTATTGGCCATTTTAATTTCAGACAAGTGGAGCTAAATGACTTCTTGCAGGTGGAATTCAAGTGTCCAAACAAGCTTGCTATTTATTCTGGTAGAGAATGAGATGTAAGGGAGGGAAAAGGGATCCTAAATAAATTTTCAGCCTATTGTGCTGTAATCACAGGGAGTTAAATATGGGTGAAGAAAATTGCATTTATGTTAAAAAGATTGTACATTTTCCATGTAACAGAGACTAAAGCATTTAGTTTGTGTTTGGCAATAAGCTTGTAAAACTGATTTGAATTGAAAATTGATTGGATTTGCATTACTGTAGGTCTGCAGGTTTTCAGTGACTTAATTCTGTGTTGTGGAACTTGAAATTTCACATTGGAAAAGTAGTTATTCCTTTTGCTGGAGCGCTGAACTCTTGTGTATGCCCTGTGGCTTATTGCCTTGTTGCCAACAGGAAAAGAAACCAAAAGAAACAGAAATCACTTTTGCATTCCAAGACACTTTTCTTGAACAGATATTGTTCAGCTAATACAAGAAAATTACTTGCACATTAAACACTCTTAAGTAACACAGGAGTTTTTCAAGATAAAGTCTGTTTTTTGTTTTTTTTTTTTCTGTAGTACTTTCTGTGATATCTTAGAAGTCTTTACATCTTGCAGCAAGCCATAGCTTCTTCATTATATAGAGTCATTGCAGAGGTAAACATAGAAATCCTCACCAATTCCATTCTGTTCTTAGCCCAGGCGTTATAATGGATTTGCAGTCGAAAAATCCCAAAACAACCAACCAATTAAGATCGATACTAAACTCCGCTGAATTTAAAGGATGTGTATTGTGCCTGTATTTGTTACAAAATTTTGCTGTCCTCCGCTTGAAGTCCTAGAGAGATTTTGGGAATTTACCCAGAACTAACATACCCTTTTGCTATTATTTATTTTTTTTTGTCCTATAGTAGCCATTAAGAATTAAATCAGTGTAGAGAAAACATAAACCTGGAGATGTGCATAAAGGATTTTCTCACATCAGTCTAAAATTTTCAGAGAAAAATTGGGATGGTTTTGAGGCTGCTGAGAAAAATGACCTTGAAAGCCCAGTTTGTGTAGTGATCTCAGTGGGGGCTGTTGCAGTAATTTCAGGATTCAATCTCTCTGTATTCACACCTCAGATTCTGTACTGCTAAAATGCTTTATCTCTGATAACAGCAGGGGGATTTTGTTTTCTTTTTTCACATCTTTGAGGCATATGTGATCTTTCAAGAAGTGTGTACTAATGAGTCCCTTCAAGGTGTTTGCAAGGAGTGAGGAAAGTGTTAAAATAGTAAATTTAAAATCAGCACCATCTCAGACAGAGATCTCTCTGGAAATTACAAACAAACGTGCAGGTCAGGTTAGTGGTTGCCTGGGAACTTGCCAAGGATTTAATGGGTGTAACTGTCTTCTCTCCAGGCCAGTGAATGAATTATCAAGCAGGCCAAATGCTGAATCTACTGGATAAAATTCAGTAACTGTTCTAGTCTTGCTATCATTAGGAATTCTATCACAGTTCCAATGTATTGTAGTATTGATCTTAAAATAGTTCCAGCTGATGAAAAATAATTTGAAATTACAGCCTTTTGCTTTGGGGTCTAAAGAGATAAGTGGTTTTATCTTGTATTTGTATTTGTTTCTCTGGAGATTTACTGCAGTATCTTGCAATACCTAGAAGCTTGATTACTCACAGTGGATTAATTAGATTCCAAGAGGATGATGATCTGCAGGGTCAGTGCAGGCAGGGATAGAGCAAACCAGATTCTTTCCTGTCTTTTAGGAATCTTCATCTTGCTGTGATATAGAAATTATCCACTGAGTTCCATAAACATTTTGCTTATAAGTGAGAGTAAATATCAGTGGTCATTACACTTCCTTCTGGTTTTCTTAGTCTCTTACCAAGTATCTTTTGCTATTTGGAGGAAGTAACTGCATCAACGTCCTTCTCCAGCATTCAGCCTTTCATATGCTTTTTCAAGACAACTAATCCCGCCCTGCTAGTGTCCTTACAAAGCAAACTCTAGGCATATGATACGTGATTTACTAAAAATACAGTGCCAATGAGTCAATCTGAGCTCCTGATCACCATTACCATTGTTAGTTTGAGATAGTTTCACAATGTTCTATATCTCTCTGCTCTTCATGTAAAGCTTTTACTAAGCACTCATGCCCAGTAACATTTCACTTACTTTCAGGCATCACAGAGTCCATCTTAAAAGAAAGAGAAATGCAGGATAATCTGTGTACATACAGGCTGGATCAGGGCTGAGGCCGATGCTGTGAGGTTCAACAAGGCCCAGGGCCGGGTCCTGCCCTTGGCTCACAACAGCCCCAGGCAGGGCCACAGGCTGGGACAGAGTGGCTGGAAAGGAGCTGGGGGTGCTGGTGACAGCAGCTGGACATGAGCCAGGCTGTGCCCAGGTGGCCAAGAAGGCCAAGGGCATCCTGGCCTGGATCAGCAATGGTGTGGGCAGCAGGAGCAGGGCAGGGATTGTCCCCTGTGTGCTGGGCACTGGGGAGGCCACAGCTCGAGTGCTGTGTCCAGTTCTGGGCCCTCAGTGCAAGAAAGGCACTGAGGTGCTGGAGTGAGTCCAGAGAAGGGAACGGAGCTGGGGAAGGGTCTGGAGCACCAGTCCTGTGAGGAGCAGCAGAGGGAGCTGGGGGTGTTTATCCTGGAGAAAAGGAGGCTCAGGGGTGACCTCATCACTCTATACCTCCCTGAAAGGAGGTCATGGCCAGGTGAAGTTGGCTTTTCTGCCCAAGTAACAAGTAGTAGGGTAAGAGGACATAACCTCAATTTGTGCCAGGGGAGCTTTAAATGGAATAATAGGACACCTTTCTTCATGTGAAACATGGCGAGGTATTGAACCAGGCTGCTCAAAAAAGTGATTGAATCACCAGCCTGGATATTTTAAAAGACATGTAGATCTGGCATTTGGGACATGGTTTAGTAGTGGACTTGGCAATGCTGGGTTAACAGTTGGGTTTGATCTTACAGATCTTTTGCAATGTAAACAATTCTATGATTATTTATGCACTGTACATGGACTAAGGTACAAAGGTCTCTTTGAATAATGGTCTCAAGGTATTTTTTCTGTCTTTAACACTTCTCTTTTTATAGTCACTTTCCTCTTACATATACGTCTTCTCTTTACCTGGAATAGGTTGATGAAGGTGTGATTATGTATGAACACTTACATGCTGAGTCAGCTGACTGGAGTGCAGAAGATTTCTTTACATTTACTGTCTCCTCTCCACCATCAGCTCTGGATATCCAGATATTCCATGTTGTCATTTCATATGAAATTGACAGGCATGGTCAGAATAGTCGTCTTCTAGCAAATACAGGTAAAAATGCTTCACTTTTTGGGCTCAAAATTGGTTTGGATCTGTCAGAGGTCTATTGAAGAATGGAGAAGAACCCAAAAATTTATTTCTCTAAAGTAAGCAGTGACCAGAATACTTCTGAGACACAGAGTAGTGTAGGGTAGTAGCTTGGAAAGCTGTGTTCACTGCGCCTTTAGAAATAACTACATAGTTTGATGCTTCCTACTGCTGTAGAAGATATTTTATTTTCTATAATGGTAAATGAAAAACACTGTCAGAAGTTTCGAGATACTGGTATTTATTTAATCTTAGTACATGCATCAGTCAGAAATCTTCTCTTATATCTGATTGTATTTTAAAAGTAGTGATAATATATTTTTAGCCATGACATGTGGAAATCAAGGATACCACAAAAGAGAAAATTTTTTGAGCATCATCAGTGTTCGATATGTAGTTTCTGAAATAATACAACTATAAAATGTTCAGCTTCTAAGATTCTCTTTTCGTTTCTGCCAGGTGCCATAGTCCAGGAAGGAGGTAGAGTATTAATCAACAAAACAAATTTAGATGCTTCAAACCTATTGATTAAGCTACCTGATGTACAGCGCTCCATGTATGAAGTCTGGTATCAGGTTCTGTCTTTACCTCAACATGGCATGATTGTTGTTGGGGAACGAAATATTACCAAAGAAAAGCCTAACTTCTCCCAATATGTACTGGACAAATTTGGAATTATGTATATACATGATAATTCTGAATCTCTAAATGACAATTTCGCTTTTGCTGTTTGGTTAAACCTAAAGAGCAAGCCTGCTACAAAGCCCCATAGTGAAGTTTTAGAGGAGATGTTTAATATCACTGTTTTCCCAGTGAATGATCAACCTCCAGAATTGAAGACTAAAAGGCTGCACTTGAAAGTCCTGCAGGGAGATGTGTCAATGCTGGGGGCAGAGAATCTGAAAGTTGAAGACTTAGATAATGCCCCAGCTGAGCTGAAATACACCATTGTTAGCAACCCCAATAATGGTTACTTAGCAATGAAAAGCAATCTCAGTGTCTCTATAAAAAATTTCACACAAGCTGATGTGGACAGTGGTAGAGTCTGGTTTGTACAGGATGGAAGTTCATCTTCTGGGGTGTTTTATTTCAGTGTGACTGATGGTAAACATCGTCCTTTATACAAACTGTTTAGTCTTGAAGTCATACCAATTGCACTTGTCCTAGTCAACCTTACCAATGTTGCACTGCCACAGGGCCAGACATCTGTCACTATTACTGACATTCAGCTTTCAGCTGTCACAAATGGAAAAAGCACTAATATCTTGTATGAAATAACTCAGCCACTCAAATATGGGCATCTCATGATTGGAAATGAGCAGGTTACTAAATTTGAGCAGGCAGATTTGTACTCTGGAAGGCTGTCTTACCACCTGACAAATCTCACCGCTTCCAATGAAGTACTGGAGTTTATGCTTTTTACTGCAGAAACCAATCTAACAGGACAAGTGCTGAACATAACAGCAAAGCCTTTAGTACAAATTGTATCTGACCTGCAGATTTCAAATCAAGCAGCTTATAACTTTGGAAGCAGTGACCTGGATGCTTCTGAGCTAGCCAATTTGACAAACAGTAATCCTACCTTTGAAGTGATAGTGCCCCCCTCTCACGGAAGGATTGTAAAGAAAAGATTTGTGAATGATGCAGTGTTTGAAGATACTCAGGCGTTCACCCAGGCTGACATTGATAGTGGTGTTCTGCTGCTAGACGTAGACACAAATATGACGGGCATTGATCTGCTGAATGACTCATTCACATTTATACTCAGGGCAGATGCTGTGCAGCCTGCTATTGGGTGTTTTCAATATTCCATTGTGCCACACAGTCCTCCACTTGTGCAGGGTTTAACAACAGAAGTGCATTTTGTAACCAGCACAACCACTTTCAAGGCTCACTCTACCTCAAAGGATGAGGCTCTAGCCTCCTCACAGAATGAAGAGCCTGCAATACCATCACAGAAGACTGAACCAACTATGTGGCCAGGGCAGAATCCCTGGGAAAACCTACGTGAGAACGGTCCACTGCTGAATCAGGCAGTGGGAACAAGTATATCTGTGGAGCTGAAGACTACAAGCCACATTAATGCTAGGAGTCCCCGAGAGCAGGCAAGTGAAAGCAACCCTTGGTACATCATTATCCCCCTGGTCCTGGTGTCTGTGCTGCTTGTTGTTGTTGTTACTTCTGTGTGCATTTTGTTAATGTGCCAGAAGAAGGAGAAGACAAAACCTTTAGTGAAAAGTCAAACAGATGCAATCCTCAGTAGTGCAGACCCATGTCTGGAACGGAGCTTGACTGTGCCCACTGTCACAGTGACTCCTCTCCTGAAGGGGGCTGAGAGAAGTACAGCCTCAACATTTGTGGCAGTAAAACATGAGCAGCTGCTTCCTGCAGTGGTTTCTCCAACTAC
>WEIU01009107.1:38454-55191 GCA_013389925.1 Aegithalos caudatus
CAACTACAGAAAGGTATCTGAAAAACAGGTTTTTAAATCTTGATCCTGAAATGATCCAATATTGTCGAAAAACAAACCCAACTTTGAAACACAGTCAGTACTGGGTATAGTTACACCAGTTTTGGTTGTGCTAATTGATGTAGTATGGAAAAGTGAATATACATAGTTGACATATAATTTGTTTGTTCTTTATTACCCTCATTTATTATATAGGTCAAATGATACACTATGTGTTAGATGAAATCTAAATGCCTGTGAAATAATAATAATAATAATAATAATAACAATAATCCTACTGATTATAGTGGCCATAATAGAAGATTAGCATTTGCTATGTCAGCAAAATTCTCACTTAATTCCGTGGGGAATTTGTCCTATTGATTTTGAGTGCACCCCATCTATACAGTGTTTTTTTCCCATGGCAGGTAAAGTAGAATGTTCTGTCATGGATTATATATTTTTAGTAGAATTGTTGCTGTAAAGATCTTTTATTCCTTCTGAATCACTACTTCTCTTTGAAGAACTTTAAATTGTTTCAATAATTTTTCCATGGTGCTAATTTCAATAATATACTTTTGTCTTGAAGGCTGTTCAGAGGCCAGTACTAAAGAAACAAAACTGTAAATATTTTGACAGGTCATTGAACTGAATATCCAGAATTTATTTCAGCAGCAATAATACAGCAGTGAATAAGGATTCTGGTGGAATACTGTGAGATGTTGTTTGTTCTTTTGGTTTCTTTTTTCCCTATTTGATACTGAACTCTGGCCTTCAGTGTCTGAAATCTGGTAAAATACCTCCTTTACCTCTATTCCACATGGCAGAAACTGAGTATTTGTCAGTCAGCCTGTCTGCTTAATTACCTTTAGGGTTAGATTATGTCTGGATGTACATAAAATTTCCTTCTCCTGAAAAAAGGGGTAAATTCTGCTTTCAGTGAAGCAAACACAGGTTTCTCTTGAGTCTATGTACTCAAACAGATGGCAGTAGAATCAAGTCCTGTGCCGCATACTGTCATGTGTCCTGGAGTTACTGACAGAAGCAATCATAGTTTGTATCCTCCTCTGAAATCTCAGTTTTCCTTTCATCTTCCAGAACACTGAACAAATATACCTTATACACTTCTACCAAGCACTGTGTACTCCAACTTTGCTCTGGTGGTAAAATGTGCAATAATTTCTGTGCAAAGGGAATATTTCACTATTTTTGGAAATGGAACCTCAGCAATGATGCTCAGTCTCCAGTTAAGGCCCAATTTTATTTCCCCTGAGAACAACAAATAAAATTCCGGTTGACTACCAAAAATAAACTGACTTCAAGGAAATGGCACTGTGGTCATAACCGGTCTCTCATTAACAGTGAACTTTTAATCTATTTTTTGCCTTTAAATTACTTCAGCTTCCATCCAGCCTCTTTATAAAAACACTGTTCTTAGCAGTCTCAGCACTCAGTAAACACTGGAATACCATTTTTATTTAGGACTAATTTTATTTAGGTACTGCCATTTTTGCTTTTATTGAATAGATTTACTGACCTCAAGATCCTTGGTGCTATTCATTTCACACTACTTTGTTTTGGGTGATTTTTTAAATTGTTAATGATTAAATGTGTTTCTGTCATTTATAGACTGCAGTTATGGGAAATTTTCACCCACAAGGAAGGGCAGATGTAAACTGTGCTTACTGCTGTGTTCTCAGAGCTGAGCACAAGAGCAGTGGGAGCAGTCCTCATCTTCACCACCTCTGGCATGGGCAGACATGATTTTAGAGTCCACTTCAAGTCCATGTCAGTGGAAAATATACAAGCCACATCTTCAGCTGGTCTAATTATTAGAGCACTAGAAACTGAAGGTGTGAACCCTTCATGAGTTCAGACTAAAATGCATTAGAACCTTGTCAACCAGTTTTTATGTTTGTCATTATTGTATCTTCCCTGATCTTCCCAGTGTATGAGTTCAAGTGTGTGATCAGTGTAAAGGGCTCTGGGTGTTCAGGTGCCTCCTGTGGATCACTGTAGATCTGTGTGGTGGAGCTTTTCTGCTTTTCCAAAGGAGATCTTGGACTGTTGGGAGCAACTCTCAGCCAACGAAGTGGTGTTGCCAGCCACCACAGGGACACCCCTGCACCTTTCATGGAGGTACAGCTGTATGTCTCTTGCCATTTCCTGGGACCCCTCCTACCAACACCAAGCAGACATCAGCTTCCTCCAGGTCCCAGCTGTCAGATGCAGCCTGCCTGCTAGACAGTAGCAGCAACCTGATCCCTTTACACCTTCTCCTGGCCACGCTCCAAAGAGGAGTAAAGAATTTTCAGCACTTTCCTACAGAGGAAGAAACCTGCCTCCTATTTTTCTTCCTTGAGACCTTCCTGTCAACAACAAAACACATCTCATGCTCCAAATCCTACTAAGCAATGTGCATACAGTTTGATATCAAGATAGTGCACTGCTGAAAACTCCTGGATTCTGGTGACAAAATCTGCATTGTCAGTTTGGGACAGGGTGAACAAATATACAGAAATGAAATGTGTTCTATATGAGATTTTGTGAAGTGTATGGGTGTAAAGACCATGTGCCTAAATTTGTGGTGTTCAGTGTGCAGTGGAGATGGAACATAGGGTTTATGTAGTCCTGGCGATGTAAAAAAGGAGACCATGACATAATAGTCAAAAAAACTGCAGTGCAGTTACAACTCCACAATTGAATGGGCATTCTTGCATACAGGCATTTGCAGGCTAGGAGAAAAAAGTACTACATAAGAACATCAAAACTGTGGAATTTGTGCGGACTCACTTGGCTTTAGCATAAGGGGCTGAAATCTTATTCTGTTTCCGAAATGGTTTTGGTTGATGGCAGATGTTCATTTCAAGTAGATTAGCCATTTTGGGATTGTATCTTGTGCATTTTGCTCAAGTTTTAAAGCCTTAAGGATTTTTTTTTTCAGTTTTGTTTTTGTAGTTAAAATCAGCCTTAACACCGAAGTAATTAGGAAAGTGTGCCAGCATTCAGTTTTCTTCCTCAGTTTTTGCTGCTGTTAGACAACTGTACCAAAGTGCCTACCATATCATGTAATGTTTTGATGAAAACTTTATATGAATGTATGTTCATTGTTAATCAGTGATTACTTGGTTTAATGCAAAATGCAGAGGCAATATTGTAACTGATAACTGCATATGAATTTAGCTTTAAAATCCCACCATGAGCCCCTAATAAAAAAACCCCAAAATAAAAAACTCTGATTGTGTTAAACTATCCCTGTGGACAGTGCAGAAATAGTCTTTGGCAGAGGACCATTTATCTTGTTTATTCATAGATACTTAATATAAATAAGTCTGCTTTGACTTAGGTAGTCCAGGTTTGAGATGATAAATCTAGCTAGGAAGCATCTCATACTGGGTGTGCTAAATTACAGTCAGTCTAGAAAATGCAAAATACACAGCCCATTTTGTGCCTATGGATTCTTTTGATATTCTAGGAACTCACATATTTTATGGTTGGAATGTGGCTTGAATACTTTGGTTGTTTCCCTTGGCCTTGGTGTTGTACGTTTTACTTAGTGAAAATGGGATTTCTGAAGGATTCCCCTTTTTACCAAATGGAGTTCTAAACTGCAGCAAAGTGCCTTGAAAACATATTAAATCAATAAACATTTTGTTTATAATCCATACTTGTTTTTGTGCTTTCTTTAAAGATTTGTGATGTGCATAGACAGAAGAGAATCCCATTGTCATTAACAGCATTCTTTTGAGCTTTCTAATGTTGTATTTTTTAATTGCGCATTTGCTGGGGTGGCTGTTGTGCTGTGCTCAGTGCAGCTCAGTGTGTGTGGCTGGACAAAGAGACATGAAGTGCACCTAACCTGGCTAGGTCTAGCACTTGCAGGAATGTAACATCAAAGTAAGTGCATTGGTTTGAACTTGCCCAAACAGGACTGCACCAGGTTTATTTCAGAAAGATTTTCTGTTATTTAACTGCAGCTGATTTTAAAATACCAAGTTCTTAAATACATTAATACATTAGAGTTGTTTCTTTGATTTTCATCTTGATCAAAAGTACCCCCTCACTTCAGCCTCACATCAAGTGCACTGTTCAACCCGATTGTTTTTTCTCAGTTGAAACTTCGCTTATTTGTAGTTGTTCCTGGAAACTGAGGTAAGGAACTTCCTCTTGAGACGTCAGAAATGCTGGTGGCCCTGAGGAGCAGCCTCCCATACACCGTGAATCAGTGCCCTGTGCACAGAAATCTGTCAGCAGTAGTGAGTTCTGTCCCCCTCCTAGAAAATAGGACAGAAATGGTGATAAACGCTTTACATTTTCCTTTTATTAAAATATGGGTGAGGGTCAGCTACAACTTTTGCTGCAGTAGCCTTCCTACCTTCTACAATTCCAAATTCAGCAGAGTCTATTTACGTGTCCTCCAATCTGCTTTGCACCACTTTTTTCACGTCAGTCCTTGTGATGCTATGTTGAAGTACATTCTGTGAATATTTTTAAACAGGCTGAAAATAATTGTCCTGGCATATTCAATGGAAACTGTAATTATTTATCTCCACTCATTTCAAGCTAAATTATTTCTGCCAGAGCTTGCATATCCCAAATGCAGTCCCAGAACAAAATGTTCTTTCATTGGAACTGGTGAAATCTATATTTTCACATCTGTTTGTAGGGAGATTCTGCATGGTGAAATGCTTACTTTACGTGATCATTTCCTTATTTCCAGTATTGCTGCTTGGTTGTTTCTGTGGGAATGCTTTATGCATGCTGGTTGGCACTGCTAGACATGAAGTTATTTGCAGACTGAGGTTTTAGCTGCAAAACATAAAACATTTGCGTGGCTTCACAGTGAGAGGGGCATTAGTTTACATAAATTTGTTGGGGAAAGACAAAGGAGGAGCAGATTGAGCATTGGGATGGGAGTGTCAGAGCTCCTTGCAAGAACATAGGCAGTAGATCAGAATGTAAAATGTGACTGATCACAGAGATTTGCTCCAGTTATTTTGTACACGTACAAGATGTGGTGCATGAAAGCATATTGGTGAGGAAATTCTTGAGAGAATGAGAAATGAGTAATCAAGAGCTTGCATTTCATATACAATTATTCACTCAAGTACCTGTCAATGAAATTGAATTTCTAAGGGAGAGGCACATAGGAAGTTGTTTTGAGACATACAAAGCCCCTGCGAAGCTGCTTTGCTGGCAGTGAGTGCTGAGGAAGGGGTTGTTTAGAGAGGCAGGGGGACACAGGAGGATTACAGAGGCAAGTTTTCTGGGATTAGATGCAGTTTCTAAAAATGGGAAGGTCATTTGGAAGCAGACCCATGGGTTTTTTGAAAGGCAAAATTGATGTGCTGAGCTGTGCCTTAGGCAAGCAGGCTATGATCTGCCACGCTGCCTGGGAAGAGAAAGTGTCAAGGTGAGTTTTGCAGGAGAGTCTTGCTTAGAGAGGGGTGTCAAGACCTGGAAGCTCAGTTTTATTTTGTTGCCCTCTGCAGCTGGCAAGAGCTATTATTTGTATTAGAAATAAATCACCTATGGCATGAACATTTTGAATTTTGACTTAAGAAGGTTCTTTCAAGAAGCCCAATTGTGGAGTTCATCAGATCAGATCACTAAAATCCTTCTGTATGTAACCACCACCCAGACTGCCTGAGTTAAGTTGCCTAGGGTGTAATTCAGATGTTTGGTCTGCTGGCATGAATGTTACCTTAAAAACAGGGTTATAGTGTTCCTACTGTCTTGGTCAAAGTGCGGAAAGGAACAGGATGAACTTGCTTTGGATTTTGACTGTATTAATTGGAAGCAATTAATGATTAATGGTAAATCTAGTAATCTGCAGATACTGAAAGGTATTTATAAGTAGGGCAATAGAGGTCTTGATTTTGAGCACTGAGCTAACTACACAGACAAAAATGGACCCGAGCTTAATCCTTGAAAGAAATGAATGTATTTGGAGAGCTGATCTCATTTACACATAGCTGCACAAAATACTGTTGAAAATCAGCACTAGGATAAGATTAGATCAGGTGCAGAAGTAAGCAGAAGTAGGATGAATCAACTAGAACAAACAACTGCCTTCGATGACTGTCTGAGTGAGACATTGACGGTGTCACTCAATCTGTATTAGCCATTTGAAGTCCTATACACTTCCAGGAATACTGCAATATAATCATCTGTGAGTGCCCATTTTCCTTCCCAGAATCACCTTGTTCCCAGAATCACTTAAGTTCATCACTTAGGTGCTGATTTCTGGGATTTAGAGACATCTTGGTTCTGGGCATAGGATCTGCCCTCAGAAGACCAGTGTTTTCTCTGTGTGCCATTCAAGAGCAAGGACGAGGTAATGGCTGGTCACCACTGATCTCTGTAATGGCCTACTCTAATCTGAACCCACAATTTAAACTTGAAGACACTTTAAACCCATTTCCATTTTATTGGTTCCCCAGAATGCATGAAAGGTTGTAAAATGGGTTCATGGGCCTCTCTGGCTCCACAGCTCAGGAAGCAGCAGCTTGTTCCTCCAACACTGAGCTCAGCTTATGCTGTGCTTGGCAGACCTTGGACATTTAGCAGCCTGTTTCATGTCCCCCTAGGCTGCTGCACAGACAGAGGGTGAGAGCTTTCACTGCCTGGCCCCTCTGCACTCCTCCTGCTGTCAGAGGGAGGTCCTCTCCTGTCTTCCGTGCAGCTGCTGAAGAGGGAGTTGTGCTGCAGAGCTGTCAGGCAGTGGAGCCCTGATCTAGTTTCACAGATGCCCTACTGCCACCCTGCTGGGGAGGTCTCAGGCTGGCACCTGTGAGCAGAGGGCTGTACTTCGTTTAGAAACGTGTAGGTACATATTCTGTTTTAGAGTTTTAACTTAAAAAAGAACCAAACCCCCTTTTTTAACACAAACACAGAAGAAGAATATATAAGCACATATATAAATCAGACCCTCAGTCAGATACTGGAATAGTTATAATAGTTGTAATCTCCTCCCAGGCTCTAGATCTTCAGTCTGGATAGGATGGATGTACATACTGAATGCAGTTTTGCCCATTACCTCATTGATAGTTTAAGTCATTGTCATTTGTGGGTGCTGTCATTTTCTTTAATAAGTCTGACTGCCTAGGAATTCACTTATCTCTGTTAAGGAACTGTTATGTGGTTTAATTGCTTATTGGCCACAAATCACCAATATGTGTTTATTTTATGGGAATGTTCAATGAGAAGATGTCCTCGTGCATAGATTTTGGAACAGAAAGTTTCTAGTACTTCAAATGATAGTCATTGTAACTCCAGACCTCTTGGACCTGGTAAGTGTATTTCGAGGAATAGCATGGCTGCTGTTAACAACTTGTCCAAATTTTACTGCTTTGGAAAAAAAACACACTAACCCTGCTTTGCGTGGATAACTGTAGGATAATTTGAAATAAATAGAAAAAATTATTTTATCTTTACATTTTTTTCTGGTATGCAAGACCTTTCTATTTCTTAGCTATTGATATAATAAACAAAATAAAGCAAAAATGATGAAGCCAGTTGTTTTTACAGCCAATGCAAGGTCCACTGAGACCAAGTGCCTTTCTTTAGCAAGTGCAGAGCAGCTGTAACTGGAAATGTGTTTGGATGCTGTGTGGGTAAATCATCCAGCTTGTTATACTGACAGCATGTGCTTAAGAAATACCAAAGGTGGATCCAGCAAGTATCCCAAAAAAAGTGTTTCATTTTCTTGTTTACAATTTCCATAGAGAAATGGAAGTTGTTTTCCTGCTAGGAGATATTTATATTTACAAAGTATTTCACTGAGCTCAACTTTCTGTCCCATGTGGGAATAGATGACACAAGTGACTAATAGCTTCTGCCACAAGCATGTGATATTGAAGGAGAGAGATGCCTGACTCAAAGTCGCTGCAAACTGCCTTTGAAGATTCCACAGACACAGGAAATGGCATGGCCTCTCTTGCTTTTTTTGCAAACAGGACTCCTACATTCTCTGAAAAGAAAATGGATCCTGAAAACGTGGATAGTTACACAGCAAATCTGTAGCCTCTCTGGTTGGAAATGACTCTGTGTCACTTTGCTCCTTCAAACCTGACTCAGAGGGATCTCACATGGGGGTGTAATGGGAGCAAACAGTGTTGGCACTAGGATGTTGTCAGCCTGTGAAATTTCGTGGTTTGGCCAAAGCCACTGATAAAATGGAAGTACATCAAGTGAGCTCTTGCACTCTGAGGTTAAAGAACAATAAGGACCTGGAATCACCAGACCTGCACATTGATGACATACATCAGCATTCGCCAAACCTTCAACACTCCAGTAGGAGCCCTGACAGTGCCTGGTTTTGCTGGAAGATGCTGAAATCAGAATGACTGTTTGTTGGGCTTGCCTTGGATTTACACTCTGCTGAGTGATGGAGCAGAGAGCCTAAACTGGCAGTTCAGGGTCTCAAGTGGTCGAGCTTTATCCTACGTCTTGCCACTAGGTTTGCAAATCCCATATACTCTGGGAAAGTCTTGGTGTGGTTAGGTAGGGATGGTGATTGGGGCATTCATGTAATATTGAGGAAATCCAGATTTAAACCTTCTGTCTCTGACTGAGAAAATGTCCCCTTCCACTCCCAGAAGAGAGTCCAAACCTGTGAGCCACACTTGCTCTTTTGGAAAAGTACTGGAGGAGCAAGAGGACACTAAATCATGTAGGGTGCTCTCCAAAGGACCAGGGTCAAGACTTCACTAAGTCAGGTGAGTGTTCTTTTCCCATTACTATGTGCAAAAAGCATGGGAAAAATACGTTTCCCTGTGGAGAATCTTCCAGGGCCTTCTGGGGAGAACTGCTGAGCTGGCTTAGCTGTTACCTGAGTCACTGACTGGTGAGTGCTGGCAGTCCATGGGGAATGGAGACTGGCCCTGTCCTGTAGCCCACAGCTGGGAACCAACCTCTCTCTCATGACACAGACCTTGTTCCTTTTGTCTGGCATAGGCAGCTCCAGGCCCCTATCAGTAGCTACTATGAAAACTTTTTCCAGGTATCTAATGCTCTGTGTATAAGACACTACCATGCTGTTTTTATTTATAATTTCTTTTAATGTAAAAGCCACTGACTCCCAGCATGTTTTTGTCTAAGCGTTCAGGTATTCTGCAACACAGGCATTGCATACATTTTCTTCTTCAGACAACCACCTGTAGATGTTAATACTAAAGGTTTTTATTTTCCAAATGTTTTACCGCTTATTTTTTGTTGTTATTTTCAGTCCTCACATAAACAGTCCCACAGAAATCATATCATCACAAATTCCTGCAGCCCCAGGCAAAGCAAATTTTCTGACATTTTGCTGCTACGCAGCACTTACCTGACAGACACATTTTCCCATTTCTTTTGTAACAATGCTTACTTGGTTTTCAGGTTTTGATGGGTTATATTCAACTATGTCTTCTTTGTCTTGACAGATTGTTTTCCAATTGCTGCTCCATCTTCTACTGTTTTCTCTAACATCCAATAAATGGGCCCAGCTAGCAGCAGGTGTGATTTCACTGTAGCAGTCTCTTTCTCAGATGAATACAGCACAAAATCACACTCATAGACCCCTGCGGTTTGGGAACCACTTTGCAAGAGGTTATTTTGACTTACTTTTAAAAATGCAGGAGCCTTCACAGAACAGTGCCCAAACTTGCTGTAGAATGAATTTTTATAAAATGCTGCTTTTTGAGTATGGAAATAATAACATGAAGGTGTGGAATCCCTTGTGACATCCTCTCAGGTTTCTCAGGTCTCTATGTTTCAAAACTTGGTTCTGTACTTACCTGAAAGCAATACAAAGAGCTAAATGTGTCTAAGCTACAAATAAGTTATGGGCAATATTGGCACAATGAAAAGCCCTTCATCAAGTGTAAATAAAAATTATTTTTTATTGGAAGCTGATATAAAATTTAATTAGCTCAAGTATTTCATTCTGTGGAGTTTGATCTTAGAGTAAGGATAGTGTGAAGTGATGACTATGCATTGGGAAAAGTTGGCATAACAGGTGTGTTTATATAATGGTGTCGTCTCTACACTGAGTTTTCCAGATTTAATGGAATTTCCCAGTGTCTTGTCTGGGCTGGTACTCCTTATTACAGTAAACTAACTAAAGCCATTGATGGTCTGCTACCGAGTCCAAAATTTATCAGTGATTCTCCTTTCCTTGTTCTCATTAACAAGGTGGTAATTTCTTTAATATTAATTGGTGAAAGATGAGCAGCAAGAGGAATAGCTTCCTGTGGTTGTGTGTTTTGTAGGCCCTGGTTCTGCCCTTCCTCAGATTTACCTTCAGTCCTTCCCCCCAGTCTTACACAGAAAACATTCAGTGTTTCCTGTTGCTGATCCAGAGCTACATGTGTAAGCCCTGCAGAGGGATCAGGACAGGCTGGATCAGGGCTGATGCTGTGAGGTTCAACAAGGCCCAGGGCCGGGTCCTGCCCTTGGCTCACAACAGCCCTAGGCAGGGCCACAGGCTGGGACAGAGTGGCTGGAAAGGAGCTGGGGGTGCTGGTGACAGCAGCTGGACATGAGCCAGGCTGTGCCCAGGTGGCCAAGAAGGCCAAGGGCATCCTGGCCTGGATCAGCAATGGTGTGGGCAGCAGGAGCAGGGCAGGGATTGTCCCCTGTGCTGGGCACTCAAATNAGAAAAGGAGGCTCAGGGGTGACCTCATCACTCTCTATACCTCCCTGAAAGGAGGTCATGGCCAGGTGAAGTTGGCTTTTCTGCCCAAGTAACAAGTAGTAGGATAAGAGGACATAACCTCAATCTGTGCCAGGGGAGTTTCAGGTTGAACATCAGGAAAAATTTCTTCATGGAAAAGGTTTTTAAACATTGGAATGGGCTGTTCAGAAAGGTGGTGGAATCACTGTCCTTGTACGTGTTCAACAAATGAATGGACATGGCACTTAGTACCACTGTCTAGTTTCCAAGGTGTGATGAGTCAAAGGTATGCTTGGAGATTTTTTCCAATCTTAATAATTCTGTGATTTTGTCTTTCTGTCTTGACAAACCAGCCAACATATGCCTACACACTGGCCAGATGGCTGCTGCCTGTTCAAATAGAGACATTGAGTTGGATCTGTCTTTGACTCACTATAAGATACTAAATTTGGCTTCTTTCCTCTTTTAGGCTGCTAATTTTCCAATGAACTTGTAATAACAACACCTTTGAGAATGTTTGAGTCTCTCTCAAACTTGGCTCAAGTTGGATGTCGCACTGAAGCTGGAGCCAGGAGGCAGACATGCAGATGGGATGGTTGTACAGGGGTGGTTCCTATGGAAAAAAAAGTCAGAAAGGAAGAAATATAATTCAGAGTTCAATGACTTTTACAGTGTTTTATATATTGAAAGATTGAAATGTAAAACAGCCACACAGAAGGAACCTAGTAACATGATATTTTTGTAGATATTTGAAGAGTGAGGAATTGTGTTTTAAGACATGTTCTATGACTGTCAAAGATAGATGCTATTAACACACTGTTGCAGTTCTTCCTCCCTTTCTTCTTCCTGTGGTACTCTTAGTTATTGGGTTATTTATTTTTCCTCCTTCTTCTGACTCCATTTTTTCCTTTCTGTACTTCAGTTGCAAGAGGAGAGTGACCTTTGGAAAAACCTTCAACTGCATTCACACATAACCATATCTGAGGAAAAAGACAAAGACAAAAAAAAAAAAAAAAGAGTTCTTCCTCAGTGACGCTGAACAGGAACTGCACATGAATGCAGATGGCAGTATAAAACCTGATCAGTTTAACCTGATACGCAGCCCAGTCTTTTAGATCAAAGAGGATAATCCTTGGCTCTAGTAGCTTAAGAAAGGAGTATTATCTCCGTGCAGCATTGATGGGAACAAAATGAAACAGACTTTTTGATGCTGATGTCCATGTTTGAAAAAGTAGTTGGAATAGGAAAGGAACCTAAGCCAGAATGTTATAGTGAGAAGAGATACTTGAGGAAATCAAATTTTTCTCTCTTGTGAGAAGATTAATCGGTCACAAATATTTTGCTTTACTAGGAAATTACTGAGATCTGTCTTGATGATGGCCTGTAGTAGGTTAACAAGTAACCAAGGTAACAAAAAAGGCAAAGTGAATAAAAACCATTTCTGGTGTAGAGCTTAAGTATTGCAAAAACATACATGGGAACATCATTGTACTGTTGTTTATCTGGAAATCTTTAAATTAAGCCTTCAGATTAAGCCATTCTTAAAATAAAACCTGAAGCTTAACCAGACTTAAAATCTAAAAAATTATGAACTCAAGGACAGAGTAAAGTGCTGTCAAGCTGATGTGCCCTGCTGAAAGAACGAAGTAAAAATGAATACCAGCAGCCAAGAAAAGAGATCTACTCACCTCATCTCCCCGAGGAAGGAGGAAATGAATGGCTGGCCTATCCTGATGCCTGAGTACACATTCATGGACACAACACCCATCCCAACAATCTCCAGTTTCTATGTCCAGTGAAGGTAAGTACTGCCTGCCTAAACACATGGATTTCTGCAGTGGTGGGATGATCATTTGGGTCTTCACTATTTCACACTTTGCTCTGACAAATAGGCTGGTGTCAAGGGTTCTCCTAAAATAAGAGTCATAGTATGCTCATTACCTCTCTGAATCAGTCTATGGTGCAACTATTCTGCCTGGCATATTGGAGTACAATCAAAGCCACCTTAAATTTGAATGTCAGCCTCAGTGCACTCAGTCTCTGTCATAGCAGATGTTTTTCTCAAAGACTAGTGAAGCTTTGGTTTGGGAAAGAAGTTGAAGTCCTGGAAGGAAAGAGCAAAGCTGGAAGAGTTTCTCTGTACTTCCTTAGGCTTTTGTTAACGAATATTCTTTTTTTTTGGAAGAGTCAAGTAACCATCTGGCTGCAGCTGGGTGCCTGTGCAAAGCCCAACAAAGACAGGGCTCACAGAGCTGTGTTCCCTGAGCACAGCAGCTCTCCTGCTGACCAATGCAGAGACCTTTCTCGTTCCCCATGTTTAAAGAGAATAAATGACTATTCCTTTTCAAAAGGAAATGACATTAGCATGAAATTGAACCTATCTACCTCAATAAGCAAGGCAAGAAAGTGTCTACATACTGAAGAAAAAGATTCTACGTGTTTTTTGTCCTGCATTTTTGCACTATGTATACAGTTCACATTCTTGGAAAAATGAAGAAGTTTCTCACTCTGTTTTAAATTCCTAAAAGGCATTTTTATTATATAACACCTAGCTGCTCTTTAGTCTCCTCAGTGAAATAAGGAGAGTAGTCTGAACAGGCATCCAAAGAACAGGTATTCGTACCAGTGGAAATCACCAAAGTTATTGATAAAGAGGCCAGAATCACTGGGGATATGCAGGGCAAGTAACCTTTCCTTAATTAACTTTTTTAGACTATTAAACTGTGTAAGGTTTTTGGTTGGAGTTTTGTTTTTTTGGCTTTGTTTTTTTCTCAGACAAAAATGTTGTGAAACACCCTGATGCCAAGTTTTTGGTATTGCTGTATTTCTAATCATGGAATGGCTTAGGCTGGGAAGGGCCCTCAAGTCTCCTAGTTCCACTGCCCCTGCTGTGGGCTGGGACACCTTTCACTAGCCCCAGCTGCTCAGAGCCCCACATGGTGGGTGCTGTATGCCTGTCCTGAGCATCTTAATCAGGAAATAAGTGTTTCTGTTAAATGGAAAATACAAATAAAGCCAAGATGATTTATTTTTCAGACAGCTCATTTTTCTTATTTGTCTTTTCACACTACTATTTTGAATTATGGTAGTTAAACTATTAGGGTGAAAACAATTAAAATTGCTGCAATACAAGAAACAACAGGTATACTGTTAATTGGTGCTCAATAAGTGAATGACACAAGCCTTTCCCATTATAAAAATATGCAGTGTCTTTTAAGCATGATATATCAGCAAAATAAATAAAATCAATTTCCAGAAAATTCTTTAGACATTTAAATCACAAATTAACAAAAAAATTATTTTGAGAAAGAACAGATTTCTTGTGGGTTTTCTGCCTCTGAGTGGAATTTAAATTATTTAATAATTTCAATTAGATTCAATAATTCAGTAGTTTTATGCTTTTAAAGGCCATTAGATGATAATACAATCCCAGCAAAAACCTGTTTGCCAATCAATTAGAAAGACTCCTAATGGGTTATTTTAAGAAGTACCAAATTATGTAGGCATAATTGGCAAGAACGATATATTTAATGTACATATTCAATGCACAGTATTTATATGGGAAATTATAGCAGGTGAAAGGACCTTAATTTTACTAATAACTTGAAAATATTTTGAGTGTGACTTTTAGCTTTCAAATGTTGCCAATGGACTAGCTTTCCCCTCTCAACTTCACAATAAATAAAGAATGACACATGCTTTTGATTAGTTCTGCCTAAGAGCTCTCTGTCATGAAACAAGCCCCTTTCATTACCCAGAATTTACTGCTGGTCACTCACTTTTGCAGGAAAACATAAACTTTTGTTTCATTTCTGTTACTTCAGTTGAAGTTGATATACTAGTGACTTCCTAAACAAAAGGCACATTTTGTATTCCTGTATTGATTAGAAGAGCAGAGGATTCAAGGATTCAAACTTAACAGCAGGCAGGAACATTAAGACAGACAATTAAGATTTTGTCTATATGCTCCTCATATTTCAGTTCAATTATTTCCACAATTTTTACATCATGTGCAAAATGTGTAGATCTCTGATTAATCTGTGATCACTTGCTCTGAAGAGGAGGAAGTAGATAATAAGAGGTAGCCTATCAAGATTTTAGAAATCTTAATAGGCATAATAAGTATGCTTATCATGATTTTAAAAATTCTGGCTTCTCATCATAATTCACACTGATTTAGTCAATGTCTTTAGCTGAAGTTCATTTATATGGAGACCATTTGCACATACCTTCAGGGCACAAAAATGAAGATCATCAGAAAACAATGGCTAAATAAACACCTACACCTTATCTTTTGTTTGTCCCCGCAAAAAATTATTGAGTCTTAACGATCATCATCATCTTCACTGAATTTGACACAAAGATTTACATATTAATGTTTTAAAAATAATTTTAATGTTTATTTTGATTAAATCTATGGAATTCAGCCATATTGCAATATCAGAAAAGGAGGAGAGCATGGAAACTGAATTGCTGCTAACAGGAGAACTTCCAAGTGGGAGATCTGAAAGTGGTCTGAAAGCAAAGGTCCCTGCAAGGACTTAGCAGCAGTCTGGGGTGCCAAGGCACAGCTGTGCTGCCTTTTGCAGCTCATGTTCTCACTTCCTCTCATGAAAATCACCCCAGTGGGCAGCAGGCAGAAGGTCTGTGCCCTGCAGTAGCATCCACCCCCTCCTTTCCCAGCACAATGGGAATACCCACCTGTAATACAAGGGCGTGAGGTCCCACACCTGCTCGTGTATTTTTCCATCCCTCTCCTTGCCTTACTCATTCTGCCCAAATCACACCGCTAACTCTGCCTTTCTCCTGCTTGCTTTATGCCACAGAGCCCTTGCCTACAACTGTAACTCCTTTTAGTTTTTAATTGGCTCAGTCTTCTCTATATCCAGCTACTGCTACTTCTCCTAGTGACTCTGTCAGTGTGTGCTGAAGTAGTTCTGTAGTCTGATAAGGCTGCTCATTGTCCAGAATTTTCAACACTGAGAGAATTCCCGAATACAGGATTAATATCTCCTCAAGGGCATTAAAAGTTCAATAATGATAGCAAATGGAGACAGAGATACCCACGTGTGTCCGAATCTGTCCTAGTGGCAGCTCTTAGCAGTTCCCCTTCCTTGCAATGTTGTTGGATACATTGCAAGGATACAACCACGCTACAGGCTCAAAATGTTCTTTTTCATGAGTTTGTGGAAAACTTATGTTTGTGTGCTGACAACAGAAAAGCATTTTGCCTGACTATTATAAGGCCTTTCAAGGTAAAACAACAAAAAAGTATTAATGTGCATAAAACTTGATTGACTTTGCTAGCAATGTGTCTAAGACAGAGATTGACTAAGATTCAGGTTTTCTTAGTAACTCCATTATGTCAACATTTCCTGGTTGCAGTAGTCATGGGTTGCTCTTTCATTGAAACATGACAAATTGAGCAATTGTCCTCTTGCTGGACAGTCTGGAAAGATGATGCTATAAACTGCGCTAAATCCACTATTGCAGATTCCCTCTTTTCTCCACTCCCACAGTGCTTTGTTTTCCCTTTGTTCCATAGGCAGCTATGTTTTCCAATTTTATTTTTCACTGGTCTGATGAGGAAACAAAAACATGAAGAGAAATACAGGGAGGAAAAGGTATAGTGGGAAAAGTAATTGTCCCAGTGCCTAAATAGCAAGGCAGCCTCAAAGTGCACAAAGAATAAGGTAGTTCTCATCTATTATTATTATTATTAAATTATTTATTTCTATAGGACTCTTACTGACTTAAAGGGATGATATATTGATTAAAAATGACCATCTGCATGATACTCACTTTTTCTGAAACCTGTACTCTTTTGCTTTATTCTGACATACATTGATTACATGACAGTTTGCAGAAGTGTTGCTGCAATTATATCTGAAGAGCAAAACTGAGAAGAAAAGCAGCAAGTTTTTATGAGTGGTTATTTTCATATGTGGCCTGATCATAAAAATACCAACAATAAAACTTCTATTGGCTTCTTTGGACTGAGTTTCTATTGCTGGTATTTGTTCTCTCTTCCCGTCCAGGAAAAAATTCTTTTAAATTTCATTCCAAAAGCACAAGAATTTGTC
>WEIU01009107.1:55236-117720 GCA_013389925.1 Aegithalos caudatus
TTTTTTTATCCCCAAAGACAAATTCCATTTTCCTGTGTTAGCTGTTCAGAAGGATGTGTACTGCAGCTACCAAGTCCTGCCTGTGCAGTTATCAGTTCCACTGGAACATACTCATGGAGAGACAAGGTCTCACATCATCAGAGTCAGCCTCAGAAGGAAGATAGAAAAGGTTGATTTAAGCTAAGCTAAGTCAGGATTCTTGCAGACAGCAAGGAATTGATGTTACGGGTTTTACTCTGCTGTGCTCTGCATGCTCTGGGGCAGATTTAGGGGTCATAGCATGATTTGTAGATACCAGCTACTGTAATAATAGAGATCCAAAGATCAAAATTAGTGAATCACTGAAGCTTGAGTTCCAGTTGTTGATTACATCTGTGCTTGTATGTCAATCATAACAGATTTTTAATGGCACAGAGGCCAATCCTCTCAGAATTCTGAGCTCACAGCTTGTTAACCCCTCTTACATTGCTAAAATGGTGGCCACAACTGGAAATTACCATATCTAGGAGGCTTTGGGAGTCTGTTTGTTTTGTTGGACCAAAACCACACTGAGGGTGATCCTAGTAATCTAACACTATTGAGTGTCACTGCCTAGGCAAATCCCACATCACTGTTCAATTCCTTAGCACTGGCCTACTTAGCCTGACTGTATTCCCTGAGCTTCAGTGCAGTGCTAACCCCCAGGAGACAGTGGTGCAGCTTGTGGCAGCACCATGTGTCATTACTTTTTGGGCAATGTTTCAGTTCCTGGACTTTATGTTGAAGGAAATACACAAGCCCCAAAATATTAAGCTTCTTTTAAAGAGAGATTTTCCCCTGATCACTGGAAAACTACTGGAGGAGATGACAGCACAGGTACAGATGTGCCCTCTGGCTTGCAGCTGTATATTCCACTGTTCCGTCACTGTCAAGTGAAAAATAGGCCTATAGTCCTGTGGTGTGGGGATGGAGAGGGCCCCAGCGGCCCTGCCTTGGAGAGAGGCCTGCTGAGGAGATAAGAAAGGGAGTGCAAAACCCCCTGCCAGACCCCCAAGATAAGAAAGTAACTTTTCAGCTACAGCGACCAAGAAAGGTCCCATAAGCCCCCAGAAGTTTGAATGTAATTTGCTGTAACCCATTGGCCTGTCCCCCTCCACTCCCACCTTGGTTTGCCCATAAAACCCCCCTCGATCGCCCCGCTTTTTAGGGTATCCCTCACTGGCTCCCCTTCGCTGGTGCTCTACAATAAAGCTGACTCCTGCGGAATCGCTATATGGGACCCTCCTCTCTTCTTCCCGGGCGAGCGATAGAGGCTGCCTCGCAGGACAGGGCAGGTAGAGCTGAGAATCACGTAAGAGCTGAGAAATCACTAAGCTGCCCTGTCCCTGCTGAGAGAAGCCTTCTGCCCGCTGAGGGGGTGCTCTGGCCCCTAGAAGGCTGTCTCTGGTGAGATACCCTTTTGGAGTGGCCTCAGTCCCCTGGGTTCGAACGGTGGACCCCAGACCAGCGGGCTGGAATACTGTGGGACTGCAAAGTCCCCCAAAAGATTTCCACATATAAAATCAATCTCAGACACAATTCATCGTCAAAAACTGTAAACACTGTTTATGCCAGCAAAATACAAAATGCTTAAACTGATAGTGGATAATAAGAGAATATAGAATCCCCGTGACTTCACTGTCATATATAGCTTCCATCAGTGAGTTGTGTTAGCCAGTCTTTCAAAAATACGTATTCATATGTATTGTTTGGCTTCCTGATTCTCTTTGCACTGGTTGATTTTTCAGAACATGAAGGGAATGGTTTCGGTACTTCTTATGTTTATGAAATAAGCCATTAGTATGCAGGTATGCTCTAGAGGATGTTGTGTGTGAAGGAAACAGGAGAGAAATGAGTGATCAGAGTGATTTTCATGACCTCAGCATTGAGGAGGACAAGTCGCTTACACCCAGTTTGTGGAAATATGACATCTGGAGAAACTGAGTCCTGTGAAAATACTTGTTTTTATGGGAAAAAAACCCAAAACAGCTGACTGAAAACAAACAGGAATTTAAGATTATGACTGCAGACATTCAGCATCTGACACAAAGTGCTGACTAAGTTTGAAAAGACTTCTTCGCCAGCAAAGAGGAACTGTTAACTAATCTACTTAGCTTAGTTAAGAGTTAGTTACTTAGCTTAGTTACTTAGCTTAGCTCTGATATATTTTTAAAAGGTCAAAATTCGTGGGGTTTGTCTCCTGAAAGAGAGGTCTGATCCTACCATTATCAGCCATCCCAAGTGCTGCTGAGGCTACCTATTATAAACTCAGTTTCTCGTGCAAGGTGCAATTTAACCTGGCCAACTGAGTGTTAAAAACTGGGGTTTTTGGAGTAATTTTGCTCAGCTGGAAGAGAACAGCCAGGGTGATTCCTGGAAGAAACAAGGGAAAATTGATCTTTTAGTTGCACACAACTGAACTGAATGACCGAGTGCATGTGTACTATCATCCTGCTCCGACAAATGAGGACCCACATTTAAAAATGAAGAACCGAAGACAGTCCTTCACTTCCTAGGGAATTCAGATTATTTCACCTCAGTGAAATGAAAGGAACCTGATTTATACGCATTCAGTTCCTGATTCCATTCTGGCTACTCCTTCCTTAACTGGGGGCAGAATTTTAAAAGTATGTTTTCAATATTCAGAACTAGTATTGCAGATGATCACATCATTTTAGTGTGATTGGGAGCCTAGGAGAGGTATCTGGACAGCTTGATTCAATGATTGAAAGTTATTTAATGGAAGTGGATGAATTATTAATTATGAGTAATTAACCTGAGCAACATGGAATTTTCTCTGTGTAGAAATAATACATTAAAATCTTGTTATTGTTATTGTTCATCCTGCCTTCAATCTTAAAAAGGCTTAGAATTAAGTCCTACACACATTAGGCATTTCAAAAAGTATGAAAAAAGAGATCTTTTGTATCAGATTGACTGCCTAATTTGATTTTTCCTCCTTCTTCTTTTTGTTATGATATTTTAAGGTAGTGTGAAAAAAACACAAACCTCAGTGATTCCCAGTGTGAAAGAAAGAAGTGAGAGAACATGAAAGTTCCTCATGCAGATGTTAGGTCATGAGAGTTTGTGCTGGTTTATGCATTAACAGTTAAAACATAGGGAAGGCATCAATTTCTGTGTGCAGTTGCATATATTGAGCAATGTTTAACAAAAACACAATGCACCTTTTTCTGCTTCTCTGCAGAGAAGTATGGTAGTATTGAATTATAAATCAGTTCCTTGTTGCCTTTTATAAAATTGGGGCTGCTTTCAGAAAAAAATTAGGTGTTTAAAAAGTACTATCTGAAATGGCACAAAAATATTCTATTTTATTCTTTCATCTGCAGATGTCACCAGTTTTTTCCACTTCAAGGAAAAATACAGTTCATCTAGAGGGAATTTAATTCTGCTGACAATTGGCTTGACTTTCTGTTGCTGCTTATGAAACTCATAGTAATAGTCAACAGATAATAAATTAAAAATGGTAAACCAGGAGAGAGCATTGTAAAATGCTTTTAAATTACTTCTGTGATTTCATCGGTAGGATATGTCTGAGTTACTTAAAGGGAAGAGCTCACTGTGTCATACTCACCACCAGTAAAACTACAGTGCTAATCCAGGAAGACTGAAATATTCACACTGAATGATTCTGGGAAATTTAAGTATTTGCCTTGACATTACAGAAAATAACCACCAGCAGTGATTATTCCTCCAAGACTCCACTGAAAACCATATGCTGCATCACTAGACTTAAAAGACAGGTCATGATCTACATGTCTGAAATAAAAGTATTTTCAACTGTTGCTGGTAGTCCACAATCTTGCTCATTTGTCTTAACATCTGTGCTCTCCTGGGACTATTTTCATTACACTAAATAATCCAATTATTCCATTACCTGCACTTAACCTTTGTCAGGACAGAGTGACATATTGACTTACATGCATTACACAAATTGACAAAGCAGAAGCCATTTGAACATTAGTATTGCTCTGAAGTCAGAGTAGTTCTGAAATTCAGAGGGCCTGTCATAGAGTTTCTCTTTCTGAGCAAACAAATTAATTTATAAATAAATGTGTTGTACGTGACAGAGACACAGTATGTTCTAAAAATTTCTCAGTGGGATAAGAATTTTAAGATGTTTGGAGGTGTAGTTCCCACAAATAGTTTATAAATAATGCTGTTTCTTCCATGTTATCACAATTTACCAAGATATCTTGTGCACACCAAATCCATGCATGATTTACAAGCCTATGAAGACAGGGATAATTACAGTGGCAATTTTAGAAGGCAGATATAACAAGTGCGATACTGGTGCAAAGTTCCATCTTCCTCGTTATTTGTGTCCACCAGTGTCCACCGGTGTCCACCAGTCCACCACTGACCAATACTTACCCAAAATGTAAGTCAAGAGAGGATGCATACATAATATTTACTTGTGTGCTCCTAATATCTATGGTGGCTTTCTCTGCTATTTTGCTTAGTTGCTTCTTAAACATCTGTGATTTTTTTTTTTTTTTTTTTTTTTTTTTTTTTTTTTTTTTTTTTTTTTNTGAAAACAAAGTAAATGTGAAAAAAAAAAAAAAAAAAAAAAAAAAAGGTGTTATCCTAAATTTCTTCATGGTATTCATGAGCCTATCAATGTCTTTAGCAGCTCTTCTGATTTGCCACTTTCCTGTCCCAGTCTATATTTTTCTTCTGTATTTTCTGTGTTCTTCTGTATAATCATCTGTGTTCAGTCAGGATGCTATTTATAGGATGCATTTAGAGGGTGTGCCACCCTCAAAGCAGGTAATCCTGATAATAGCTAGACAACAAAGACACATCACAAACACATAAATTCAAGTGGTTTAGCCCTTGGGGAATGCCTGTAAAAGAAAATGTGTTTGCTGATAGAGATGCCTTATTGGTTAATCCCAATTATCTGGCTTGCTCTGCAAAACAACCCCTCTGCTCCCCAAGTGCAATGTCTGTAAAAATGATTTTCTTAACTGCAGAACTCATATTAAAATTGGCAGAAAACATGCATTGCTGTAATTTTTCAGCTGAGCTTGAATACCGAGCTGAGTTCCAGTGACACCACTGTTCAGCACAAGGCCACTGCCAGCAATAAACTCACATTAAGAATGATAGCTGAAATACTTACTCCCAAACACAATTGCAGGCTACACATGGTTGCTCTTGGTGCATGCATTTCCAGTGGCATGGGAATTACTTGTTTCCTGCTTGGTGTTAATTCTGCTTCAGCTGCTTGACTCTTGCTCACACTCCTGGAGCCAGGCTGCCAGGGAAACAAAGACTAACTCCAGACCTTGGAGGCAGATGTGCTCTTGTCAGTCTGATCCATGAGCAGAGTGGAAAGTAGAGCCACTGTCTTGTGCTGTGGCTCACAGGGCTGTCATTTACTGTGCTACCTCCAAAAGAGAAATGAGGTGTTGAGTGGAAATGAATTTTCTAATTGAATTATCCAGTGTCCCAGATGATAAAAGACGTTAAAAGCCCAGACCATGCAAAGAAGATGTAATCTGAAAGAAATATGGTTCACATGGCACATTAACCTGTGCATCTTTCTGAATTTTGCCCTATTTATGACCCAATGCACAGAGTATGTGCTTCTTTTGATGTCTAAGATAAAGATTTATCTCTGTTTTTGGGACTGAGTGGATAATACAGGAAGCCCTTCTTTTGGAACAAGAAAGGGCTATAGCTGTCTCCTATGTAAGTGGCAGCTCTCAAGCAGTTCACTTGGAATTCCCTCCCAGGACTCAGTTAACACCTGTTTATGAGGCCATGCTGATCTCCTTGGCATTGGGAAGAAGCAATCCCTGGGATGCAGTGAGGCTGGGAATGCAGTAAGGTTGGAGATGTGGTGAGGCTGGGGATGAGATGCTTGCAGTGCCACACCCTGCACAATGCAAGAGTCTGGCTATGTCCTGGCTGCAAACCAGCCACCTGAGCAGCTCTAAACCCTGCCTGTGCTTTTCTTGAGAACCCCTCCAGGTTCTCCTCATCAGTAACATCTTCAGTAATCACTTGCCATCTTGCACCTCTGATTCTGTGTGTCTTACCAACATGAGGAATTCCGTAGGGTCAAGATGGTAAGATGAATCCTTTGCAAAGTTTGTGGCCCTGTCCTACAGAGCAGGGTTCAGTGGCTGCCCTCATGGCTGTGTGCTGGCAGCGGGGCAGAGGCTGCCTGTGTGCCATCCCACTCAGGAGCGAGGCAGATCTAGTTCATCCTATAGGATGTGAAAGTAGACGACAAGTATTCCTGTCTTACTGCAAGGAAACTGAATCAGGGAACTGTCAGGACACATCATTTCATTTGATTGTATCACTTTTCCTGACAATTTCCTCCAGATATTTACCATCCGGAATGCTAAAAAATCCCACCACTTTTCCCCATTTGTCATGCATATTTGTTTGTTCCATCTTCCTGACATGGAGACTTTTGCTGTCTGAATTTGCTTAGGTAATAATATTATACACATGTCTGCATAGGGTTTTTTTTGGTAATTAATATTACTTGTGTATTCATCCTTCCCTTCCAGTGACACCAGTAACAAACATGAATATAGTCTTATAAAGTAATGTAAATAAAATTTCTAATAAAATTTTAAATTAATTCTAATTTTTGTGTGTTGGCAAACCTTAGAATTATTCAAGTTGAAAGAAGAATAGCATAACACAAAAAAAAGTATCAGACAACAGCCAGATAGGGGAAAGAGGATTATCCTGGGTTTATAATTGGACACTGCTAAGTAGGCTATCAGAAGGTCTCAAGTGAAAAGGAGAAATCTTAATCTAAAAAGGGAAACATGCTTTCTAGCTGGTGACTGAAAAAGCCTCTATAATCTGATAGTCAGTCTAATCCTTCAATTTCTCCTTTTCTTCCAGAATGGTAGGAAAAGGGAAAAAAAATGTTATCCCGGTAAAAAAAATTCAAAGTGCTGTGTTTTGGATGACTTTTGTTTACAAGAAATCAAATAAATCAAAATACTGTTGTTGAATGCAGAAACCGGCTCACAGTAATGTATTGCAATACTTTCATGGGCTGTTTTCCTTGGGAAAACAATGGCACTACACTATAAAAAGGTTTTTCACACTCTACTTCTAAGGCAAACAGGATATATAGAAGGTTTTCTACGGTCTGTGGTATGTAGTGTAGCTTTCTCATTTTTTGCAGGGCCAATGAAGTGGGGCAGCAGGAATAAAACATTGAAATTCTGAAATACAGAATCAAATTACAGAAAAGAACAACTTATCCTAAATTTTTGTGGGGGTTTTTCATGTGGTTGTGATTTAACTTGCTGTGCAGAGAACAAGACACCTTGGTAGAATTGTTGCTAATATTGTGATTTGCTTTATGTGCACTCTGCATTCTTTCATTTATTTCAATCTGTTCCATCTAAAGTTTTGATATTTGTAGTAAGGAAGCAGATAAATATGGAAAATAGGTGCAAGATTATGTAGAAAGGCGGAAAAGAAATGCATTGATGTGGAGAAAGAAATGCATGCACTCTATTTTAGTCTACTTATAGAAAAGTCACTGTAAGTTTGACCTGGTTTGAAAGCTCCTTTCTGTAACTCCAGGCAGCTTTGACTGGGGCTGGGACAAAAGTGGAAACAAAGTATTGGATAAGCAAGCTTTTAGTTGAAAAGTCAGAGTCCTAGATCTGAGCTCAGTTTTGTCATGTGTCTATACTGACAATGACAAGGTGCTAAAAGGTCACCTTGAACAGAGCCTTGGTTTCATCATCAGTTTAGGCTGGCCTCAGCTATCCCTGCTGGCTTTGACCTGGTCAGAGAGACACTGCCACCCTCCTGGTGGCTTTGCTTTCCTCTTGTCCTACTTCTATGTGCTGCACAGAGTCAGGGACCTGATTTTCTGTTTTAGGTTCAATATATGGTCGAAGTAGGGGCAAATGTTGCGGTCATCATAATCAAATAAGAACATTGTTTATGAGGCTGGAAATTTTCTTTTTCTCAATGTTTTCAGTGAATCACATTCACATCACAATGTCCAAATATGAGAGATTTCTGAGGAGGCAACTCCCTGAAGTGTGGAAAAAAAAACCCAAGGAATACACAGATATACATAGGAAGTTGGTAGAAAAAGTAAGAGGAAGGAAAAAACAACTAAAATACGCATGGAGTGAATAAGGAGGAAATAATATGAAGTCATGTGTAGATAACCTAATGCCTCAAGAGAAAACAGGAAGAATAATACCAGCAGAAAAAATGACAAGCACCAAAAAAGTAGTAGGAAAAGGTCACTGTTGAGTGTCTGTAAGCAAAAACACAAAAACATGAAATCTGGAAATAGTGGTAGAAGCATGTAATGATGTAATGGTTGATGTCTGTCAAACTGATTTCTTTTGTATCCATATTTTCACAATGGAGGGAAATGGATACTGTTCCACCAGTAGCATCTAGAAACCATAATTTTTAAAAACTCTATTTCCTTTGTGAACTTCAGAGGATTATAATTATCTTTTGACAGGATCAGCACCTCTCTGACCGCAACATAATCTGAGCAACAAAACCACTTCATAAGTAATCATGAAGTCTGTAAACTTCAGGTCAAGCTGATGAGATCCTGGGACATTCCTGTGAGCATGAGACCCATTTATGATGTGCTAGAAGGATGTTAAGCAGAGGGCTGTGGGCCTGGGCAGGATGTGGACTCAGCTCTATAATCTTCACATCCAAACACCTAGACACTGAAAAAACCATGTCAAGTTAGGGATGTGGGAGAAAATGTGCTTCTTTAGTCCCAGACCGTCTTACTCTGGCTCAACAGGCCCACAGCTCAGCAAGTGGCTATGCAGCATCATACACTTACTCATCTCACCCTCTTCTGACCCATGCCAAAATCATAATCCCCTCTATTTGCAACTGCCTTTGAGTTTTAGAGGCAGCAAGAACAACCACAATAAAATGTTCTAATATTAAGTGGTGCAGAAAGCTTTGTAGGAGGTGAACAAGATATATGCAGGCACCTGAGGGGCTAATATGAGAGAAGGTTTGATTTGTTTTGAAGTTGTACTACCACTGCAGGAATAAAAAAGTTGCAAGTTAGACAGCAATGTGAGTAGTTACTGTCGTCCTCAGATACCATGAACACCTCTGAGATGGTACTGAGTAAGTACTGGAACTATTCAGTCTGGGAGAAGCAGAAATGAAGGAAAATATTCCAAACTGTAGAAAACTTTACATAAAGTGAAGCTGGCAGCAGGCTCTCTAACTGGAAATTTGACCAGAAAAGAAGAGAAAACAAACCTATGATTTCAGAAAGTACTATCAAAATTTAAATCACCATAGGTGCCAAGAGACTAATTTTTTCCCATCATAGATACTCTGGATAGAAGTTAATTGAGAACATCAAGATTGGAGGCAGGCTCAGCTGCAGTGATCACACATTGGTGGAATCTGCAGTCCTGAGGGATATGGGTCAGGTAAGGAGCAAAGTTAAGATTCAGAATTTCACCTAAGAAAATTTCCAGCTCTTCAAGGAGATAGTGAAGAGGATCCCCTGGGAGACTGCCTGAGGGCCAAGGGAGTGGAACAACTCTTTAAGGAAAGCTTCCACAGAGTGCCTAACAACCCCAGGAATAAGTGTCTGGATGAGGAAACCAAGAGTCCAGCATGGCTGAGCAGGGACCACCTGCTGGAAATACTGAAGAGAAAGAAGCAAATAAAGAGATGAAGTTCAGTTGTGTATGTCTGGAGTGAGAAAGACCATAATGAAGCGGAAATTGAAGCTGGCAAGTGATGCAAAGAACACCAAAAAGGGATTCTATGATTGTATTAACCAGAAAAGGAAGGACAAAGAAGATGTACTACCACCGATAAAGAAGGCTGCGAAACTTGTAATGACAGATGAGGAGAAGGCTGAGTACTCAACAAATTTTTTGTCTCAGTCTTCAAGGGTAATATCTTTTCCCAAAACTCCTATGTCAGTGGGAATTACTGGCTTTTCAGCCTCATTTCTGTGCCTGGGAATATGATGGAACAGATCCTCCTAGAAGCTGTGCTAAGGCACAAGGAGGACAGGGAAGTGATTTGAGACACCAGCACAGCTTCACCAAGGGAAAGTCCTGCCTGGCCAACCCAGTGGCCTTATGTGGTGGACTGACTGCATCTGTGGACAAGGGAAGGGGTGTGGATGTCCTGGACTTCTGTAAAGCTTTTGACATGGTCCATCACAACATCCTACTCTTTAAATTGGAGAGAAATGGATTCCATGTGTGGAATGTTCTTTGGATAAGGAATTGTTTGTACATCACATCCAGAGGATCATAGTCAAGGATTCAGAGTCTCAGTCAGTGACAAGTGGTGCCCTCAGGACTATGTATTGGAACCAGAGTTATTTAACATCTTCATAAATGACATAGACAAAGGGCATCCTCAAGTGAGTTTGCAGATGACCCCAAGCTGGGAGGTGCTGTTGACACACCTGAAGGATGGGATGCCATCAAGATGGGGAAGCTCAAGAAGTGGGCTTATGGAAATCTCATTAGGTTTAAAAAAATAAGTTCAAGGTGCTGCACCTGGGTCAGGGCAATCCCAGAAAAGAGTAGAACCCAGACTTGCAGCACATGCAGCACAGAGATTTGGTTCTGTAGCAAGAACACACTTAGAGCTATATCCTAATGAGGGTTTGGAGGAGCTTCTTGCCTTGCAGGAAAACTGAAGTGGCTGATGGACTTAATTATCTTCTTTTAAATTTTGTCTTTTTTTTTTTTTTTTTTTTTTTTTTTTTTTTTTTTTTTTTTTTTTTTTTTTTTAATCAAGCTTTACCATTTAGCCAGTTTCCTCCTGATCTGCCATCAGAAATAAGCATAAATAAGTCACAGTAGGATGCTTCACACTCACCTTCCCTGAAGGAACACACTGTTTCATACTAGTCGGGGCCATGGCCTTCTCTGAGGAGCTGTCCTGGCAGCCAGTCTCTGGGAAAGAGGTGCACAGGCTGTAGCTGTGCTAGTTCTAGGCAAAGGATTTATCCCACTTCCTGCAGCAAGGTACAGGACAGGCCAGTCTCATGAGAAGGAAAATTAAGTGTGGATAAGAGACAGGCACAAGTAGACTGGCAGCTTGACACTTGGGTGGAAACTGTAATGACATCAGCCTTTGTTCCCAAGAAGTCAATCGGTGACAGATATTGTGTGTGAATGTAGATTTCCCCAGTGAGGAAAAAGAAATGGTGAAGTAAACTGAATTCACAGCAAAGAATTTAAAATTATGAGGCCACACATCAACACTTCAGATTAAAACACATGTAGAAAGTAGCTGTTCCCATAGGAAAGATGTGAGCTGGGTGGAGCCTGGCAGTGAAGCAAGAATCTAAAACAATGTCCTTAATATAGAATAGGCTCCAAAGAAGCTTGGATATGGATGTCATCCTCATGAAGATATGCTCCGTGCTCTTTAAAAAGCACAGACGATTAAATGGAAACACTTAGTCATATATCACCCTAAAAATACACCCTGTACATGTTAATTTTTTAATGTTGGTAAAAGCCCACGTCAGGGTACAAATATAGTACCTATACTAGAAAATATAGAGAATAAAAGACTTACTCAAATTAATTTACATTATATAAACATGCAAAAGTTGACTCAGCTCTTTCTAGTTGCACAGCTCAATATATGGTTTGCTCTGCACCTTTGATAGTGTGTTTGTTACCCAAGAGTAGAGGTAATTGCTGAATTAAGATGGGATATTTCACAACTGGATATCTCACAATAGGCATTATTGCCCTTTTCCTTCATTCCTAAATACTGGAGTTGGTGTGGACATTGCGATGCATATTCAATAGAACTATTGCATTTTTCACATTAGAGATATTCTCTAACCTTTCCCATCATTTATTAATCTTCTGCCATTTCCATTGGCAGGGTGGTACTGCATAGCAGGATACTGACTGGGCTAACAGTGAAGCTTTCAGAAAAATCTCATGTTAAGCATCTCAAGCTTTTATGAAAAGTCACAAGTCTCCAGACTGTACAGATATTCACAGATTTTTCATAGCTTGTGATATGCTAAAGTTTGGTTCACAGTGTTTTGTTGGGGTTTTTTTAGACTCGAGATTAAAATTAAAGTAGATGGTGATTCCCAGTAACTATCTGAACTGCCTTCGAGTTTAAAGATAGCCTCACAGGATCTGGGAGTACTCATGTGTGAGAGAGGAGGCAGGAGTGAAAGGAATGTATAAATAAACTCTGGAGTGCTTTTGACAGCTCAAAAATGTGAAGAATGCTGTCACAGCAGCAGAAATTAAACCTGCACTTGGGTTTTTACTTGTGAGGTTTAAAAACCCAAATGGGATTCATCATTTTCCTATCCTATTCTATCTGAAGACCACAAAAAATAAAACAATAATACCTCCAGCTCCTTCCACTTGACAGCTGCTGTACAATGCTCCAAGATTAGATACATGGAGTGCTTTGTGATGACTCTGTGCACAGAGCATCAGCAGCTGGGCCACAGTCCTTGGGATGCTTTTATCCTTAGGCAGCATGGTATTGTCTCTGCCAGCACCTGGGAGAGGAGGAGGGTGCTACTGAATCCAGCTCTTGCTGGTGCAAAGGCATAGGAACAGACAAACAGGCATTGCATCTGTAGCCCTGTGACTATAGGTAGGTGATTAATGCACACTGGTATACAGTTGGATGATTTATCCCCCCAAAATGACATTAATTACTGCTTTTCCTATAGCTGTACCAGGGATGCAAACATGGTTAATGATGATGTACATGACCATTCTGGTCAGTCAAATGGGTGACAGATACCCAGCCTGTACAGGACCACACATTGTGTCCCCTCTTACACTCAGCCTTTTGTGCCAGCCTTTACCTCACCAAAGAAACTGGGGCCATCTGATTGCACTCCTGGGTAAATTACAAGGGAGTAAATTAAAGTAACTCAAACTTGCTGGTTTCTTACTCCAGTTTTGTTTTACTTTGTACTTGTAAGATTACAAGTGCATTTGCTTACTAATCAAAATAAAGATTTTTAAAAGAAAAATGCAGCATTGTCAATGTGACCTCTGAAGTTCATTTGGAAAGAATTCTGGGAAACGTGATTACAAAAGCCTCTAGTCAAAAAGCTTTATAGTCAAGCACTGACCACAAAGTCTTCCGTCTAAAGTCTGCTCTCAAAGTAGCATAAATCTAGTTTAATACCCATGGTTTTGGTGGGGCTATTCCAGTTTTGCACAGCAGTAACTGGGAATTGAACCTGGATCTTTGCCTTTAATTTTGTCCAAAAATGGGAAAGTAGAAAAAGTATGCTTTCAACACAGAGTCCCACAGGAATTCAGAGGGTCATCACATTGAATCATTTTCCCAATTGCTTCCCACAAAAAAAAAAAAAAAAAAAGGAAGCTCAGTTACTCAGTGTTGTGTCAGCTCAGCTATCAAGAGAAAAATAATGCAGATTTTCCTGATATATACAAGCAGTTATTGAATACAGGTGTGAAACATTTGCAGCAGGAGACATTTTCATAACTTCCTTTACAGTAGTAGTGTGGAGAAGAATTAGTTATTTTCAAAGGCTTTTTAAGTGTGTAGGTGATTTATGATAGCTATCACATTTATAATAATTGTAAAAATTCTTAATTAAGAAGTTAATAGCAGAACTGCAGGTATGTACTCTTTGATCTGTGCAAAGATTGAAGGCTCAGGAATAGATTGCAGCACAAAGGCACAGTGCTGAGGGATTCTGTGATCAACATCATGTACCCAGGAGGTGGTTAGAAGCTTCAGCACCCTTCAGAGTGGCATGTTAAGTGTAAGGGCTTGTCTGTATAGGGACTTACCCCTGATTAACTCCATGTGTGGACATTCCTATTCCAGAATAGTGGGTGGAGAACAAGTCCTTAAGCTGTAGAAGCATTGTTTCTCTCTCAGTATTATCCTTGGCCATGACCCCAGTGATGGTTCTGGGGACATCTGCTGTGGAAGATGAGGACAAACTGGCAATGAAACAAGGATTGCCTCCCCAGACAGCAGAGAGAGCCCATAAGGTGGGATGCCCTCTGAAACAAAGCCCTGGCATGATTGTTTTCCATACAGCAGTATGGCAGGTTTTCCCTGGAAGGAAAATTGGAATCATCTGTGTCAACATGTGCCATAAATAGAATACTTTTCTCAGGAAAATGGCCAGCAAAAATAGAACAACGTAATCTTCAGCCCAATATTTGCATATTGCTAATGACAGAAGAAAGCATTAAAAGGGACAATGAAAGAGGATTGTTCTACTTAGGGGAACAAAGCATTAAGAAGGATGCTGACCCTTGTGTTAAAACTCTACAAACCTGTGCAAAGAAAAAGCAATTTCATGACAATAGATGAAAATTCAAGAGCAACATTATGGTTATTTGGAATAGCTTGAATGATTATAGCTCTGAAAAGTCTATCTGGGAATCCACTCACTGTTGGCTTGTAGCCAAGATGAGTGTGTACATCTCAAAATCCTTCAAGGACACAGTTTACAAAACTGATTGAGAAAGAAACTAAAGTGTTTTATTAGAATCTCTCTCTTCTCCTAAGACTGTGGAATGTAACTGGCGGATTCCCAAAGGAAAGACATAGCTCAGCCCAATACATTGGCACAGGCAGGACTTTATGGCTGTAACCTTCCTGAATTTGGTATTTGCAGCATGCATTACTGGCTGTTTTCATCACCAGTTCTAGAGGGACACTTGGTCTCAAGCAGCTGAGCACACCTTAGAGCAGCTGTGCTGTTAGTGTGGGAATATTTGCTGTGGTGGAGGGAAGTGAAGGGCAAGGTCACAACATTTTGAGAGGCTCTTTGTCTGATTGCAATACTGAGATCCACACATCCATAAATTTTTCCTTTCCTGTGCTGCAGGGTGAGATATACACAGAACAAATAGACTGTTTTATTGAAATATTTTCATAGGGAATAAGATTTCTGTTTCCTTGATGTACTGTAGAAAAACAGGCCTTACTTAAAAAAAATAAGGCAAGTGGATTACCAAGCTTGTCTTATTCTTCTCAAGTAGTTTTATCACCACTCTGCATGCATATCTCAAAAGGGGTTGTTACTCTTTGTAAATAGATAATTTTTATTGTGCTGAGCAGCAAAAGAAGAATGTGGATTTGCAGGGAAGGCAGGGAAAGGGCAGTCAGCCTACCAGTGGTGAAGATGCTGATTGATATCAAGGCCCAGTTTCTTACAGTTCTTGTCACAGGCTTGAATACCTTATTCATTTGGTAGAGTAGCCACACTATTACCCAGTTGTAAAGATGATAATAATAGCCTGTGTTGAATTCAGTAGGCTGTGATTAGATATAGCCAAATAATAATTAATTTTAAGTAAGTCACCTTTTTATGCATTGAACACTCCATCTGCTTGGGAATTAAACATATAAGAAAGGCAATTCCAGCCGCCTCTTCCTCACTTGTAGCGTTTTACTAATACAGGGCATGTAGATATTTTAGTGTCTGGATTTGAACAGTCTGTGCAAAGTTCTGCTATTTGTGAGTGGTTGAGCACCATCAGAGGTACACAGTGCCTTTTCAATTTACTGTGTGTGTGTGTGTGTGTGTGTGTGTGTGTGTGTGTGTGTGTGAGTGGGGGTCTGAGCAGCTGGAGTCAGAGCCCTGGTCCTTGGGCTTGTCTGTCCATGGGCCAGCAGCTGGGGCAAGTGAGTGTGGGATCACTAGCAGGTGTCAAGAGGGTCCCACTGGTGAGTAGATTAAGTGGGGGGCCACTTAACTGGGGGCCACTCTGGGGAAAATCTCCTTGTTACTGGAACAGATGCTAAGACTTCCATCTGACATTACCAGATATGGTTTGAATTCATAATGCTGTACTCATCAAGATGGTTTATTTCTAGTTTTTGTTTCATGGAGAGATTTTTATACATTGTTAACAAGAAATTTATAGGAGAAGGAGCAACAGTCTTAAACAGAAGGAGGAAAGATTCAGATTATTTTTAGGAAGAAATTCTTTATTGTGAAGGTGATGAGACATTGGAAATGGCTGCCTAGAGAATTTGTGGATACCTCACCCCTGGAAGTGTTCAAGGCCCCACTAAGTCAGGCTTTGAGCAACATGGTTTAGTAGGAGGGGAGTGTCCCTGCCCATGGAAGGGGACTTGGAATGAGATCTTTACAGTTCCTTACAACTCAAACCATTCTATCATTCTATGATCCATTGGCTGTTATTCCTACATGCCAGATCTAGCAGAACAAACAAGCACCTGCTGAAATCAGATCAAGAGACCCAAGGAATATTTTCTAGATAATAGGAAGAGAAAGTAAATACATGAGTGAATACTTAATGCTTTTTATTTTAAGATGTGTGTTTTCAAGGCTTGATATAATTCTTTTGAACCTCTAGTGACACAGAATCACAGAACCCTCTGAGCTGGAGGGATCATCAAATCCAGCTCATAACTGAATGGGTTGGGAATGTGAATACAAGGATTAGACCCACAACAAAATCCTCTAACCCATTGAGCTAGTCACAGTGTAGTTGATGGAAATTATCTCATTTTTGCATGGTTAGAACTAATGATGCTATATTGATAGCAATAAATCACAGAATATAAAGAGACAAGTTTTGGATTTAATTCACCTTGGTGGCCAAGGTGAATTATGTCTAAAATATGTTTCTCTTCACTAATGCTATAAAGGAACCCAGGATTATTTGTTTATCTGAAGATGAACAATGTTCATCTTGCCTTGGAGGAAGTTTACTTTGCATGCCGTGTTTTAAGTTAAGCTTAAGATGTACCACCTACAGAATTTTATAACAGCCAAGGAAGATGCCACAATGGGGGTCAGAATTCTAGGTTTTATTAAGGTCTGAAAAGGGTATATGAATCCTGAATTATACTAGAATTTTTAAACTGTGTAGCTGTGTGAATGTGTTGGACCTCTTTCCTGTTGGTTTTTTTTTTTTTTTTTTTTGCACAACATACAATTTCTTTAAAATGTCCAATAAATTCATGTCTTTACTAGGCTCATTAGGAGTCCCAAATATTTTTACTAAAAAAAAAATCTTTTAGAGCTTGCAATGAAACTGCATTTTAAATTGACATTTACAATTTTTCCTTGGGAGACTTTAAGCCTTTTTAGCCTAATTATCCTTTACTTTCTGGGAGACATTTTCTGTTGTGACCCTAGGTCTCCTAGAAATTTTTCTGGCTCAATATTGAGTTTGCATAATATTAATTGGTCCATCTGTATTTGATTGATAACACAATGGAGGCCTTTAGAGTAGCTATTATTTCAGCCTGACTGTATTTAATACTTAACTGTGGTAATTCACAGTGTGAAGCAATGAATATTCTTCTGAAACACTTGGCTTATATTCTGTGCTTTAGAGGATGCACAGAGAAACATCTTGCTCATAACAAGAAGCCACATCAGGAAAGGGTCCTGCTACTCATAGCCAGAATATATTTACAATGCAATAGCAAAGGTAATCCTAGGTAGAAGAGTGGATGCCATCCAATGCTCTTGGAAAGCTCTCACCTTGTGATGCAGTTGGTATCGGAGTGTTTCACACAGTTAGCAGCAGTTTACAGCACAGCCTGGATGCCTCACAGGAGTGAGATGTGTCAGACCTGTCAGTTCATCAGCTGGCAATAAGCAGCACTGTCTCCATCTGAATGCACTGATTTCTTGTCATCTTCACAAAAGTTTCTCTAAGATGCTGGGCTAATCTTAGATTTTATGAAATCTAACACATTGGGGATACATGTCTAAGTGTGTCTGCAAAACTTCCATGAGAGGTCAGAGAATCATAGAATGGTTTCAGCTGGAAGAGACCTTAAATATTACCCATTTTCTGTTTCATCACTACAGGCAGGGATGCTACACATTAGGTCAGGTTGCTCAGGGCCCCATCCAACCTGGACTTGAATATTTCCAGGGATGGAGAATCCACAACTTCTCTGGGCAACATGTTCCATTGCCTCACCATTTTTTAAGTAAAGGATTTCTTCCTAATATCTAATCCAAATCTCTCCTCTTTCTATTTAAAAACATTTCCCCTTTTTTCATTACTATCTGCTCATGTAAAAAGTTCCTCTCCCTTTTTTTTCATAAGCCTCCTTATGAAAAGTACTGGAAGACCTCAACAAGGTGCCCCCAGAGCCTTCTCTCCTCCAGGCTGAACAACCTCAATTCTCTCAGCCTGTCTTCATAGGAGAAATGTTCTGTCTTTCTGATTACCTTGGTGGCCTCATCTATGCCCTTCTCATGTTGGCAGCCCCAGAGCTGGATGCAGCACTGTGGGTAGGGTCTCACAGGACAGCACAGAGGGCAGAATCCCCTCCCTTGACCTGCTGCACATGGATGCTGATGCTCTGGATGCAGCCCAGGACACCTTTGGCTCTCTGGGCTGTCAGTGCCATGGCTGGATCATGTCCAACCTCTCACCCTCCAGCACCCCCAGGTCCTTCTGGACAGGGCTGCTCTCAGTGACTTCTCCAGTCTGTGCTCATGTCTGGGATTGCCCCAAACCAGCTGCAGCACTTTGCACTTGGCCTTGTAAAACTTCATGAAGTTCTTGTAGCCCATGTCTTAGACTTGTCCAGGTCCTTGTGGATTGTGTCCTGGATTGTGTCCTGTTGTCAGTTGCACATGTCAGTTTGGTCATCAGCAAACCTGCTGAGGGTGCACTTGATCCCACTGTCTGTGTCATTGATAAAAATATTAAAAAGCATTGGTCCCAAGACAGAGCCCTGAGGGACACTACTCATCACAAGCCCCCAGCTGGACATACAGCCATTGGCCACAACTTTCTGGCTGTGTCCATCCAATTCCTTATCCACCAAATAGTTCGCCTTTCAAACCCACCCTTCAAACAATTTAGAGATAAGACGTCCCTTGGGACCACATCAAAAGCCTTACAAAAGTCCAGGTAGATGGCATTGGTTGGTTAAAGGATGGTTGCTTTTTCTTATTTGCAAAAACAGAGTTACTATTTTTAATATAGGTAAGGAATTATCTTCAATAAATGCAGTAAATTCTGTATTGCCCAAAATATACGCAACAGTAGAGAACAAGAGAATCTCTCTTTATTTCCTTCTACACTTACAAGGGCTTGTGACTTAAGTTGGTTTTATTTAAGTTGACCCACATATTTGTTCACTAATGGGTTGGTTAATTTTGTCATTTATGTTCACAAGAATTCCACAGTACCAGTCTCTGTGACCAAGGAAGGCAGGACTGGAGCTGTCATGCTCCAAGACCTCTTTCTTTCAAGCTTCTACAAGTTTTTAACTAAAGCATGTCATTCTTCTATGTATTTGTTTCCTGGCAAATCTGTATTTCTGGAAATTGAAAGCTGCAAAGTTTTCCTTTTAGAAATGTATCTGTATCATTTTCCAAGGAAAGCATTTGCTTATAAAACTCATCAGGAAAAAGACAGTAGTACCTAATGTGTTTACACATCTTTCAGCCAGTGTCTGTATTAGCAATTTGTTTTGAGGAGGTTTTGTTTCTTTATTTGTCATGTACTGTGTTTTTCCTCCAAGTTATTAATGTGTTTATCAGATTTCCTTTAAAGGGAACTACGTCAGATGCTCCAGTCCACTGCCTGCTGGCATCATTAGGTTCCATACCCATCCATGAGCCTTATCCCCAAGTACACAAAGGAGACACTTCCATGTCACCATCACAAATAATTTAACTTTTTCTTCTTTTTTTTTCCCTGCTTTTTTGCATATTTATAATCATTAAAACACAAGCTTAGGCTTTTCTAGTCTCAAAAATGAGGTTTAACCATGCATTTAAAGACTGGTGCTGGATCTGAATTTGTGTACAGCTCAGAACACTCAGACAAGTCTCATGGGCCAGGAATTGCTTTGGATAAAATCAATTTTCAGAAGCTCAGCTGCTTTACAATGAGGTAGAATTAGTCCTGGGGTTTCTGGCATAGAAAGGGAAGAGTCCTGTCCTTTCCTTTCTCATTTTGCTCCTTTCCAACATTACTCCAACACATCATGACTGTTTCCAAGCTCTGGCAGTGTGTGGTAGGGAAGTTTGCTGATTTATGATTTTGCATGTGGAGGATAAGGAGGGAACCAAGACTCTATGAAACAGCCACCATGGCACACAGAACATTTGTTAGTTCTGAAACAAAAACTTTATCTACAAGAGTAACCTATGCAAACATACACCTTTTTTTTAATTTTTCCCCATAGAATCACAGAATCATTGGTGCTGGAAAAGACCCTCAAGATCACCTGTCCCACCATAATCATCCTAAATCCTTGTGCCACCTCCAGGGGCCTCTTGAAACACTTCTAGAAGTGCTGACTCCTCCACTTCTAGACTAGCAGCTCAGGAGAGATCTCTCATCCTTCAGATGGCTTCCAAACTGATGTCAAAGGTACACAGAGGCTGTGGGCAGCAGTCTGTGTTTAGTGATTAAGCCATGACACTTCTTGCCTAGTTCAAATGTTGAATANAAAAAAAAAAAAAAAAAAAAAAAAAAAAAAAGGAAAAAAAGAGGGGGGGGGAGGAAAAAAAAAAAAAAAAAAAAAAAAAAAAGAACTAAGAAGACAAAGCAGAAAAATGGTCTCTAGCTCTCAAAATGAAAAAGCAAGGGTTCTAACATTTTAACTGGAGCTGAGCAATCTGCGGTATTATAAGATAATTTCAGCTTACCCTATGTGTTTCAGATAAAGGTGAGAGGCGGGGGGGAAAATTAAATAAAAAACAATACTCTGAAAGTTTTTTTTTTGTAAAGAAGACTCAAGAAAACTTTATACAATAAACTTTTCAATTAATTAAAAATGGACTAATGAAGCAGACAAAATTTTATTCTTTGATGTTTGAAAAATATTAGTGCATAAAAGTGTACATATTGAAGAGAATTATTTTCAGTGCTCATCCTGAAGGAAACAAAGCTCTAATATAATCCTACAACAAGTGAAGTTATAGAAAAGGCACAGCAGGACCTTCTCAGATGTGCACAGTCAGAGCACCATGGGCAAAAAGCAAATATCCAAATGGCAATTGGATTTAAGGGAACTAGAAATCCTCATGATGAGAGTGATTAAACACTGGAATGCATTCCCAGAAAAGCCATTAAAGTTTCTCTCCTTAGAAATTGTTAAAAGTCAGCTAATAAAACCCTATGCTTTCAGAGACTTCCTTGCATCTGCATTAGGCTAGCCAGCACAATTTTATTTTTCAGACCTAGATGTCACTACTTTGGTTACTCATCAGAAGCCAATAGATGGAGGCAAGGATCCAGGCAGAGGTTTGGGTATAACCCTGTGTTTATTGCATCCCTGTCTTTCAAGAGTAGGGTTTGCCCTCATGCAAAGCCTCCTCTGCAGTCAGGAGCTTGTGAGTTACAGTGAAGAGCAGAGGGATGTCTTTTACTATGTAAATTTATTATTTCTTATTTTCTTTAAAATTCTGTAAATATTGTAATTCTTCATGAGAAAATTAATTGTATTTTAATAGTATCTTAGTGTTAGTCTTTTGAGAAGAAAAACCAGCTTTGACCTGAAGTAGCTTTTTTCCTTTGAGGCACAAAAAAAATAGAAAAAAATGTAAACTATATGGCAGAACAATTTAGATTCATTTTTGTCCTCTTCAATTCAGAGAATGTTTTGTGTGGTTTTTATTACCTTCAGTAATAAGTGGTTAACATGTTGCATATTTTAAACACATTTTCTAGCAGGAATAGGGAGGAAATTGAACAGGAAAGAGAGAAAAGAAAAAAAGAGATCTAAGAAAACCCCAAGATATTAGACTTTTTCCTAACCTTGAAGAATTTCTTTTTGCTAGGATACTTTCACAATGTATCCTTTTGAAGAATTACATTGTTTGTGAATATTTTATGAAAGGGGATCTTATACTAAACCCTGTTGAAATATTAATTGGAAAGATTTCAACCAGCTCTGACAAATAGCCTTTAGCTTCATAGTGTTCATTAGAGTCTGTTTTGCTATCTAATCAGCAAAAGCAGCAAAACAGATTCCATTTACATGCCAGCAAGGCAAAGGGGGAATAATTCAGTGCTGGGGTGCTAAACACAAGAGCTGCCTGGAAACATATCTACAAAAGTAACTGGCTAAATTTAAGGATAATGATCTGTATTTTAAAAGAAAGGGGGTTATCTCCTGTTAGAGGCAACATTAATTTTCCCTTTAGAGGTCATTTATCAAAGTATTTGGCCACACTCCCCTGCTGTTCACCAGCAAATCTCCGGAAGAACGCTTTGGCAGGCCTAGGAATATATGGTGTCTATGTTCCCTGCTTCCTGCTTTTGTTAGGCTTAAAGCTAAATTGCTGCCAGACTCTTTCCTATCACAGCATACTCTAGTGTACTGGCAGCACTCTAAGAATTTGGTTTAGAAGTCAGAAAACCTGGAAGAGATGACAGGCAACTGTTTAGGGGCAGATCTGACACCTGAGCTCACTGGCACCACAGCCTTTTCAGGGTAAAAAACCCAGGCCTTAGTCAATCAGAGTTAAACAGAGTTAACAAAATCTTTTCCCTACAAGTGTACTTGAATGCCTTGCCGGGTAGCAAACACTCCAATGAGTGTTTGGAATTTGTGATAAAATACATTTCAGAAAGATTCACATTCAGATAAAGATAGGTATATTCAAATAGGATATGCTTCCTTATTATCTGTGTGATTAATGATGCAGAGATAGAATATGCTGTGGCTTGAATGATCCCTGAAGGAACTGAGAGACTTGCAGGAAACCAGCAAGGGAAATGTGCATCAGCTCTAAGCTATGCATGACGTTTCCCTCTGAATTAAATAGCTGAAAATGTACTTGAAAGGGGTTTCCTTGGGGAATTTTATGAATAAGAATGAAGGTCCTAAGCAGCTTATCTTAGAAGTAAAATACTCCAACCTGGGCAGGAAGAAATAATATTTACTTTTACTTCTTTGGATTTGACACTCTGGTAGTTGTTGACTTATTTTACTGGGAATTTTATTCAGCTTTTAACTGCAGGAAAACAATTTTACAGTTAGCCCTAAACATACACAGAATTTTAGAAAGGAAGGGTAATGGTTATTTCCTACCTCTGTACAAAATCCTTTTGAAGTCAGTCCTTCTCTCTGTTATAATCTTAAAGCTTTTCCTCTGAGATAATAAGCATTTTCTTGAAGGGACAGGACTGCAGTTCTTCAGAGAGAATAAGAATATTGATTTTGTAACTGAAGTGCATCCAAATTTGAACACATGTTCTTGGGTACCATTAAAAGGAAAGTTAGAATGCAAACATTGGCTATACCTTAGATTAGTAACCACTATTTCTGCACCATTAATTTCATTCTGATAATAGCTGACACAGTTAAATAACTCATCACTTCATTATTATGCTGTCAGTGTGAAAAACTCAGTAACAATAAAGTTTCAGCAGAAAGGTTGCCAATGAACCATCATATGAAGTGTGAAGTTAGATTTCCTTTTTACTGAGTAACAAAAATCTCTACTTTAGAGACAAAAAAAACCCCATACAACAAAAACTGATGTGTACCTAAATCCAGTAAGTTAAACTATGTATCATCATTCTCTCTTCATGATGTACATTTTAGTAATGCTCCAAAATACACAGGAACTTTAAACGCCATTGAGGAGGAAACTAAACATGCATGACATAAGTTTACTGCAGCTTGTTACCCAACTCTCCATCCTTGCACTTTTAGAAAGAAAGACTTTCTAACAGTGTCCTATATTGATTTCTGCAGTGGTGGAAATTAAATCCCAAAGAATGTGCTTGAAAACATTTAGTGTTTTTTGCTTCACATAGAAACACCAAGAGGAGAAAAATGTGAGCATCTGCTCACTTGTGTCATGTACTGCAAAAAGCAACAATCAGTGCATGAACCTTAGTGGAAAAGCAAAAATCATGGCAATGAAATAGCCAGATTAGAAGCCAGAATAGAAGACAGAATTAAATCAGGCTCAAATTGCTTGGGTCTGTTGACAAGATGTTGAGGTGGCTGGTTTGCTGGAGATGATTAGGTCCAGTTTGGTCCCCAAATCACACTGGTATTCTGTGACAAATGTTTCGATTGCCAATCTAGAAATAGTCTTATAATTTCCACGTGTAACACTTTATAAATACAGTGTTAATGCATTTGTATGAGTTGTGAAAATGATGGACTCTAAATCATTGAACTTTTAATGAGAATTCTAAATGGAGGGAAAAGTAACTGGTCTTTACAAATGATGCAGTTCCTGCAGTGAAAACGAGTCAATAAAAAGCTGCAGGCACAGCAATTATCATATGCAGTCACTGATGTTTGTTTCTGAACCTGAGCAAATTGTACAGCGAGATTTCTGGACACCCAGGAAAGAGATACAGACACTTCTGCTTATGGTGAGGGCATTGCCTGAAGACAGAACAAAAGGATGTGAGGAGGGCTCAGTGATTTCCAGGCCAACTGCTAAGTGAAAACTAAAATGAAGGTCAGAATTTCTCATGGACTGTGCTGCTGTGGGTGCTTTACACAGTGGGTCTCTATAAAACTCCACTGCATTTCCTCTTGTTCTTAAGGGGCATAAATTTAATGTCACAATGGATGTTAAATGGTATTTTCTGAAGCTGGCTGGTTTGGCTGTCACAAAAATAACTTTGCAATTTAACAGGCAGAATTTTGCATCACACCAAAGCAAGCAGCATTGGACCACTATTTGCCAGCAATTCTCAAATGGTTATGTATTTCTAGAACTCTGAAATATCTAGAATCTCTAAAATGACACTATTTACAGGCACTCAATACTGAAATGGAAAAGTATGTACATTCCCAAATCATACTTAGATTTCTATTATTCCTCTAATTATTTCAGACCTCCAGAAGTTTCCTGCTGACAATGGCAGAAATTCCCTTCCCCCAGCACTGAGCCAGGCTGCAATTTTCTATAGTACTTAACATGCTGCTACATATTCTCATTTTTCTACAAGTACATGTTCTGAGTTTCAAGTGCTTGTTAAACATAGCCACAATAACTTTCTGGGGAAACATCCCAGGAGGACCTCTGGATGTTTGAAACAAAAAATTCAGTATACAATAGGCATCTCTCAGAGTTTCCCAGAATAATGAGCAGTACACATGACACAAAGGATTTCTGTGGTTTGAATGCTGCCTTTTTAACAGGAAGTGAGTTGGAAAAGACTTGGCTTATTTATAAATAAACCATAGATGTTTGGATGCTTATGTGATCAACAGTTTGACTTGCTCAAGGTACAAGACTGTAAAGGTCAGTTTCTAATTCTCTTTTCTCACATCATAGAACAACACGTATAATGCCAGCATTTATAGCATTTTTAAAGTTATTCAAAGAAAGCCAGGATCAATATCATAGACTACCCTCTTATGCAGTGTTTTTCAAGATAGGATGTTGCTTAATGGTGATCTCCTGTCCTGGCTATCCCTTAATAATGTTTACAATAGTGGCTTTGCTTTTTTTGAAGCACCCTAAATTTTGCTGGCATTAACAGATTCAGCCAAAAGGAAAAGATCCATAGAAAGTGTGGGCCTGGTTATACTCTTCCCTTCTCTCTTTTTTGCTGACCCTGGAAGAACTGATCTCACTGATTTACTCTGGAGCTAGCCCTGACACAGCCAAGCCCTACAACATTTAACTTCCATTGCACAGGAGATCCTCTTCCCGTTCACAAATTAAACTATATAAGCACTTAAGTCCCACTAGAGGCCCAGGCACGAAGTTATTAGGGTGTCAGAAATTAGGACCAATCCAGGGAAGGATGAGAAGAGCACTGCTACACCCCAACACATCATCTGGAGTCATAAACCCACTTGCTTGATCTACAAATAATTAGAGGGGTGCATTTTGCTGTGAAACAGATGCTACAAGGGAAAAAAAGTACTCCTTTTTCCCCCTGTTAGCATTCTTTATTTTCAGGAAAACGGAGGTGTGCAAGGCCCTGATGCTGCTCCTGAAGGCTTAAAGGACCGTGCTTGAGGCAGTGGGGTAGCTCACTCAGAGGGGAGCCTGTCCAGCCCTCACATCTTGGCCACAGGACAGCAATGCAGGGAGGCAGATGTTTCACCTCACCAGACGCACGGTGCTCTGTGCTTGGTTTGCTCAATAACTCCAGAGAGCTCCAGGCACTCTTTCCTCTCTCCACCTCGAGCCTCCGCCCAGGTTTTAGCCAGTTACCAGTCCCTGCCTGCCTCCAGTGGTGAGAAGCTACCTAGGATTAACATCCTCTGCTTCTCCAAGCCCTTCACCTTGCTGTAGCCCTGCTCTTCACTGAAAGCTGACCTCTATGCCATGGTTTACAGTGCAATTGCTTAAAAATCTTTCTGGTTTAGAGTCAAGTGTATTGCAGACTAAACTGGTTTTACCCCAGCCAGCATGGGAAGCAGTCATCCTGGTTTTGCTTCAGTTTGGACATTTTGTACTTAGATCAGCATGAAACCCCAGAAGCTGGGTATAGCTCACATATCTGAGCCTGGGTGAGTTCAGCATTTGGCAGAATTTTAGCTGTGGTGTGTCAGGTACTTTAATTGTATGTGGCAAGTGCTGATGTAATCCAGAATAAGGAGATTATGTACAGAGCAAACAGTTATTATTTTACCAGTGAATGCTCAACTGACCTCTATAAATACAACAACAAACTTTAAGGCACTATTTCTTAACCTTGTTTACAGTGGATTCTTTTTTTAGTTATTTCCAAATAATTAAACAGAAAATATAACATTTAACAGAAGCTGAACTACCAGAAACTGCCTCTATGGGAAAATACTTCAGAACAGACTGAGTGATTCATACAGAAGACACTTCCTTCTGTAATTAGAAAACACTTTGGCCAGCAAGGACTTAGGTCCATACAGCACATCCTGCAGTCCTCATCCTTGCTGGAGTCCTTATGGGTTCACCTGAGAGACCACAGCATAATTCCCTTCTGTGGTAAGAAGGAGGACACACCTTCATCTTGCCCAGGTACAGGTTTGGGATGCAGCTGGGTCAGATCTCCAGGAATACAGGCACTCTCATTGCACCAGCAAAGGCCTAAAAGGAAACAGAAAATGGTGGAAAAAGAAAGATCCAGGAAAAGGATAGAAAAACATATAGCCTGGGAGAGAGAGAAGTAACAAATAAACATGCAGTTTACTGCATGTTTAAAACACGCAGACACAGAGTCTAAACTGAACAAGATCTGTTCACATGTCTTTTTCAGGTTGAAACCACAGCTGGCCTCAGTCTTGAGAGAAACAAACTATTTTAAACTGCCCTCGTGCTCCTGTCCTTTCACAGTGAGTCACACTGTTCTGCCTGCTGCCAGCTTCAAGGCTCAATTCCCTGCTAGGACTTGGGCTGAAAATGTCAGGAGCCCTGTACATACCTATTGACGGTGTGCCCACCTTGGTACTAGAGAAATTGGGGGTTGGGAGGGACTGGAGTATCACAAACCATTGAAAAAAACCCCCACTTTTTCCTGAACAAGGGAAAAATAAAACTGGAATCACAAGGCTGCTAGGAAATGCTAAGTGCAATGTCAGCACTATGCTTGCCTGTTGGGCCAGCAGAGGTAGGGGATGCTAATGACTCGGAGCCACAGTGGGAGTTTTTACTGAAACTGTGAGTGGTGTTGTTAGAGCTGGACCCTGAAAAGTAGCCAAAGCAGGATCACCCAGAGAAAAACAAAGACAAGACCTTAGCTGTAAAATTCTTTTCATGGTGTGTATGTGAGTAGAGGACAATTTGAAGTCAGATTTCACATCACCCCTTACTGTAGAAAGTATGTTTCAGTTAAGTCCTGAATGGGGCAGCATCAGTCACATGGTTAGTTCCAGTCAGTGCATTTATTCTGAAATAATCTCCTGTAGAAATGGTGGTGCATAAAGAGCTGAAGAATGGGTATTCCAAAGAGCAATAAAATAAATGTCCTGACTCCTATGGTACAGCTGCCTTTGCATGCAGTCAGTCCTCATCAGTGGTTATAGAGTTGCCACTGTTAAATCATCCTCTAAATTCTGTCAGGTTTTTGTTACTGTACAAGTCTGACCTCATCCTGGTCCCCTGCCAGCACCAAAGAGCTGCTCTATTTACCCACTGCTGATGCAATATCTACACTCAAAGGGTTTACAGTAAGATATTTAATATAGAGGGAGAATAAAAACCAGTGCTAGTACAGCACTTAATGCCTGCAACATAGTTTAAGGCAGTTTGTTAATTTAAAAAAAAAACCCAAAACTTCTTTATATGGTTTAATCAACTTATGGAAAGGTCCAAGGTGTGCCAGAGCCCTGGGCTAGGATCAGGGAGGGTGCAACAAGCCCTTCCCTAACCATCAACCTGCAACCTTAGTCCTGCTGCTCACAGGCCCATAACCTCAAACAGCCAGGAGGCACAAGGCAAGGCTTTTGAGCTGTATGTAAATACAGAATAAATGCAGGCTCTGCAACACTGCTTTTAAATGTGTTTAATTAGATTGAGTAGATAAATGTGCAGTTTTATCCTGGGGAGTACAGGGGGGGAACACTGTATAGCAGGGACAGAACATCAGAGAGGTCAAAATGGGTCTAACATCTTATTAAGTCCTTAATTTTTCCATAATGATTTAGTCTCAGGATGCTAGCGTAGGTATCCTTCTTCGAAGATTATGATCAAGAACTCAGTATGATGTGACCATTTATTTCAGAAATATTCCCTGAGCAGTAAGTGGGTGGCTTTTTGGTTTTTTTCCTTGGTTTGAGTTTGCTGTCAGGGTTGCTTGGTTCCAGCCATATCATGTTCTTTGGGACTTGGCACACTGGAAACACACCACACTTCAGGATAAACACAATAAATGAAATATCATAACTGGTTTTATGTGTGTGTAATATGTGGTAGCTTTCATTAAGAGGGTGTGGCTGAGCAGCAGGGCATCTGGCTGCTCTGTTTGCCCAGTTTAAGCTCTACTTCATGAGTTCAGATAAAATCATGGAGAGGAAGCAAAACATGCTTTGAGACCTGGGTATGCTCAGCTGGGGGAACCCAGGATCCACTGCAGCAGTGGCAGGGGCCTTTTTGGGTCACAGCAGGGCAGTTGCAAGCCTCAGAGATATCCATGGAACAAGCAGGCTGCCTCAAGGCCCAGGAGAGGCTCTGCGCAGTTTATTAGAAGGCCAGCAAACCGCTGAAAATCGTTAGAACAAGAGCAGGAAGAAGAAAGGATGGGCATTGCACTGTCACCATGCCTGGGAAGAGGGGGAGTAGTGATAGGGATACTTATTTTCAGCTGCTTATGCTGGATTTAAAAGCCTCTTCATTTAATACAATTTTTAGTGCTTTTGGAGACAAGTTGTCTCTACAGTGGTGGTATTACTGTAATTAAATTTGCACATTGGGTTTGCAATAACTACTTAACATTCTAAATAGTCTAACGGGTTTAAATTAACTTGTAATATTTGGAAGTATAAGAGAAACCTCTTTTTGAGGTTGCTGTGCTTCTAAGAGCTATAAAGAAGATGATGATGAGAGACAAAGAATGCTCCAGTGTTGCTATCCCTGCCTCAAAATGGGTCCAGTGTGCATTTTTCAGACCATTTGATTAACTTTCAATTCATCCAGACCCTTAGTTCCTGGATCACACGGACTGTCATTCTGCAGTTCCTCCCACCCCTGAAGTAAGGCTGCACCACTCAGCTCTCTTTTCCTCCAAGCCTTCTTCCACACTTTGTCCCAGCTAAGTCTGTCCCAAGTCCTAGCTTGGCTGTAGCTTTTGTGTTCCCCTGCTGCTGCCTAACCAAGACATGTCTGGTGGGCTGCTCTGACAAAGTCTGCACTGAGGAGGCTCCAAGAACAAAAGGTAGAGTACAGGCAGAAAAAGGAAAATGCTATTTTTAGTCATGTCAGATGTGGAAGGGTTTATAGCAGGTTCTTTATAAAGCTCTGAGATTTTAAAATTTCTTCTTTAAGCCACACCTTTTACAGAAGGAACAGTCTTTCTGCATCAATTTATGTACAAATCCTATGCCAACCACCTATCTTAGCTTGGCAAATTTTCCTCAGTGCAACTTCCAGTAAAATTTTATGTTAAACAAAAAGGAAAATGCTTTATAGATGTCATAACCCCTCCACTTTTTTACTTTAATCCAAACCACAGTAACTTCATGAAGTGAATTAATTTTTCACAATGCATCAGAGACACCGTGATCAATAGAGTGGAAAATAATCTGTTGTAAAATTCTGACATGAGAATTATGAAAAGAATCAGAGTGCATGTAATCTGTCTGATAATAGCACATGATTTCTTATGTGTCATAAAATTTTTGAAGTGAAAATTACATTATCTGCTCCACAAATAGTATGTGAATCTAAAAAAAGCCATAATGTGTATTTGGCAAATAATTCATGTTATTGTAGAGAAGTTTTTCTGTTGTTGCTGTTATTTTTATTATTATCTTCTTATTATGTCAATATAATACTTTGAATATATGTTTTTTCTGATCAGATCTTCCTATTGCTCAAACATGTTTCTCATTGGCATAATTTTATGTCATTGACCTTTTTACTTGTTTTGACTCTTTTTAGGAGTATAGGAATATGATGAATGATTAACTTCCTTCTGATGTTATCTTACTCCACACAGTCCAAGCAGATTATTAGTTTTTTCTTTTCTCCTCCCTAACAAGGAAGAAAAAAAAAAAAATGAGAAGAAGGCAAGGAAAGGCAAGGAAAGGAGAAAGGAAAGGGGAAAGGAAAGGAGAAAGGAAAAGGAAAAGGAAAGGGGAAAGAAAAGGAAAGGATACTTTCAAAATATTTTCAAGATCTTTGCTGGCTGATTTTCAAAATAGTGAAAATCCTCGTATTTTTTTCTGAGAAAATTGGCTTAGCAAAGTAAAGGTCAAAGATTCAGCAGCAATCATGTTTTACACTGAAAGAAAGGTGTAAAATGCTCACTTGAGAAACTTTTCAATTCTGCCATGTTACCCAGACTTTCCAGTGATTTTGTTTGATTTTTGTTGTTCATAAATCTGTGAAAGATGTATGAAAACATCTTTATCGGTATAAAATCCTTCTGAATTTTCTCTCCTTCCTCTGCAGATTGGTGGCTGCACAAAAATGTGCCACTGCTCTTCATCATCCATAAATCAAGTGCATTAGCCACAGCTGTTCATGAGCTCCAGCCCTTCAGCAGTGCCAGTGATGTTACTCCCAGTGAGACACATCAGTTTTACCCTGGGTCTAATCCCCCAGTTCACCCCTTCATAGCTGCCTGTGCAAATGTGCCAGAGCAGAGCACAGCCAGACACCACACAGGCACAATAGAGTTGTTATGTTGTCCCCCAGGCTGCTTCTCACTGATGCAACCATCAACCTGCTCTTCAGAAATACACAAATCACAGCTTTTCCCAGCCCTTCATTCTAGGTAGAAGTATGTTAGCACACACTGGTTGGGTGTTATTCCCAGGAAAACAAAAGTCTCCAGGGATCTTCTTTCTTAGTTCCCTCTAGCGTGTCAGCAAATTATAGAGATGAAGTCAGTAATAGTTTTTTGTATTCTTAGTCCTAAAAACCTCAGCACAGCTGAACTTTTCTCTGTCTTAAAATGCTTTTTCTCTCCTTGGGGCTTTTAACACACTAAGTCTTTCAGTTTTACATGAAACCTTGCCTGGACTCCTAACAGTGATCTTTCAATGAACTCCTTGGCTCAGCTGGAATCAATGACCTAAGTCCTCTGGCCTGCAGGAAAGGCAGGATTTCAGCTCTCATTCTTGCAAACTTTCTTCATTTTCAGTGTACCCCTTCATCTTTATTTTTCATTTCCTATTGTTGTTTCCTAAACCTCCTTCATTTCTGGTTCATAGAAATTTGCCTCAAATTCTCTATTTCCTTGGCATTTGTTGCTCTTCAGATGCAACAAGATGGTTATAAATTTTGTAAATGTGCTGCTTGTGGTTGTCTGTGTCCTGTTTCAAATGAAATCATCAGAGCCTTTTTACTGGCTGGGTACATCTAATGCAAAGTTTCACTGCAAATGTGTGTGTTTGCTCAGCTCCCTGAGCCAGCTGACCATTCATTTCTAACACCATGTGGTGCCTGTGCTCATAGCCTTGCTTGAGTGTTGACTTGGGTTTTAGGTCATTTGAGGATAGAACATTTAGGCTAAATATAGGAATAAATTCTTTACTGTGAGGGTAGCGAGACACTGGAACGGGTTGCCCAGAGAAGTTGTGGATGCCCCATCCCTTGCAGTGACAAGGCCAGCTTGGATTAGGAGTTGAGCAATGTGATCTAACAGGGAGCATGGGTCCCCCCTGATGACAGGGGGAGTTGGAGCTAGATGATCTTTAAGGTCCCTTCCAACTCCTAATATTCCATGTTTTCTAAAATACTGTTGCTTATGAATGTAAACAATTCAGGGAATTTTCTTCTGAAGGAAAACTAAACTTCGGATAGCTGGACCCATTCACACTTTTGGTCCTTGCCAGCCAAGGCACAGTCCCACAGAGTGATCTTTCTCTTTGTTGGAAAGGATGCCCATGCCTCCTCTCTTCATGGCCCTTTAATTGGCCCTTTAATTTAAATGATTAAGACACCAGGATTTTGAGAGGACTGTTTGATGTGTGAATTATTTTGACTGGCTGTCCCCATGATGATGGCAGTGTGTCCTCAGTGGTTGCTCCTTGGGTTGAACATATTTAAAGCAGGAGTTTGCAGCTGCGTTCCAGAATGCAAACAAGTAAAAGAGAAGAGAAATACTGCTAGCCTGAATGGTGCCCTGCTGTCTTCTCTGAAAGGGTAGAGGTACAATACAGAAAGAGGGATTGATTCAATCTACTGGCTGCTGGGCCTGAAGGTAAGCAGTTGTTTGTCTGGATGTAGAAAAGATGTTTATTCATGGAGATCTCCACTTAGAATGTACTTGTTATCTTGAAAACTGCCAAGTTGGGAAGCACTGCCCTTCCTGTTTTTTCTACATGCATTTACACCATAGTGAGGTCCTAAACTTTCTTTGAAATGCCAGTAAAATGTTTCTTTGTATTGAATCTGTTTTTCTGAGTCTTTGAAGATTCAAAATCACCGCTCCTTTGGATAAGGAGCTTGCTAACATTGGTACTCTTTGAAACTTGAGCCTTCAAACTGTTGACTCATACAGCAGTCAGCTTAAAAGAAATGGCAGTTCTGTAAACTGTGGGTTTTAGTTACAAAAATAGCCCCTCCCTCCCTGCAGGGATCAGGAAGAAGGTTTCTCACTTCCCTTCCTCACCAACATCCATGTTCACCAGAATGCTCCCTGTTCAATTCACTTCATACCTGCTGGTTTTGTGAGTACTGATGCTGTTAATGTTTCTTCCAGCCTTTCTATATGCAATGGTAGAAAGCAATGCTTTTCTTTGGGGCATGGGATAACCAGAACAGCATTATTTTGATTCCAGCTTCTCGGTATCAAGTAACACTGAAAAACCAAGAGCCATTATGCCATGCCTGTCACACACTCTTAAGACACATTGTTCTAAAAATATCTCAGATGATTTTTATCCTAAACATTTGGGCAAATGCACATGCATACAAAAAGGAATAACGATAAATCTAATTTTATTTTTCCTTTGTTATCAGTTATAAACCAGTCACTAGCAATTAGAAATTCATTAAAATTTAATCTCCTTGAGTAGAAAATACCAGATGTGAGTTATGATAACTATGTCTAGACTAAGAAGCATAATCTTCTTTCCTCCTTCCGTGACAGGTGTGTTTGACAGCTCATATCAGATTTTGTAACATCACTTTGGCCAACTTTAAGCTTCCACTTTTGCATCCGAATTGAAACTGGCAAAAACTGGATGTGAACAAATATTCCAGCAGCGCTATGAATTGTAATGCCAGTGGTTCTTGAACAATAGACTTCCCTGCTGAAGAGCTAACACAATTGTTTTGTGTCTCTCAAGTCCCGTTTAACTTGTCTTTTGGGAGTGGTCCTTGTGGTCAGCCGCCTCCCCAGTCACATCCAAGCCCTGCTGCGGAGGGAGCTGGCTGGAGGACCCGCGCAGAGCTGTGAGCCAGCAGCTCATCAGCACAGTCACGCCCGCAGCCTCAGACTGACGCCTGGCCGCTTGCGTCTGGCAGATAGGCACAGCCTTTGACTCATCGAGTAACAACTTCCAAGGGCTTATGTGGTTTGTTTTTGCAGCTCTGAGACTTAAAATCAGTTTAATAACACAAAATCTGTATCCTTTCATTCAGACTGACCTCTTAATGAGAAGTGGAACTGTATTTGAAGAATACAGTTGTTGCTGAGTTTGGTAAGAGGTCACATCTGGAGTGCTGTGTGCACCCAGAGCACGAGAAAGGCATGAACATACCTGCAGGAGGGAGTCCAGCAAAGGACCACGAAGGTGGTTCTTTAACATCTGGTGAACAAGGCAAGGCTGACAGAGCTGGGGCTGTTCAGCCTGGAGAAGACTCGAGGGATTTTATAAATGTGGATAAAAATCTGATGGGGGAGTCAAGGGGCTGGATTCCTGTCTCTTCTCGGTGAAGTACAGTGAAAGACAAGAGGCAAGAGGCAGGAAGTAAAATGCATAAATTTCCATTTGAATACAAGAAAATATCTCTCTTAACCAGAAGGTGGTCAAACACTGTATCAAGTTACTGAGAGATGTCGTGGAGTCTCCACCTTTGGAGATACACAAAGCTTGTCTGAACAGGGCCCTGGACAACCTGTGACCTTGCCTAGAGCAAGGGGTTGGACAGGAAAATTACCAGAGATGTCTTCTAGTCTCGGGGATTGCTTACAGAACACATTGTCAAGAAAGTAAATCTACAATATTTTTAATCTATTGGACAGACAAGGATATTTGCTGTCTTATATATAAACCTGTTAGACGCCTAAGTGGAAAAACAACCCAATTTATTTGTTCTTAGGAACATTACGTATGTTCAAAATAGGAACACTGCATGTATTTTATTCTTTAAAATCAGTGTTAGCCATAAATTTTGATGGATGGGCTTTCTCTCTCTCTCTCTGTCCTTGTGACAGAATTGCTCTCTGTGACCACCATCTTCAGCCTCAGTGTAGGAGAAGCCACATCTTCCCTGCTGTGACAGGTGGTACCAACCACCCTATGGGCCTTCCTTGCCCCAGCTTGAGCTCTGCTTCCATGGCCAGCTGCAAAAACTCTTGTCCAAAAGTGAAAGGGGCAACTTTTGCAGTGGATGGCCCTTGTATCTTGAAACAGCAGCAAGTTTTACTGCTACTACTCTTAGCCTAATTTTCTCCAGTAACAAATCCAGAAGATTTTGAAGGCTTTAACATGTGAGCATGTTTTAATAAATTAATAGCTGGGGGACTGAAGCTTGAGGCTGCCCCTCACATCATAACAGAAAGTCAGAAACTGAAGGACAGCTGTGGTTATAATGTACACGGGAATGATTGACACAGGAGAACAGGAGCTGCCAGATCCAGAGAGATGGCCACAAGGAAAAAAATTACACTCAGGAAAAAAAGACAAGCTATACTAACTACTAATTCTGACACTAAAAACAATTCAGTCTTGTGTAGGAAAAGGGCAGGGATAGAAAACCTTTTAAAGAAAAATCATGTGCTTTTTCTCTGTTTTCCCTAAGGGTGGTAGAGTATTTTCATAAATCTATGACTAATTTTTTAGTTCTGGATCTCAAGCCAACTCTGCAATTACCTAAAACTAGTATTTTTAGTAAGATTACTATATGGATGCTTTCAGCCAAGTTAGTCACACATATGAACTCTTACTTTTTGCTTAACATCTATTATTCATGAAGGTTTAGTAAAATGGCTGAGGAAACAAACAAGGAGTTAATAGTTCCTTCAATAATGAAAATAACCATATAATTGATGTGATAGGTCAAACCTTACTCAGAACTAGAACAGAAAATAAAAAAATCGCTTTTACAAAAAAAAAATGCCTATCCTTAGATAGCTAAAGATAGCCAAGTCTATTTTTAGACTTGGCTTCTTCTATAAAAACATTATGAGAGATGGGAAGATTTTTATCTAATTAACTGGTGAGGAGAGTAATGAGGCTGTTACTACAGGAAAGTGACATAGCATGCTGTATTGCCTGGCTGAATGTGAATCTACTGAGTATGCCAGTTCTTTCCTTAAATATGAACTGGTAATATGATTTTGATATTAGCTATGTTACAATTTGGATGGATCTTTTAATTTTTTGTAAGGTCATTTTAATAAATGATAGAATTCTCATAGTTAATAATATATTCTAATTTTTCTCTTTTTTCTCTTTTTTCTTACTTCTTAACTCCAAATATTCTTTTGAAGTATTTTAAGTCTGTGAAGCTCTTTAAGTAACTTCCTCATATTCATATTGAAGTAACTCAGTTGTGTTGAATTTTGAAAAGATACACACAAATATTTTCCATAACACAAAGAATTGTTATGGTGTGTAATAAATAACTTTGTGGGTAAATAGCACAATTCTCACTCTGAAGGCATTAGAAATATATTATTGGACAAAGCAATAGTATCTTACAGTGGACTGTATCTTGGCAAACCTATCTTATGGATTTAGTTGCTATATAGCAGATATTTATTAATTTTAGGCTTCTTGGGTCCCTACTTTTCATTCTCTTTGGTATTTAATACTATTTCTAGCAAACCTATTTACAATTCAAAGGAATAATTACAAAGGAAGTTTCCAGTTCAGAGTTTTTATAGGTACTTATTTCGTTGCTGCTTGTATAAAAAAATATGCTTGAGGGCTGTAAATTTTGAATGTCAAATTAATTTTATCTGTATTTTAGTAAAATATGATCCTTGTTTTTGGTTTCATTCACAACTTATATAGGACATCCTGTATTCCCTTGCTAAAATTCTGTGTGGGGAACTGATTGAACAACATGATAATTCAGAAAACAGAAAAAATGTGGTAATATGTAAGGTCTTATGATGCTGGCTGTGCTGTTACAGTCTTTCTCAACTAGCCTCTGGAGACTATAGATCTTGGGACAATCCTCTCTGCTATATTTGGTTCTCCCTCCACCTCTCCTTAAAACACAAACCATAAAGGAGAGTGATGGGAGCTACTGAAGACTTCTGTCTCCCTCACTCCCACATGATTAAATTGAAAGGACAGCCTTCTCAACTTGGCTGTCAAGGGGAAGCATTTTGTGTAATGAATTCAAGACCCTGGTATTTTTTTGTGATGTGAATAAATGCTTCACAGCAGGAAAAGGTTTTGCTTGATTATTTGTGTTTTTCCCTTGTCAACTGCGTTTCCAAAACCACACTGCTATTTTGTTCATGGCCATGTTCTGAGCTCATTAATTAATCCCTCTTTGCTCATAGTGCAGCAGTGCTGACATGGTTCAACCTTGTACACGGCTCCATACAAGCCCATAATAAAGACCTGAAGGTCTTTTTTGCTCCTCTGAAATTACATGAAGTGAATTTGTCCAAAAGTTGGAAGGGCACAAGGCAAAATAGGTAATAAATGGTTATGATTATGGCCTGTTCAGGTTTGAGCCCATTTTTGTGGGTAACCAAGGCAGTGGAGACATGGTGACACGTTTTGACACGTGCCTGAAGGAAACACAGCCCTCCTGCCCCAGGTGCACATGCTGCTGACAGGAGCTAAAGCACATGTCACTGTGAGATTGTTGTGGCTAGGTGGAGACAGTGTTGGTCTAGCATATATCATGGTTCTATCTTCATTTTAGTCCTGTGGACATACAAAACCAGACTGCAAAATAAATTGGATGGATTATGCATGCCAGTATTTTGTCATCTTTGGTAAAGAGACAATTTAAGGAAGAAAGCGAGGCAGGATGAGGAGAGAGATGGTTTGATTTTAATCACAGCTGTTTTCTCTCCACTGCCAGGTGGGTTTGGCGGGATAAATTTAGGATGCTGAGCTAGCAGTGGTGCTGCAGATGGGTAATTTGCTCTGCACAGAGCAGCAGGGCTGGGGTGGGAGCTGTGATGGAGCAAAGGTGGATTCAGAGGGGCTGGATCTGTAACAGCAGTGATAGGAAGTTTAACCAGCAGGATGCAGTAATCACAATCCTCAGTGAATCTAAGCTTCAGAAAACACAATGCTTGAATTAACAAGGAAAAAATAAGTTATTAAGTATATTAGAGGTATTAATTGGATCTGTCCTTGTGTTGCTACAGCCTGGGAACAAGTCCTTCCTTTGCCAGCAAGAGATGAGTGCCTGAACTCACATAAGGGTCTCTTCCTTCTGGAATTACTTGATTTAGAGTCAGAGTTTGACTTATGCACTGCTTTGGTGTTAAAAGATGTTTCTAGCATTTAAAGCAAACAGAAAACTTCTTGGAACTTACAAAGTCCTTAAAAAAAGATCTGTGCAAAAACATTGTTTTTATTAATTTATTTATTAAATATTTTTTTATTAATAAAAAAGGAACGCTTAGTGATTCTTCCTTAACTGAAATGATCAGACTACAGAAGCCTTCTTTTTTTCTAATACGTTCCTCTGTGGTAAACTTCATGTTTTGTTGAATATATTTTTGAATAAGGACTTTCATAAATTTGAGTAGATCAGGGATTGGTTGGGCTGCAAAAGGTTCTTTGTAAGGCATAATGTGGGACCAGCTCTTCTTATTTCACGTCAAACATTAGTATAAAATAAGGTTTTGTTTGTTTGCCCATTTTTGTGGAAATGGCAATGAATGTGGAGTCTGTAAGACAGAAATTATGTGGCTTGGATTACCTTACTTTCAGCAAATGCTTTCTTAGTATCTATTACCTGTAGTTAGCCCAAACCGCTCAGAAGATCTCGGGCTGTACGAGGAGACAGGGGCTCGTCCTCTCCATAACACCGCCCAGTTATGAGACTGTACATCACCCCCAAGGAAGTGACGTGGGCACGCCGCGGTTATTTAAGCGGGCGCCCACGGGGAATAAACGCATTTCACCGTTCACCACATTGGTGTCACGTGTGATCTGTCCGGCTAGTTTGTAAGTTCGCCGTGGTCTCACTCTGAATCAGGTCGCACTTGCCTCGCCCCCGAGGCAACAATTACCCTGAAAAGTATATTTCGAATTCATGCTAATCAAATCATGTTAACTACCCCTCATCATGTAGCTCTGCTGCATCATTTTGTCATTCATAATGTAACTGGCATAATAAAGATAAAAATTTTTAAAGTACACCTCTCAAAAACAATTACTAGAAGACTATATCCTCTGTCACTTGCATATTGGCCAGTTCTTATAACTTCTAGTTGATGATAGAGCTCATATTTACTGGAAGCCTCCAAGTTCCTGTGGATCACACAAGCTGCATATGAGGATATACTAGTCCCAGATGGCCATCTGTCCCTGCCTTTGCCCAGCAAATTCAGCCAGGTTTCCTGATAAAGGGTGCATGAAGTGTCAGCAGGTCTAGATGGAGACCTGCATAACAGTATCAAGAAGCTGGCTCGCATGCTTATGTTTTGCTTCTGAAGACAGTATCAGCAGGAGAGGGACTGTAGGATTCTGGTTTTGGAAGTCAGTAGGAGAAGTGACCGAACAAGGACTGAGGCTACTTGGTTGAAGACATGCATCAGTTCTCAACTAAGTGTAGCAACTGACTGTGCTGTCCTTATTTCTCATTCCCTAAAATTTCATAGAATTGTAGAGTATGCTGAATTGGAAGGAACCCTCAAGGATCATTGAGTCCTAGCCCTACCCAGATCACCCCAAGAGTCATGCCCTGTGCTTGAGAGCATTGTCCAAACACTTCTTGAACTCTGTCAGGCTTGGTGCTGGGACCACTTCCCTGGAGAGTCTGTTCCAGTATCCAAACATCCTGTGGGTGAAGAACCTTTTCCTAATATCCAACTTGAACCTCCCCTGACAAAAGTTCAGGCCATTTCCCTGGCTTCCATCACCAGTCACACAGAGCAGAGATCAGTGCCTGCCCCTCCACTTCCCCTCCCAGGGAAGTTGTAACTGCAGTGAGGTCTCTCCTCAGTCTCCTCCAGGCTGAACAGACCAAGTGACCTCAGCTGTTCCTCATATGGCTTCCCCTCATGGCCCTTCTCAAGCTTTGTTGCCCTACTTTGGACTCTCTCTAGTAGTTAAAATATATTTTTTACATTGTGGCACCCAAAGCTGCCCCCAGCACTGGAGGTGAGGCCACTCCAGCCCAGAGCAATCCCCTCCCTTGTCCCCTGGCCCTGCTGTCCCTGACGCCCCCAGGACACCCTTGGCCCTCCTGGCTGCCAGGGCACTGCTGGCTCATGTTCAGCTTCCATGGACCAGGAGCCCAGGGCCCTTTCCATGGCACTGCTCTCCAGCCTCATTCCCCAGTCTGGCTGTGCATCCAGGGCTGCCCCATCCCAGCTGCAGAATCTGGCACTTTTCTCTGTTGAACTTCATATGGTTGGTAATGGCCAATTCCTTCAACTGTTGAGATCTCCCTGCAGGGCCTCTTTGCCCTCCAATTATGTGTCATTTTCAAACTTGGGATTTCTTTGAGTCCTATGTCTAATGTAGGGTATATTGTTATATATTTGATTTGATTTTAAAAATTGTTTGTTTTCAAAGGGAAAATATTCAACTACCTCAAGAGCAAGAATGCCAGAAAATTTTATTTTATCTTCTACTGAATTCTTTGTTGGAGGGGCAAATTTTCTAAGGCAAGGTCTGGTTGTCAATCCATATGCTGCTTAGGAGCAAATTTCTCCAACATAAAAAATTATTTCTGCTTTACCGCAGAAGAGTTCTTGTTTCTTTGGCAACTGCAGCATTACAAATGCATCTTGGACCAAACACACAACCCCTGGAGGAATGCTGAAATTTCAGGTACAGTGTTATTCTCAGTGATTTCAGTGCAGTAATTTCAGGCAGCTTCCAGCTCAGCATGATGTATTTTGGAATTATTTGTCTGATGTAGTGAACCTAGATTTGAAAAGGGGGAAGGGCTTGCAAACCAAAGCCTGAGACCTTGTATTTTTGAAAATTTGTTTCTTCTCAGCATAACTCTTTCTTTAGGACAAATAATAATGTGAAATTATTCTTATATTTGATTTGGAGCCTAATGGGGGAAACAGGAAATAATTCAGTGTCAAACAACAGCATGAAGGTATGGGCCACAGTGCAACACTCCTATGTGACCTGCTAGGGGTGGGCAAACCCAACTGCAGAGAGGGAAAATGCAACTGGTCCTGGACTTCCTGCCAGCCAGCATAGCCTGGCTGCTCTCTGGGAGCAGACACGAAAAACTGAATGATTTTGTTCCATCTACATGATGGTGCCCTTTCCTGCCAAAGTCCAAGTTCTCAGGAAAAACATTTGTTTTTCTTAGGCAATTTTTTGAAAGCAAGCAATTTCTACAAACAGAAGAAAATCTGTCACTGGCTAGTTCTGTTATCACTGGTGTGGATCCCTTCTTTTTCTAGCATTACTCCAACTCACCTTACTTGTTTATATATTAACTGAATTAATTAGTAGGGAAAGATTTGAGCCAGCTGGATTTCACTCTAACTGGATTACCTCACAGGAATATGCAATCCATCAGACAGGCTAAAGAAAACACTTTGCTGGGTCATAGTCTTCCTACAGCCCAGCCCATCTAAAATCCTGTATGAGATCACTGAAATCTCTAAGTAGATTACATGCTTACCATTGTAATGCAGGGAGATGTTCTGGTAACAAAACTATGCATGCAGCAATCAGCTTCTCTTGCCTCAACCAGCCACGCTGCCAGGAACAGGAAGTGGTATGGAATGGTGCTCTTTAGTAATTTAGAGCATTCCTATTCTAAAGGCAAGGCACATTTTGATTAGAAATGGGATACACCTACTTTGTTTTTATGGACAGATGTTTTATTTATGAGAGATACTCTCAGGGATGAAGTAATTTTCTATTCTTCCTTCAACACAAGCCAAATGTCAAAGATGTGAATGATGAAACACCCACAGATCTAACCACACTGGCAAATGGAAGTCTGTCAACATTGTACTAGCAACAGGTAGTATCATCATGGGTGCCAGTCCTGACAAACCTGCCTGTTCAAGTATCTCTGCCCGCCCCTGTGAGCCCTCTGATGGGAACCCTTTGTAAAGGGCCATCCTATTTTAGCTGGTTGCTGGTCTAGGATTTCCACTCCAGTGGGGAAAACCCTATTCTGGCCCTCCAGCTACACCAACCACTGTGAGTGAATTCATGTGAATCATTAGCCTATTTTACTAAATTGCCCTTGAATAACTCCTACCAGCTGCACACTGCTCAGCATCACACCTCAGTGTCTGTGGAGCTGCTGTCTGCTGTGGCATGGAGAGGGTCCGAAAGCCTCTGCACCACATGGGGCTCTTGCATCTACAGTAGGGATTTGTTCCTTTATTTCTGGTTGGAGACTGGATGTGCTGAGCCCAACTGGGAACATTTAATGGCAGTTTTCATCTTCCTGCCTCCAGGGCTGTCAAGGCAGCATTTCTTTGTGTGGCAGAAATACAAATTATGTGTTTCCACTTCAGCCATCCAGAATAGTCAAATATACTATACTGAGATTTACTAAGAAAAGACACTTCTAAAATGTTAAAATAATTTAAAGAATTAATACTTCTCTCCCACCTCCTTTAAATGCAGAGAACTACATTTTGGGGTAATCTGGAGCAATGAGAAGAGAGGTAGATGATCTGCTTATAGCTTGCTGGAGAGACTTTATGGAATATCATCACTCTGAAACGTACAATTGCAATACAATGGTTTATAAAAAGAACAGAATATACAGGAACTGTTTAAAAATGGAAAAAATGTAATGTTTTCATTGTGCTTTGCAATAGCTTTCAAAAAAGTATATTATATGGAAAGCAAACAGCTGGAAAATTCTTTGGAATTTTACTCAGAGGAAAACTGGGTTTTTTGGCTTTTATCCAGCTCAAAATAAAGTCACACTACAAAATGTGAGACACTTTTCTGAACCAGAATTTACATACTTTGTATGAGTGTTGTATTGTTCGTGTCCTACTTAAGTTGCAGGAACAGAATGTGAAGACCATTGCAACGTCAGTTTTTGTTAACAGGTACAAGGAGAGCTTATTCTTCCATACATTCAAATTTTCTAGTCCTCTTCTTTTATATTTTTTTCCAGCTGCTGAAAGCTTTTCTGCTGATTTCCTGTTGGAAGGGAGATTCCACTTAAATGTGGAAAAAGGGAAGTCAGAATTGAAAGCCAATGCCAGATTAAGAATAGGTATCTTGTTGGTATTACACAGGTGGCAGGGAAGGAGTACAATTCTTCATAAGCAGCTGCTCAATTGGAGACATGGTGTCAAGCTCTATTCTTCCAAAATAATAAAAGTTTCCATGTGGGTCTTCAACACAGTGTGACTTATCTTTCTTCTGCATGAAATCCTTTGGATTGATCCACTGTAGAATTTCAGCCTTGTGATACAATCTCAATTACATTTTGACAGGCGAAGAAGTGTCATAAAGCCTTACCCTATTTTCTCCCCTTCTGAAATGGTTCTTGTGAAGGATGCCATTGTTGAACCTCAGCTGGTAACTCAGCCCCACCCAGCCACTTGCTCACTTCCCCCACCATTGGGACGGGTGAGAGGACAGGAAGAGTAAAAGTGAATAAACTCATGGGTTAAGATACAGACAATTTAACAGGGAAAGCAAAAGCTGCACAATTAATTCACTGTTTCCTATGGGCAGGAATGTGTCCAGTCACCTCCAGGACTCCAACATACATGGTGACTTGGGAAAACAAACACCACCACTCTGGACTTCTCACCCCTTTCATCATTCTCCCTCCAGCTTTGTATGCTGAGCATGCCACCATATTGAATGGGATATCCCTGTGTCATTTGTGGGCAGCTGCCCTGGCTGTGTACCTCCAAGCTTCTTGTGCCCCCTCCCTGAGCCTCTTTGCTGGTGGGGTGAGGGGCAGAAAAGGCCTTCACACTGTGTGAGTACTGCTCAGCAGTAACTAAAACATCTCTGTGTTATCATCACTCTTTTCAGCACAAATACAAAGCACAGCCCCATACAAGCTACTGTGAAGAGAACAAACTCCATCCCAGTAACTAAAAGTAATCTGAAACTAAGATTTCTCTGACTCTCTTATCAGATTGTATTTACGAGGTGTGATTCAAAGCACGTTCATTCTTGCATCTTCACCTGGCAGCCTATTGCTATGGACATTGGTCATTGGAGTTAGCACATAATTCAAACTGAACATATGCAATATCCTAATTCCTTACATGAACTGAGACAAACTCCTTAGAGATGCCCCAGTTCCCTCTGTCTTTCATTTAGTGCTCAAGCATTGTCTCACCTTTTTCTGTCCAGTTTCCAACTTTGGTTTCAGGCAGGCGTGCACCACCCCACTGCTGCTATGGAGATGCTGCAGTGGCAGAGGTGTAACAGACACAAGAACCCTCCCTTGTCCCACTCCCCCTCCTTGCACAGCATCCCTCTCCACAGTGGAGGATACCTGAGTGTGTAGATTCTACAGGGGCCTCTGCACAGCAGCGTTCCTGGGTGCTTTTGGCAGCTGCTGTATCTTGGAGTAGCCACAAAGAGCAATCAAATCTTCAGAGATACTTGTGTGCAGCAGTGGATTATTCAAGATGAGCAGTGCTGCCTTGGAAAAGGTACCACTGCACTGCACATCTGGGTTTATGTAATGGGGTATTGTTTCTGAAGTTACACACTAAATGTGCTTGCAGACCTTTTGTACGGTGAGGGTGGCTCCAGGGAAACAAATCTGTGTTCACATCTTTTAAAATCTCCCTCTGTAGACTCAACTGATGGAGCAGAGACACTTTTAATCTGCTCTGAAATGGAAAGCCCAGATTCCTCATCAGGATGATTTTTTTTGTTTGTACTCTTTGCTGGTTTTGTTTCTCTTAAATATTTTCTCTGATACCAATTCAATACATATTATAAATTAGATGGAAACTCTTCCCTCCCTGGACACCTCAAACATTCAACGAATAGTACACATAATCAACAACATATCATCCAATTGCCAAAAGCTGACTATTCTGCATGATCAAATCACAAAATCCCCTGTGTCTATCTCCTATCTGGGGCATGGATTTAAAAGGCAGCTGTATTCTGACTTCTATTTGTCTGGAGCATTGCACAAGCCATGCTAACAATTACATAAATCAGCCTTTGTTTAATGTTAACTGATAGTCTTTATTGATTACTGGCCAAACTTCTTTTTGAATCATGTGTATTTAGTTCTGTATTTAATAACTCTTCTGGGTGCTATTATAAAAACCTCACCAATAAAGCCCTTTAAAAGAGGCATACAATGTTCTTCCTCCAAACCCAGCTCATTGCATTAATTTCCAAAACCACACAGAAACATTCTTTAAATGAATATGAATTAGATGGAACATCAGGATTTTGTTGGATCTTTGACTAATTTGGTATGCTATGGGAGCAGTGTCATTACCCAGTGACCCTCCCCATCACTGGGATAGCCTCAGTCCACACTGGTGCCCTTGTCAAGCCAATTGCATGTATGTGACCACGCTCCCCCAGGTTCTTTCTCCTGTTCCACATTGTGGAATACAGGAACAGGATGGATTAATGACTCATCATTTTTACTATTGTTATTTATTGCTGCCTTGCTGTGTGGGCAAAACAGATACAGAGAGATTTAGAATACAAACACCAGCTAAGCCATGCAAAGCTGCTTGTGAATCCCTAAGTCAGCAGCATCCTGCTCTGTGTCTGGATGCAGGGAGAGAGAGCAGCCCTGCAGTCTACTGACACATTGTTCCACAGCTCTGCAAGCTGGACACATGGGTCCACACCTACCCTTTCTCCTTAGAGTGGTCCTGCTGGAACTTCACCTGCTGGGCTGGGAGCAGGGATGGAGTGGGACACTGCTGCTAGGTCACCTTTTATCTTGTCTGATGCACTGCCAGCTAAGAGATCTCAATCAAATATTGTTGAAAAAGGGCTTTTACAGTCTGTGGGGAAATGGATCCCATCTGTGTCTGAGCAATGACATGCCTCATCTTTGCTTATATGACAGATTCTTTTTCATACCAGATGTTATGTTAGCTAGGCTTGCCAGCCAGAAAGATTTTAGTGGTTTCAGAGGGACTGGGATCACTCTTTGCTCAGCTGAGTGGGTTTGTCTACCATAAGCAGGATTTAATTAGTTTGGAAGACGGTAAAGAAGAGCCAAGGAAATACTACCTTTATTCTTGCTCAGTAGGAACAATCTGATACACATTGGGTCTGCTGAGCTGTTTTAATGAGATCGCACTTGCATGTGAGATTTGATCCTAGGGCACTCTTGACCCATCAGCTTTAACCTGGTTGCCAATGGCCAGTTACTCATAGAGATGAAAATCTCCAGTTGATTCCAAGCCTGGAAATAAATGAACTCCCTCCAATTTACTGGGCTTCTCACTTCTTCCATCACTCATCTCTAGCAGAAGAGTTAGTGTCAAGACTCCATTGACATTTTCCATGTCTCTGGCCACAGAGCTTCTCAGCACATTAGAGCTGTTTTGACATAGTTGTGGTGAAAATAATTAGAATGGAATAGAATAATTTACTTTGGGAAGCATCTTTAAGATCACTGAGTCCAACCACTAATGCAGAACTGCTAAGTGCAGTAAGCCATGCATCAGTAAACCATGTCCCTGGACTTATAGTTCTGTCCTTCCAATACACATTTGTGAGAGTGTTGATTTCCAGTGTATTCTCTGTTCTGTGTCAATATTTTCAAGGAATTACATGTTTCTGAATGACTGGAGTCTTCTATTCTTTTGAAGGAATTCTGCATATGTCCCATTTAGGCAATGGTATATTGTTCTTGGCATTCAGGTAGGATAGACTTGGTTAAGTCCTGACTGTACCTCATTTATATTGATGTCACTTGGAGTAAACTTATTGATTGGCCAAGTTTGGCACTGAGCATGTCATAGTTTTGTAGAGCTATTGTGCAAGGCATTGGGCATAACATACAGATGTAGAAAAAATTGTATTTAGCTTTTATTTCCTTGGGATATAACCTGGGATCCAAATCCATCCTGTGTATCAGGCTTTTGTGGCTTGTTGGAGTGTGTTTTGGAGATAGAAAACTGTGGCTTGCCTTATACTGCAGGTCCATTTCCCTTATTGACTGCTAAAATTAAGAAACTGGGGAAAGAAATTATTTGTTCTTCCTACTTATACTTTTATGCTAAAGAGACAAGCAACTGTGCTAGCACTTGTTTGTGCAGGCCATGCAGTCTCATCCTGCTTCTCTTTAAACAGCTCAGAACAAATCTGTGAATGATTTGGAAGCACTCCTGGAAGCTTGGTTGTGTGAGCAGGTATGCAAAAAGCACCCACCTCTGCAGGACTGTGCTGCCCTCAAATCTGGCTGTCCCATCCTGTGTCCCATTCCAGCTGCTGCTCCTCATCGGGAGAAGAATGCTGATATCAGCAGGGGAAAATTTCCTTTCTGGCACCATTTTGACCAGCAGTTCCTGTAAGCTGGGCAGACTCCATTCTGACCTGCAGATCTGCTTGACTCCATCTCGCCTGCTTTGGAACCAGATTGTCACTGACCTACTACTTTCCTGTCCGCAGCCCAGCTTGGCTGCTTATTTCCCTGCTGCATGCCCTGGCACCCCACAGCTGCCTTTCCATCTGCGTGGTGACTCACCTCACCCCACAACAATTCATAACAGTTATCAACTCATTCCCTTTGTGGAAAGATCACCGTAGCCCAATGTGCTCCTTGTGATATTTGGCAGCTTCACCTGGGGAAAGGAGCAGGGAAAGAAGAGTTAAGAGAGAATCTCTAACTGCAAGGGCAGATATTATTGCCTTTTGCATACAGTTTTCATTTCCCCCAGCTAATTCTGGAAACAGCCAAAAGAATTCCTTCTTATGCCAGCTTGAGTACACCAAGAAGTCATTTAATGCAGTGTTCAAGTTTGGCCAGAGCTGTTTTGATTTAGTAATGTCTCTTACGAATACATGCCAAAGTATTTAGTTTTCTAGTAATAACTTTAGCCCTGGCAATATGACTTTCAGAACAAATACCAGGTTTTAAAATCTATCATGAATATGTTTGCAACTAGTTCACTTTATCTCTCAGATTTAAGAGGAGGATTTACTTAAAACAACACAACTATGTATTGGACAGGCAATAATTTGATCTTTGTAGCAAAATAGCTAGCAAATGTACTTTTGCTAATGAGGGAGGAAACAAGAGGTTGTCTAATGAAAGATGTACAGAAATGTATCTCTCTTTACAGAAAATTATTCCCTCTGGCACTTTTTTAAACTCACAATACAGCTGAGCATTATGATCTTTCTGCAAATCTAATTTAAAGTGATTCTTTAACACATTAATAGAGATTTAAAGTGTGAAAAATTCAAGCAGCACTCATATTGGGGTTTTGGCTAGGTAACTTTAACCTGAAAAATTCAGATTCAGATTCTCAGTTCCGGAGCACTGAACTTTTTGGTTTTGGATATATTGCCAGCTGCCTCAACAAGGGAAGGTTCCTATTTCTTTATTTTCATTTCTTCTTATTTCAGTGATTATAAAGTAAGGAAAAAGTTTCAGGAAAACATTCTTTGTGGGAAGTAAGTAACTTCTGGCAAGAATAAAATGTGATTTCTTAACAGGCATTTTGGAGCAATAAAGTTATCCAGCAGCCTATTAATATCTAACCTACTATCACTGTGTCCTTGACTGTGGTTTTGAATAATGTCTACCCTGAATCTCTTTTTGTCCTTTTTCTTTCCTTGCTTTACTCCTCTACCCCTGTGAAGTCCCCTTCCAAATCATGCATAAATTCTCAGTCTAGGATACGAAGTCAAATTCATGCTTCATAAACAATACAACTCTTCAAGATTTTCCCTTTATTAGGGAAAAAACTTAGAGGCCCCTTAATAGCCAACACACAAAACATAAATTCCTGCTGAAATAACTGTACATTCAGGAACCCAGTTTAGTTATTGCTGATGTCTGTGAATGTAATTTTTGCTCATACACTCTTGTCTGCTATTGTAACATGAACACTGCAAAGATTTTGGAAGGTGTTTCTTGACTACACTGTTTATTTAATTATTAAAATTTAATTATTTAAAAAGAAGAATGTGCTGAGTAATCTCTTTAAAAGTGTGTCTATTTTCACAGAGGAACATCAGTTTGGAAAGCAGCCAGTCTATTAATGCAGGAAACTGGTCAGGTTGTATAGAATATTTGCTAGTCCCTGCAAGATTCAAGTTCCACTAAAATACTCCCAGCACATTAACTGCAACACTAGTGAAGACCTGACATTTTCCTTTTTTATTTAGTCACAAAAAAGTCACATTTTATTTGTCAGCAAAATTTACAGTAAAAGCATCACATACTTAGGCTCTGCCTTAGTCTGCTATTACTGGTTGTTTTGGTGTATTTGATGTATTTACAGCAACCACAGATATTTCCAAAAACCACTTATATTGACAGGAAAAATACTACAAGTATATATTCTTGGAGGAAGTATCAAAATTTTTTACATTTCACTTAGAAAATCAGCAATTAAATGTGTCTGGCAGTTTTCATACACAGGTAAGGAGGTAAAGAGCACTGGGGTTCAGCCTGCAATGTGACCTCCCCCTCTTGCTCCAAATGCCAACCTCCACTTTATATATTAAGAAGTTAATTACAGTTTTAACAATGGTGTAAGTAACAGGGTCTGTGCAATGCAAAGCACGTGAGATGACCCATTATGGCTGCAAATTGTCATTCAGTTATAATTCTCATTCACAGCTTCTCTGCTGGAGTCAGCTCATATAAATTTCAAGCTTAATTCCTTCCCCAGGAGCAGATTTTCTCCCTTCTTATAGTCACTCACTGGAGAGCAAAATCAGGTTCCTTGAGCAGAGCCTGAGATTTCTGCATTGTTGAAGAAGCATCCCCATATTTGGGACTGCCTTCAGCCCAAGAACATATACTTCACATGTGTATTTGGCCCTAGAAAGTGCTGTTTTTAAAGAGACCTGTGCATATGTGCAACAGGTCACCATTGAACCCTCACCTCATTGATATCTACTGACACCCAGCTAGTACAAACCTTTATGAATTTAAAGACAGGCTTGCTCAGCAATGCGATGAAGTGGAATGGTAAGGCATAATCTGTTTCCAACATAACATTCTGCATCTTCCCATATATCTCAGCTGTATCTTTAAGGAATAGTGTATCAACTTCTAAATCCAGCACTCTATCCCACGTAAGACTTGGAATAGACTGACTTGGACAATGCTGTCAGGGACATGGTGTGATTCTTGGAGTTGTCCTGTGCAAGGAAAGGTACTTGACTCCAAGGATCCACACGGTGACCTTCCAGTTCAGGCTATTCTTTGTGAATTTACTTGGTATTATTGTATTGATTTACTTGGTATTATCATGTGGTGGCAGCTCCAGGTCCTGTGCTTCAGAAAAAAAATTGTGTTCAAATTCTGTTCTGTTTTAGCTGAGGTTCAAATACTTTTACACCTAATAGAAACACAAAATTTTCTTACTGATAGATTCCTTTTGGGAAATAATCTTTCAAAAAATTGACAAGGTGTAAAAACACTTTGAGATACAAGGAAGGAAGAGGTGAAAAATTTTTTCAAAGCAATGCAACTGAAGAAAAACATGTGCACTTCTGGGTATGAAATTGCCCCCATTATGTCCTGAAAATGCAGTTGAAAAAGATTTTTCATATCCCAAACTTTAAGAGTTGTTGTTCAGTTTCCTTTCTTCCAAGTGTTAGTTGCTACATTTATGAAGACTGACTCTCTTATCATTTTTGGCAATCATGACAATAACTGCATTAGGGACTCAAAATTTAGGATATGGGATGAGTCTTTCAAATCTAGCAGAAATACATGGAATACATCCATTCGTCCCAGCTGTCTTGAATTAGATTTGCAAAAAGGACAGAAGGCATTTTAATCTCATTTTTGTGTCTTTTGTTTAAAACACAGATTTAAAATCAGTGATTACTTATCTGTCCAGATATAGAAATCACTAGTAGGCCCTAAATAAAGGTAAATTTGGAGTGCTGTTGTTTCAGTAAGGAGTAAAAAATACACTCACATCAGCCATAATAGAAAAGATTTTATAGTGGTCAGTGGAAATAAATCCATTTGGAAGCCAGTCACTAGAGGTGCTCCCCAGGGGTTCAGTACTGGGACCAGTCCTGGTTTTGCCAGCAATCTGGACAAGGGGATTGGGTGCACCCTCACTCACTTTGCAGACGACACGAAGTTTGGTGTCAGTGCTGATCTGCTGGAGGGCAGGAAGGCTCTGCAGAGGGATCAGGACAGGCTGGATCAGGGCTGAGGCCGGTGCTGTGAGGTTCAACAAGGCCCAGGGCCGGGTCCTGCCCTTGGCTCACAACAGCCCCAGGCAGGGCCACAGGCTGGGACAGAGTGGCTGGAAAGGAGCCGGGGGTGCTGGTGACAGCAGCTGGACATGAGCCAGGCTGTGCCCAGGTGGCCAAGAAGGCCAAGGGCATCCTGGCCTGGATCAGCAATGGTGTGGGCAGCAGCAGCAGGGCAGGGATTGTCCCCCTGTGCTGGGCACTGGGGAGGCCACAGCTCGAGTGCTGTGTCCAGTTCTGGGCCCTCAGTGCAAGAAAGGCACTGAGGTGCTGGAGTCTAGAAAGTAAGCCTTATAAGGAGCTGCAGAGGTAGTTTGAGTTCTTCAGTGTGGAGAAAAGGAGGCTCAGGGGAGACCTTATCACCCTCTACAACAGCCTGAAATGAGGTCATAACCAGGTGGGGGTCAGTTTGTTCTGCCATGTCTCAAGTGAAAGGATAAGAGTAAATGTCTTTAAATTGCATCAGAGGAGGTGTGGGAAAATTACTAGGGCTAAAATTAGAGAAAATATGAAAGTAATATTCACATTCTAGCAGAACTTAATACAGAAATTACTGGGTGAAATGCAGATGCTACTCCCTGAATGGGATTACCCACTTCCCAGGGGCAACTGCTTCACAGTGAACATGATGCATGACGAGTCACTCAAGCTCCCTTTAAATGAAAAACCAATATAAAAGTAAGTTAAAAATGGGAAGAAGTAAAAGAAAACTCCATCATAACTTCTGGGATCAGTCAACAGGGTGAACCTGTCTTCTTCCCCATAGGGATGCCTATTGGGTAAGAACTTCAATTCATGCTATTATCGGGACCTTTTATTGGTGATTAGGACTTGCCTGAGTATTTCTTAGAGTATATTTTTGCAGCCAGATACTATCACCATCAATCTTTGAACTTTAATATGTCAAAATTTTCTATTATATTAATAAAGAATATATTCTGTCAACTGTGAGCATGAGTCCCTCACAGGCTCCAGCAGTTGCTGGCAGCAGGTAACAGTCTGGACTGTGGAGACCTGGGAGGGGGTCTGCCTTATGTTGTTGTTGTAGGTCCCAGAACAAGCTGAACTGCCCTCCAATCCAGGTGGGGTCACAATCTTTGGAAGTGTTCAAGAGGTGCCTGGATGTGGCATCTGAAATTCAGAGAGAAAACCTTTCTAAAGTCAAGATGCAGATTACAAGTTTCAGATTAGACACTGTGTATTCTAAACCTTTGCATCAAATCCCAAGACAAACAGATTTTTTTTGAGAAATACATCAAAACCCACTACACTCAGAACATATTCTGAAGATCCTGCTGTTAACTCTGATACTTTCTCAAAGCACTGTGCATTCAAGATATGACAACATATACATTGGTTTAATTATTTTCTGCATCTAGGAAACTGTAAATTAGTACAAGATTATAACAGTGTATACTTGAAGGTAAACAAATAAAAAATTTGTGCAGTGGATATGCTGCAAGAAATTTCATTGTGAGCAGTCAGTAATCAGAATAGTGTGCATCTTCTGGTGATTATTATGCACAAGAGTTTATTTTGCATGATCAGCTACTTTCAAAGTACAGAGAATGAATGTGAATGTATGGATGTGTGTTTAACTACACAGGCATCCATAACTTGAAATCACGGTCCTGATATTTCAGATAATAGAAAAATCAGTAGAAAATAAAGGCTTATTCAATTGCAACCTTATTCTGTGCTTGTTGACATCTGTGCGTGCTCGTTTCCACGTGCCTACAGCAATTCAAGCTTATCCTTTTGAGTAAAGCTCTCAGTTCTGGATGGTAGCACAGTTCCTCCTTTATGGCAAGTTGCTCAGTGTGTGGGGCTCTCACAGGCCCAGCAGCTCTCAGCAGACATCAAGAGTAGTAATATTAGGCTGGAAACCTGCCTCTAAAAATAGAAGTATATAGTTATTTCTTGGTAAAACTACTATCAGATGATATCTGTAATTAAAACCTCTCTTCCCACATCCATCTCTTTCTGCTAAAACTGTAAGGATTTTTTTCCACTCTTCCCTGACATTTCAAGCTGCTCCTTGGTCCTCTGATGCTTATGCATCCACAGTAGTGTTTTTCACACTTAATCTCAGTTTAATATATAAACACATAATTTCCAGAAATGGAGGTGGCAAGTCTTTCAGATATGGTCAAAATTTCCTTCTGGTGACCCTAACATGACTTCAGCATGGCACCTTTACTGGTAAGAAAGTCATATTTTTACCTTGAGATACTGTTGTGGGTAACAGCTCTTGAGGCAGGGAAAAGACAAAACACACTGCCCTCTGAGATCAAGGACAGGTATCTCCCATGGCCGTTAAATCTCTGCCCTCTCATTCCACAGGCAGGGATTGACATGGTGATCATGTCTGCTTTCCTCCCAAAATAACTGAAGTTAAAATTTGTGCTTTTCTCCTATGACTTTTACTCTGATATGGGCCAGGGTCGATGGTCAGTGGTAGGGATGACCCAGAGAGACCAGAGACACAGACCTGGGCCAGAAATGGGACAGGCAGAACTCAGCAAGAGGGGGGCCTCACCCAAACTGGGCAACAACCGTGGCTTTCCAGAGAGGCTCTTGACTGGAAACATCTTGTTTCTTCAGGAAAGTGTCTGCAAAAGAATTTACAAATTGAAAATATATCTTGTCAGATCACTTTTGAAGGGTAGTAGCTCCAGTGTAGCCATGCAGTTGGTGTCAGTACTGGGCAATGAGCTCAGAGCACTGGCCTACCTTGTCTCAGGCACCCCCAAGCTGCCAATAAACATTTCTTCACCTTCCGTGCTGGAAATAATACACCATTATGGTCAAAATCTTCTTTATGGACTAAGAGGAAGCATGGCACATATATAAATAGAGCCAAGAATTTATTGTTACTGCAACCAAAGTCTTAATGGTCTACTTCAAGAATCATTAATTAAACTACAATTCAAGAATGTAGATGTTATTATTGCAGGAAAAGGGAGCCCAGGAATGCAGTTAGAGCACTTCTGCACAGTAGAAGTCTCAATTATAGCAACAGTAAAATTGTCATGCATATATTTAATATTTTCTACCCCTTTCCTTGGACATATGCTCACCCTTCCACTTTCCTCTGGACCTTCAGGAAGTCTGAACCAACTGGAGAGGATAACAGCGTCAACCATAGCCCCTAAAGACACTCACTGTGAGAAATGTGCGTTGGATTCTTCTTCTTCTCCAATATGCACTTGGGATAAGGTTGTTTTTTTTTTTATGTTCTCCAAAGCAGTTTTATACCTTCCTTTTGCTTTCCTGCTCTATGGCTTCATTTTACAAATGTATTTACTACATATAGTATTGTTTATGTATGTTAGATATTATTTCCTTGTTTTATTTGTTAGCTGTAAAATTAGATTAGTCCAGATCAGGATCCATATTTTAAAATGGACAACTGAGGAGTCTCCAGAGCCAAGCCTGTGGCCCATCTCTTACTAAGCACTCTGTATCTCTTACTAAGCACTCTGGCTCCATCCCCCTAAGCACACTGTATCCCCACTTCTCAAATCCCCTGCTGCCATAGCATGCCTCTGTTTCTTTGTTCTATATAGTGTGTCAGAGTCTTAAACATCTCATTTAACACAGCACCACCTCTTGTTACTGCCAGCTATATAAAACCATGATTGTACCATGCAAGAATAAACACAAGTAGAGGGAATTAGCCATAGGCAGCTGGGTAACTGCAGGCTAAACAATGCAAAACAGAGCTGCAGGCAAGTCAAGAGATATTCAGACAGCAAACCTGAGGAGCCTCAGTCCTGAGGCTGTGGAAAGCCCCTGCAGAACTCATGGGTTCTTGCTGGAAGGCAGTGCTGCATTGCAGGGCTACAGGGTTACACAGCAGAGAGGGGTTGTCTCTTGACACATTTAGGTTTCTGTAATCACTCCCTAATAGCAACACATTCACAAAGAACTCAAAACTTTTCACAGTCATCTTCCAGCCATGATATATATGCAGGGACTGGGAAAGCTTGGGTTTTCTTTTAAAGCTGCTGGGTTGTAGGAGTAGCTGAGGTCACTTGGTCTGTTCAGCCTGGAGGAGACTGAGGGGAGACCTCACTGCAGCCTGCAACTTCCTTGTGAGGGGAAGAGGTGGGGCAGGCACTGATCTCTGCTGTGACCAGTGACAGGACCTGAGGGAATGTCCTGTAGTTGTGCCAGGGGAGGTTTAGGCTAGATACCAGGAAAAGGTTCCTCACCCAGAGGCTGTTTGGGCACTGGCACAGACTCCCAAGGAAGTGGTCACAGCACCAAACCTGACAGAGTTTAAGAAGCATTTGGACAATGCTCTCAGGTAGAGGGTGTGACTCCTGGGAATGGTGCTCTGCAGGGACAGGAGTTGGAGCTGATGATCCTTATGGGTTCCTTCCAGCTCAAGGTATTCTGTGATTCTGTGAAAACCCATATGATGAATTTCAGTGCTGTCTATAAGAGGTTAAGCACAGTTCCTATTGCCAGAATGACTGTGGGTTAAGAGGATTCCTTCCACTGTGGCGCTCTCATTGTCTGGGAGATTTGTGGGACTGAAATACCTGGTGTCCTCAGTTTACTTCTTTAGATGTTTTTTGTATTTCTCAGTCACATTTCCTGCATATATTTTTGGCCATTGCTTTTTGTTAAGTATTTTATTGTGGCTAAATAGAAATATATTTAAATATTAAATATAAGTATAAATATAATTATAAATAAGTTCTTCCATGTTGTTTCATCCTTAGCAAGGGCAAGTTCAAAAGTTTCTATTTCCAGTGGTTTAGCATATGATTCTATGTAAGTCATACAAAATTCTATGACTTACTCAGAAATTATTAAGACTTTGTTTTTTCCCAGATTGTCTGATCAGTTTGACTGATCCAGCATGTTTAGGACACTTCATGTGAACAGGGTTTAAGAACTAGAACTGTGTTCTTTTCACCTCTTCTGTTCTGGTTTTAGTTTGAGGGAATAGGACAGGGCATGAAAAGGCACTTTGGAAGGGCATTGGCATGGCCTGTCCTGGCACTAAAAAAAAGCTAAAGAAAGAAGAGCTGCCGTGCTTTCCAAAATTATTCCCACCTCTATTTCTCTGCATGTTTGTCAAATGCAGAACCCAAGTTTTTAGACAACCATTTACATGGCTTAATAATATTTCAAAAATGTTAAAACAATTTCAACTCCAGCTCTACTTACAGTTGGCCTAAATTTTTCTTTCATACCAGACATATTTAACAGAGGCTGCATTATTTTACAGCACATTGGAATTTCAAATTATCTTGATTTGCTCTAAAATTATTCCATTGCTTTTGATATATCTTACACATAAGTAATTCAGACATGCTGAATGTTGTGCATTGTTGTCGAAAAGCAACATAAAAGAAAAAAAGCCTTATAAAGTATTCAAAGGCTGCAGTTTTTAAATTACAACACAATATGTAAGAAGACATCTAAAAACCTCATATTGTAACAGATTTGTATGCATTTAAGCATCAGTTCATAAAAAATCTATTATTGTCTCTTTATTCCACCTTACGAGACTTTAAAATGTTTCTCACACGCTACAGTTGCCCTATAAGTCACATTTCCAAAAAATGAATTCAAGACTGAAAATATAATTTATTACCCTAGAGTAATATATAATGTGGTGATTCATCTCATCTAAAAGCAGCTTCTTTTTTGTCACCTTTGTAAGTAGTATTCATTTCCCTGCCATGAACACAATTTACAAATTCATCCCAAGGCTCAGACAGCATCATTAGCATATATTTAGCAGTAGCAGACAGTGAGCAGCAGGTACAAATGGCTGGCCAATGAGCTAATATGCTTTGGGCACTTTTCCAGCTTGTACAATAAGAGAGAAAATACACTACTTAAAAGTCTGTGAGTCACAAAAAAATTAGCAGAAGAGAATGACAAAATGACCTAAGCAATCAGCACTGAACAGGGGTTATAGATATACTGACATATTTATAATTCTAGTTAACACATGAAATTATAACCTGAGTGAAGAGATGCATCAGTGTGTTAGAGACTCATTAAAGTAGCTGTTTCTTTTTCTTTGTGTGTTTTGTGGTTTTTGTCTGTTTGGCTTTTTTTTTTTTTTTTTCCCGAGTGGGGTGTCAATAATGAAAAAGTAGGTATCTGCTGTCTACCATCAGTGTGGGCAATAAATATCCAACAATATCCAAAAATCATAGCTGGAAAATACTGCTGTCAACAGGATTTACAGGATTTGAATGTTTTCATTTTATTGAAGAATGCCAGTTTATGTATGATGATAAGTAAATGTGCAAGAACTGAGCGAGTATGTTAGTTATCATTTATTTTCTTCCAACCTGAGAGCAGATACCTGTTACTGTTACTAAGTGACACCCATACCAGCAAGCACTGACACAGGCATAGAGTCCACTTCAATATGCTGACAATTAATCTTCTATTATGTTAAAAATACATATCTTGAAGAAGGCAAGAAATTTTTGTTGCTGTTTGTAGTTTACCCTAATTCAGCCTCGTTTCTTAGCAATTGTGACACTCAAAACCTTGTCACTGGTTTCAGAAGTGCTTACTGCCTGAGCTAGCACCATGCAGGATCACCGCAATTCATACATGAAATAATGGCTATTTTATCATACAGAACCATTCAGATTTGATTCTGTGAAAGACTATTTAAAGCAAAACAAATATCCAGCATTTCCAGATGAGTATAAGTTCAAATGTGCCTGGCACTCTGAATTGCTCATGAGAGGCTCTCAGCTTAGCTGGTAACTGCTGGGTGTCACCCTTGGCATGTAAGTGTTGGGACTCAACCCTCTGGAACCATGAGCTCTCCTACAGAGAAAAGCCTGCAGGATCAATCACAAGAAATTAAACACAGTCTAGGGTTTCAGTTTCTGGACACTGCACTTAGGGGGCAGATGCATAATCTAGACCTTGGTCTCCTTCAGGTGTCCTCTAGCAATACCATCACAACTCTAAGAAACTCAGGAAGAGCAAGGTCCAGTAAATCTGTGCTGATAAATTTTACATGCACCTTAAGGAATGAGGTATTTGACCTTATGAAGATCTGAGCAACCTTGAGGGAGGTGCAAAATCCACCTGCATCGTATCAGTTCCAAAAACATAAATGTGTGAGTAATTGATTTTCTTTCAGGATTGAGTGGTGGCTGATAAAGGTATTTTAAATATATAATTTGAGAATTAGATGCCTCCTAGAATGTAGCCTAACATTCTTGTTTTGCAGCTCATGGCAGCACCTCATATGTTGGCTTCTCTACACTCTGGGACACACCTCTGCTTCGGGCTCCTTAGTGTTGTTCATCAGGACTCTGAGATAGGAAAAGCTCAATCACATTATCTCCCCACTGATAGAGATTAGGTTCTGCTCACTGTCAGACTATGAAATTGCAAACATTTGAGCAGGAATTAAAAATGAGCCAGAAAGAGTGCAAATTAACCACTGAAACAATATTTCAGTGACAGCTATTCACAAGAAGAAAAGGTATCTGACAGGTAAAATTTTGACAAAAGTTTTCATGAATTTTTAATACAAGTTCTAAGAATGCAGCCAGCCCAACTGGAGTAAAGATTCAATGTAGAAAGGCTACATGTATAGTAAGTTTATACAAAAATAGAGTTGTTTCCGATAGAACATGACTGATGCATCAGTAATAAGAAAAAATTTGATTCAACCCTACATATAAATATGTAGATAACATTGCTAATTGCTACAGATTACAGACCCCCTCAACAGTTTAATTTAATCAAAGCATTTTTGCCTGTTTTCCTTTGTTACGCTTGTTCCTCCCTTGGGCAGCAGGGACAGTGACTGATCTGTGGGAATATGGCCCAGCAGTGTTGTTAGCAGAAGGATGGCATGGTGTGGTGTGAAGGGCAGAAGGTATGTTGTGCCTTGCATATGATGGGGTGTATTGCAGCAGCACTGAGAACCATGTAGGCTTCAAAAGCATTTTCTCACCCTGCCTTTTCTGGTTTTGGGATTCCTGTGAATTAGGCAGCTGTAGCTCCTATTGAGAATCTGACCTGTACTAGTGCAGTGTTAACCTCTTGTCCCAATTTAGAAAAGATGCTAGGAGTGAGAAAAATTGTTCAGATTTTGTACAAATTCTAGAATATACAGAAAATGATTCAGCATCTTTTTTATGCAAAAATTTTCAGACTAGATTGCATGTGTCAGCTACATATGGGAATTTGGGTATTAGAGCTGCATAACCCCCTATGCAAACACTGGGGATTCTTATTCAGTATTAAGCCAATTTGATTTACTTTATTTCAGTACATGAGCAAATAAGGCTAAATGGGAATAGCATGAATCCTGAATGAGTACATGAATGTGAGGTTTTAATGTGGTTTAGCTAATCCAAACCTAGTTAGTCTATCTACTTTAGGTCTATTTTGAACAAAATTTCCTGACTATCCAAGCAGATAACTGTTTAAGGCCCATAAGGAATGGATATCCTATAAACTTAGCTGAAGGTGCCTGGCTCATGGAGAGGATCTCTGTATCGGGTGACTTGACTCCCTGAACAATTTGTGTACACATTTCCCAGGGGGAGCAGCAAAAGAACATATAGAAGTGGTCAGTGGATGGAATGAGCACTGGGGTCATGAGCACATGGCCCCTTGAGAGCTGATGTCCTTCCTGTACAGCTTCAGATGAAAGTTTTTATAACCTGGGGTCTAACATCCCAGATTACTCTTTGGGAGGTAGGCACCTACAGTGTGTCCTGCTAAGGAACAAGGTAATTCTGAGCCCTTACTGATGCCAGTGTGAATATCACTGCCTCCTGCACAATGTCCTGGATAGCAGTGAAATAGTTTCACCCATGTGTAAGGGATTCCCATCTCCTTTGGCCTCAGAGATTTAGAAACACATGTCTCAGGAAAAAGCATCTATGGTAAGTGTGAGCTAAGTTATGTCCTTTCCTTCTTGTCTCCAAGTGCAGAGGAATGCACGAGAGGTCGTGAGATGACCTTGAAACCCTTTGAGCATTTACTGCCAGAGGTTCCTCCTGGTGGGGCTGCTCCTGTATTTTAGACCAAGCAATAGTGATTCTAAAGAGAAAATAGTCACAGCTGCCTTATGCAGGATACTTCACCCATTGGGCATTCATGATTCAGAATGATCCAAAAGGAAACCTGCAGCATCCTTCAGCTTCTCTGGTTGTCAACAAACAGCTCCACAGTCTGCGCTTGGTCTGTGAGGAAAGAGACAATTACTTCCCCCTTCCTTCTCACCTTCCTGCCCTAAAAAGTTCCGGACAGGCTTTCCTTACCACATTGATACACTGAGTGATGTTACAAGGTGCAGAGTCTGCCCTTTATCTGGTTACTACTGTGAGCAGTTAAAATTCTTTCCTCCCCACACCCAGGCACAGGGATTCATATTGCTCAACTCCTTCAACCAAATATGCTCCTTATCTGCAGTTCAAAGTGTGAGCAACCAGTTTTTGAACTGAGGCACACTTGCTTGTGCTGTGGGGTATGGACAGCAGAGTCCAGAAACGTATCTATTTGAGACACTGAGAGACTGAAGTGTTGTGGCTGACAACCACCTGGGGGAAAAGACTGGCAGAATAGGACAAGCTCACCACTGAGCTGCTCGCCACTGCAGGATGATGTACAGGCCACATTCTTATGCAGGGTTTAACGTGTATCATCACAGCTTCATTTTTACAACTGACTTTCATGTCACTCAAAAGAGAGCTTAAAGGCACCTTGCCATACTATTTACCCTAAAGCAGAGATACAGCTGCCTTTCAGCTACAGCTTCTGAATAGATGTTCTTATGGAAGAGTCTGAGCTGTCTGAGAGCAACTGCCTTATTCACAAGTGACTCTGACAGAGACAGCAGCAAGGAAAAGAAACTGTATACACTAGATGTTTGAAATTAAAGACTCTGCTAGAGAAGGTAATTGAGCTTGAGAAGGCATGCTTTTCTTACCAACTAGCAATTCTTCATTAGCACTAATCTTTTGGACAGACTATATCTACACAGCAGCTACCCATGGGCACAAAGCAGACCTGGTATCACACTGACAGCAGGGACCTTCTGATAAGCTTGCTCCACAGATCCTGAACAATGATGCATGCAAACAAGGTTTTCCCAACACTTATTAAAGTTCTGTAAAACTTTCTATATTTCTTACAATTATATGAAATAAAATCTACCCTTGACAGGTAAGCACTGGCACAGATTTGACACAGCAATTGAGTCAGCAGCATGGTCTTAAATTCCTTTGATTTAAAAACTGGGGTAGTCTTCTTGCCTGCAACATTTCTCTCAGCAAAGCAAAATGAAAAATACTGAACGTGACAGCACCCTGCCAGGATGGCACTGGGGGACTCTGACAACTATAATTTTCTAGTGCTGTTTTGCAACATTGCTCACGCGTTTGCAACCAAAAGTTGCCTGAGAAACTGAAGTGCTGTTTGTGGCTCTTTCCCCAGCCACCTTAGGAAGCATTGGGATGGAGGTGATGGATATGGGAGCCTACTGCAGGACAGGAAGCCAGCCAAGTGCCCCTCAAGGACAGCAAAGGAACTGTCTCCTGAAACTCTTACCTGAGGGCTAGTGACTAAAAATCAAAGGGAGGATACTCTTACAACATTATTTCACCATCTTCGTTTTTAATTCAAGAATAGACTCTTGTTTTTCTTCCAAAGAGAATGTCTTGGAAAATAGCATGGGGCGTACCAACAGAAATACAGTTGCCTTAACTCACTACAAATAAAACTTTGTACTGCCTCACCTAGCTCTACATTTTTTAATGTATTTATGTGATGTTCCTCTGGTGCAGTATTATTTTCTCCATAAAAAATATTTGTTAATGCCAGTTAAAATGCTCAAGAGAGAAAAGATAAAATTCAAAATTCTGATTTTATCTTCTCACAGAAGGTTTTCATGGTCCTTGGAAATGTCTTTTAAAACCAAAAGCAGTACATTCTTCATTTCAAATGATAATGTCATATTCCCCAAAACAGGGGATCATTTTGATTAAAATTGCAGGATAGAGCTTTTTGACAGGCAATTTCAAAATTCTGTATGTTAGATTCAGTTGTAAATGAGCAGAGGAGGGGAGTACGCTGGGCTGAACACTTCTGGGTTGATGGAAGGATGAAATTTTAACTCACTGAGCCTGATATTCTTCCCAGTGGAGTAAAGCAAAAAAAAAAAAAAAA
>WEIU01009109.1:2909-53998 GCA_013389925.1 Aegithalos caudatus
AATTCTCTCATTATGTAAGTGCAGCAGGCAGGCAGTGGAGACTGCTTAAGTAACTACTCAGAGCAAATTCATGAATAAAGATACAAGGAATAAAAAGGGAATAGAAGTCTATCACAAAATTTTGTGTCCACTTGCAGCAAGATATAAAAAACTTAGACTCCGAATGAGATTACAGGTAGTAATACTGTCTTTTATCCAAATTCTTTCTCACAGTTTGGTGTGATTGAGTGATTAGCTAAACTTAAAATCACCAAATCACCCTTGTAGCTGAGAACAGAAGACCATAACAATGTTCTACCAGGCTACCAGTAGCATAGCCTTGCAAAAATGACCAAAATTTCTATGCTTTTTCCCACTGGACACAGTAATATTAATGGTTGATCTGTTCTTACAGCTGGTTATCTTGTTCCTAATTAATTTAAGCAAGTATTTTCACTGCATCTGACTTTAAAAGTCCAAAAATGGAAATAAACAACTCCCGAAGTGGCCAAAGCATTTTACTTACATATAGGCAATGACTACCAATGCTTCAAGTTTTTTGAATTTTTTATTTGACTACTAGGCTTTGTTTAAAACTAACCATATATTCCGAAACACTTCTGCCTAGTATGTAATATGATTGCCTGAATTTAAAATGACCCCTTAAATAATAATAAATTGGGATGTGCACACTATGCACATAGTCCTTAGATGCTGCAGTGAGATAGCAGTCAATGATTTATATCCACTGTAAATTCTCCATAACTCTACCTCCTATTAATGAAAATTATGGTCTTGGTGACTGGCTTGAAAATTTAAAAATTTGCAGAGTAAAGAATATCTTGGGTAAATGATGAGGACAAGAAAAACAAAACTGCAGGCAAACACATAAGAAAGTGACCATGTGGAGAAGCAGAAGGGAAGCCTGGAGGACTACTAGAAGTAAGGGCAAATGGGGACAGAGATGACTTGGTATCATAAAGAATTTACAAAACTAACAGAAGAGAAGGAAAAATAAAAGGTAAAGAAGGAAAAAGGAAAGAAAATTGTTAACAACTGTTTATTGGAAATTTTGATGTAATTGGAAGTAAAGAACAACAAGACAGTTGATTTTGGCTCTTCAAACGTGAGTAAAATATGATTTTTCAAATGTAGACAGATACTTCTGAAAATGTTAAAGTATTTTAAACCAAAATCAACATGAACTTTTTTTGCCCTTTTGTACGCTAAGCCAGATTTCACCTAAAATTTTGAGTACACTTCTAGCACTGGTTGAAAACAACCACTTTACATGTTTCTCACTCACTAATTTAATGTAATAGAACTTGATTTTAACATGATCGATTTTAGCAAAAGGAATATGTTAGCAAAGAATAAATTATCTAATGAATTAGATATTGTATGGTAAATTTTAACAGGAAATCTGTTTCTGCCGATTTTTTATAATTCAAAGCAAAGGTAGAAAAATAAGTTTTTATCTTCTCAGACTTAGACAAGAATGTAAGAATGTCAAAACATCCCTTCAAGGCTACTTTTCAGCATGAAAGTAGCCCTACTGACTTCAGTGGAACTGTTCATGTGGAAAAAACCCACATGGTGGATGTGTTTACAAAAAACATCTCTTATAACTGATTGGGTTTTCCAATACTACAATCCACAACGCATATCTTCACTTTTTTGTAAATGATGTTCTGAACATCATGGATGCCAGGACATCAAAGCTGAGCAAGTGCTGAAGGGAGTTACTTGCATTGCTATCAAATGGTTCAAAAACATGAGAACAGAATATGGAATGCAAACCAAAAAAGAGAAATTCTCATCCCAAACAATAGCAACAGATCTTTCAAAATAAATTTACAAAAAACCTGTTGGTAATAAAAATTGTTGACTCTTTTCAATTTAGCCATGATAAGCATACTAGCTTTTAACAATGCTAGCTCAGCAGATAAATTTAAAAAGAAAATTTATTTGTAAAAGTGCAGGTATATTTCAGATAAAAATTGAAAAGTTCTCCAATAGCTTCAATTATTTGACTGAAATTTTGGTAGAACTTATTTTGAAAACCATTGGTGACTTGACAGCACACTTGGACAAATTTTATATCACACTCTTCACATTAAAAAAAAAGTCTGAAAATAAATACTCTGTAAAAGTAAGTAGTTCATTGTGGTCTTGAAAGAAAGTTCTATTCTAATCCTGTTAAAATTACAAGTCAATTACACTATGTTTGAAGCAAGAAGAAAAACATCCAGTAACATAAAATATATTTACTTACTGTTCCAGAATTAACATACTTTTTCTTTTTTCCTTTTTTCTTTGGATTTATTACCTAGAAACACAAATAGAAACATTAAAGCAGTATGATCCAATATAAAGATAAGTGTAAGGTATTTTCAATGCAGAAAGTATTCTATTTTCAGTGCATCCTCTTTACTAATGCATCTTGATGCTGGGATATGTGCATGTTGAAAACCAGTGAATTTATCTTCAAGGTACTTGCCAGGTGAGCCAGGGTTGATACTCATATTTGACAAATAAGGGGTGGGAGAAACAGAGGTGAGAATGTTCATTATATCTGAGAGCTCAGTGAAACACTCTTTGAATTTTCACAAGATTCTGTATTTTTCTGCATTCCTGATCGCAGTGTTTCAGTGTACAATGTCACTACTTTGCCACCTCACAATACATCTCTTCACAATGCACTTAATCCATTTCCATCTGCTCCTCATAGCACCTGAGAAACACGAGATTTGTTCTACTCCCAATTTCTGTCCTTGATACAATGACAGGACACGGCTGACAGGAAGATGGAATTCCATGAAATAGGTAATTTCATGAAAATGTTGAAGATCACCCCCTGACTGGCATACAAGAGTTGGGGGTGCCTCAGTGCATTCCTCATACCCAAGAACCTTCACAGAGCTGGACTACAAAGCATTTAACAGTTTTCTTGAATGTCTGAAACCTGTGCCTTAATATCTCTCACTGTAGCCACAAATAATTTTTTTCCCCTTCTGGATACCTACAAAAGGCAAGTCTCAGTTAATTTTGTTACATACACATGAAAATGTACTCCTGCATTTCCAGAAATGCACATGGAATTGGAAGCAAAACATTATTTTGTTAATTAGGTCATTCAACGATCTCCTATATGTCTAGGAAATTCAATGCCTTGTGGTTTACTGCCAAGTTTTACTGAAAACTACTCACAGATGTTCTGCAAATGATAAGGAATGAAAACATTCCCAATTGAAATCTTACCCACTTATCCAGTATAGAATATTTAAAGAATTTTGCCTGAAAATGGGCAAACTAGTAATACTTGTCTTCCAAAGATTTTCTCCCCCAACCAAAGTGAAATTACATTGAAGGATTCTATTCCTCGTACAACACAGAACAGCTGAGAAATGTAAGGCAGGAAGAGACAACTATGATTTAAGGTCCTCCCAAACAGGGTAAACAAGTGACTCGCTCTTTTCCCCCAGTTTGCCACACTGATATTTTTAGTTTGCCACACAGTAAATATTTTGCAAAGCTTTTACTCCTTTACACACATATAAGCCTCTTAACACTTTAAAAATACCAAGTAACTCCTGCTCCTCCATTTACAGTTTCTGATGAGCAACAGATTAAGCCTGTGTAATGGTGGTAATTAAACAATGCAGTAATTCTTGTTGAACCAAAATCTTAGCCAGAGAGTGACTCCTGCTGACATTTGCCCAGAAGAGGAAGATGGAAGTAACAGGCTGCCTGTCTGCCGTGTGGCAGTTCATTCACTGCCCTCCAGAATTCAATCGTCAGGCCTGAATTAGCAGTATATTGCTTGTCAGCAGTCATTAAATGCCAAAGAGAAGATTCATTTGAACTTTCTGCTTCAGGTATCTTGACAATTGGCTTCTTAGGAATTGCAAGGAACTGCACTAGAGCTTGGAGTGAAATATCATGGGAAACAAGGCATCTACCTGGTAGCAAAGACTAATTAAGACAGCTTGTTTCTCTCTTATAATTCATAATACTATAATTATTATAATATTTACTTGGGTTTTTTTTTCAAATTTCAGGTAACTTTAGAAATTAAACAACATTTTTAAGCCTCTAAAACTTCCCTGCAGGAACCTAGAAAGCTACATTAATTATAATAAACCTATTAAAAAAATCCAATTGCAAAGAGGTGGCTCTAGCAAGGTTCCTAATCTTTAAATACGGGACACTCACTCAAACCTCTCTACCCACCTTGGGTTAGTTTGTAAAAGAAAAACGTTTAAAAAAGAATTTGCCCAGTATCTTTTGTTTTAATACTGTACAGACTAATCAAGTAGAAGCAGTACCCAAGTATGGAGGACTGCAGAGTGGGGAGGCAAACATGAGCTGCTCAGGAAATGTAGACTGTCACTGGGAGTATGATACTAACACTATATTTAAGAAACTGAAAAATTACTTAAGATGTTATGACAGAATATTCCTGGTAGGGTAGGATTCATGTCAGTGATACAACAGGAGAGGACATTTTTACTGTACACAGTAATCTGTGTTATGACACTATTCACAGGAAACTGTAACTCTGGGGTTGATCTTGGATCTAAATAAGAAAAAATACATGGCTTTCAGTTATCTTTGTCCTACTCTGCGCAGTGCAGCATCTTTCCTCATCTTTAAAATAAAAGTGCAGCATTTTATTGGAGCATCCTCCTTCCCTACCCTCTTTAGTTCTTACTAAACTATTACATTTGTTACCCCCTATATTAGTACTATGAAAATACTGAAGTTTAATGGCAGTTGTCTGAGACCAATTAAAGGATACCTTTAGGAATAACAAACATCTGCACATCATACAGATGCAAAAAAAGAAAAAAAATTATATAGCAAAAAGTTATATAGCCACACAGGCTTAACCACCACATTAGTGGCAGTAATAGCTTTCCATTGTTTTTCAGTGTTTTCTCATTTATTTCCTGAGAGTGAGTAAATACTCATAATACTTACCTCATAAACATTGAACTGAGATTGCCCTCTTGACAACTCTCTGTAACTTGTTGTGAATTCTCCGATGAAATCATGGCTGTTTGAAAAAATAAGATTTTAAATCAAATGCACAACATTGAGGAATATGTATTTCATCTATTGGTGCAAAAGTGACACACAGCCAATATGAACTGACACCCAAGAAACAAGAAATGGCAACAGATACAGTTTGCTTAAAATCTTTATTACTGCCTCTGTTTTGTGTTCATCCTATTAGTAATGCAAATTTAGAGTTGGAAAGTATTAGCTTAAATATTTTTGACAGTTTTTGTTTAACTTAGCTGCACAATGAGGACTATGTTTTAAATCAGTGATTGACCCCAATGTAAGTTTACAGAATCTGAAAAAGCAGAGTGGGCTACCAAAGACTGTCACCATTTCCTCAGTGGGTGACCACTGGCACTACAGACTCTGAACTGTGTATGAGGCTATATGAGAGAAAGGAAGTTACTGACAGCATGAAAGGAGTAATTTAAACCAGAAAAGACCAGCCCTCCCAATGTCATGTAACATGACATTGAACTTTTCAGGGGAAGACCCAAAGCTTATTTCAGTTCCTTTGTTTTCCCACCTGAGAAGAGAAAAGCAATCCACTGAGCCTACTCAGCTTATGGTATTACAGGAAAGCAAATCTTAACCTAACAGTAAAGGAGTGGTTATCAAGCTTCTCCTTTCTAAATTCTATTCCTGCTCTAGGAATACATTTGGCACTCCTGTGCTGCCGTTCACGTTTTACAAACTGCTTTGTCAATGCATAACAGGCTGGTACACTGCCAAGGAGCCACTGAGCACAGGGCCCAGAGGGAATTGCAGTGAGAGAAGCCCCACTGAGGAAGGTGCCCAGGGTCAGGGAACTGGGGCACAAAAACCACAGAGCTGCCAGGAGTGACTGAGCTGCAGGTTTGCATCTCAGACAGGCACCTGGAATGGAAGGACTGCAGGGGTCAGTGCCCCAACCAGTGCTACACAACTCCCAGCAGTCACAATTCTGTTCCCATTCTCTGCTCTGCCCAGCTGAACTTTCCCTACTGCTGCTCCAGATTTTCCCTGCTGTGCCCTAAGGAGGCATTGTATTTCCTCTATACTCTGCCTCCACATTTGGTGAGCTATGAAGCTGTTTTACCTTCTCTCCACTGATAAACTACAATGGAAATTCAAAGTTTTATAACTTTGTGACTTGCAAAACTTGTTTTTAAGAAATTCAGCACAATTCTAATTAAGCTATAAATGTTAAAATCAAATTTAAATAATTCTGAATGTTGCAAGATGAAAAATGGAAACAATCCATAGCAACATGAAATTTCTCTCTTGCTTTATTCATAATGAAATGAAACAGAAAAACCTTCTGAAATATAAATCTCATTTTCTAAAATCAGCATGAATTCACAAAATATGTAAATCAAAAACTAAAAGGTTCAATCATCATGCTAATAAAAAATAAGCAAAGCATGCTGTAAGAAAGCTTGAGAAATACTGAATGTTCAAGATATTCCTCATTATCCAGATTCAGAAGGGGCCATCTCACATGAAACACCCCCCTTTCAGCTGGAAGATCATCAAATTGCTTCCAAAAAAGACTTTTCTTAAGAAATGTATTTTGGAGGTATCTCTCTGCTTAAATGCTCTCCAGACTGCAAGAATTATTTTAGAAGGGAACAGAGGAAGCCATCCACAAGGTGTATTTAACCTTGGGTAACCATGGCACTGGAGAGAAATATATATTGCTTAAAATGGAACTTTCCTCTTTTGTAACAGTTCTAACCTTTTCTTTTCAAATCAGGTTGTATATTTTGAAGGCAGAAATTCAAACAATAGTTCAATGACTACCTACAAACATGCTGCAGCAAACAGGAAATATGAGCCATTCCAGATAGGACTGTCTCTGGGGAGCAACAGAATCCGTACTGCTTAAAAGTAATTGTTCCTTTAATTCTAAGAGACACTGGAAAGCCTCCTTTCCCTGTGGCCATATACAAACACTGACAAGACTTGAGCTAGAAAGATGAAATTCCTCTGATGAATCACATTATAAAAGTATGGGCACACATAACCAGTCTCAGAGCCCTCTGCATTTAAAAGCGCATCAGCTTGGACCTTTACACTCAGGTGGACGTACATGCTACCACTAGGCTGGTTCTGAAGGCTGAGTACCTGTTAGGACAAACTATGCTTTTGCCAGATGTATAAGTCATTAAGAAAATATTCTAATATTAATCATCATTCCTTATTAGTCTCTGGATTGAGAATCCAAAGTACTTATTCTCTTTGCCTGCCTAACATCAAATTTTCCTTACAGACTTTCATCCACGAGTGGCATATCAGAACACTGAACCAGAGCCTTAGCACACAGAATTATCACTTACAGCCCATCTCATTAAGTTTTCCACTTTTAGCCCTGTGTTTTCAAGTGCTGAAAATCACTTTTGAAATGGTATTAACTTTGAATTTTTTTGGAATGTAAATGAAAACAATAGAGGAAAGGACACTCATAATCAGAAACTAATCAGATGCCAATGAGTAAGGAGAAAAAGCATGAATTTAAAAATCAATTATCTAGCCAGAGAAGGAAGATGAAGGACAAAAAATGAGGTGAAAGAGCTTAGAATCTGAAATTTAAAATCTCTCCTGCAGTATTGATATTCTCAGATGAATGCTTCTGTGGCTCCAGGTTAGCATGACAATATTTACAGCTTTATAATTCAGCACCCCCCCTTTTTCATTGTAACAGACCATAAACATCAAGACTGTGAAATGACTTTTGCAACGTGTATGCTAAGTGATATTTTTTCTGAAATTACATGAAAAAGCTTTCAGAGAGAGCTAAAAACATCATAGTATTGCTGATGTGAAGTTGTGGACTATCTTTTTTTTTCCTTCTGTTAGACCTGCCTGCAAGTGCTTCATATATAAGGACACTCAATAAAAAAGCCCTGAAGTCACATTACTCTGCCAAACAACTGGGCTTGTCCCATGTAAAAAACAACTTTTGTGACTTCTTATAGCATCAAATATTTTGGTATTCATAACAGCTCTTAGAAGCAATAAAAGGTAACAGAACAAGTTGCTCACATTTGACAATTTTTGTGCAAAAATTGGGATGACACAAAGAGATGTTTAATAATTAATAGTGTTAAAGCTACCAAGGGCATGTATTACTTTTTTTCAAGTTTTATGTGATGTTTGGAAATAAATAAGAGCTATCTGATGACAATAATATGATCATGATATTACATCATAATTACTCTAACAAGGTAATTTAGGAACATGAAGGAAGAAGCTCAACCCAAAGCACCATGGTGATATTTTTCAAAGCACAGGTAACACAGAATGGGGAAAAGGGGAAAAAACTTCTTAGCCAAGACTCAGGAAGGCAAAATCAAGTCAAGTCATGATTCAGAAATCAACTTTTTCTTCCTGATTGCAGAACAGCCTGTAATATTCAGAATAACTTGCTCTGCTATCTAGAGAGCAGGCAATCTTTCAAAGATTGGTCCTGCCCAGTCTGCACATCTCTGAAGCAGAGATTCAGTGTGGTGAGGTGTCCAGCTGGTGTAAGAACAGCTTATAAAAACTGACCATCACAAATGGAAATTAATGTAAACTGAGGAACAGCAGAGTTGTGCAAAAGACTGTTAGAATAACTCTTGAATGGGATTCATTTCAGATAGACTTGGCAATGTCAAAGTTAAATTGGTTTTGCTATGATCACTATGTAAGTTTCTAGGCACCACCAACTGACAATTTATTCCAGATAGGATGGATTCAATCAGACCGTTTTCCCCTGTAAGCCACTGAAGTAGCTTCAGTGATTAGTCCAGTCTATTTGTCTGATTTTTGCATTGTCTAAAGTCACATGAGTGCTGTCTCATCTTTCAGAGGAATTTTACATGTAAGTGCTTGGTGTGCTTCTTAATACAAAATAGACAGAAAGCAAAAAAAACCACAAACATACCATTAGACTAAAAAAGAAAACATGTAAATTGTATCCTTCACTTTTTGTTTTTTAGATATCAATATTATAGATATTTATAGGATTGTGATGTGAGCAAACACAGAAAATATTTGAAACTATTTGAGACTGGAGAGGCTAATGATTGCCTCAAATCTACTGTACGTTCAAGATTTCACTCAGACTTGCAGTTACTTAGTGTTATTTGTCAGATTTCTTCCTTTTTTTTTTCATCTTACAGATTTTGGATAAAGTGAGACAGCACATGGGGTTTGATACTATGATAAAGTATAATCCTTATTTTTTATTAACTTGGCAATAGAATTTAACTTTTCATTGCTAGCTCATTTTCAAAAAATGTGGTTTATAAACAAATATATATTCTTTTTCTCATTGAGAAAAGAATGTTAATAGAAATTCTAACAGGGATGCAATGATTTTTTGCTAGGATGGCTTTTTAAATTTAAATACACTTATTTTAATTGCTAGAATATGTTATTTTGTCTCTTCAGGTAATATCTGATCAAGAAGGATGAATTTACTCTGGCAGGTATTCATAGAGGGTAAACATGAGATAAGAATGCTTATACAGCAACAGGCTTTATGACAGAAAACCAAAAAGACGAAATTACAACCCAAGAAAGCTGAATAGGCTTTTGGATCTTGTCAGCAAGGAAATTAACAGCAGCACAGGATAAATTTGCATATTATGATTACAAGACATGTTGCCACAGAAGCACAATATCATTATCTGTAATACTAGAAGCAAATTGCATTGGTAGTATTAAAGACATTACTGCAGAATAAATAGTATGCCTTTAACATTCAAAATTCAAGTGCGTATCCATATATTTTAAAATATAAATTAAGATTACTAGGAAATAATTAAGACAGACCAACTTAAAGATAAATGGAAATAAACATATTCAGTTCTAGTACCAAGATTGATGAATACAATTTCTAATCAAAGCATTAGGATATAAGCACAAACATTTTTAAAAGAACAAGAGGTATCAATCCACTGTGTTAAAAAATAATTCTACCTTGTTTGTCAAAATAAAGGTGATTTGAGAGGCTCATTTCTTCAGAGAAAATTGTACAGCCACTACCCTGGGGTTCACAGCTCTTAGGAATAATAGACATCCCTCCTGAACAGAAATTCCACGTATAGTCCATTGTTCTCATTCAAAGGGAGTGATATAAAACTCAGGTCTCCCAACTCCAGAGTTTACAATAAAGTTTTGATGAAGACAGACACAGAAATGAATATTTAGACCCTATCTGAAATCAAGGTAATTAATAGGTGGCTTCTACATTGCAATATTTAGGCCCTCATGAGTAGCCGTTGCAGGCATGTGCATTTTATCATGTTCCATGGATGAATATACACAGCACGTTTGAAATAGGCTAATGCATCAGTATTTACCACAACTGCAAAACACAGGCCTGTATCACAGCAGAGTCTTTCCAGTGCCTGTAGCTCCAAATATTGACAAATAACTAACTTTCTCTAATATTGTGCTGGACACTAAATATTTATATGTTTTAAAATGTGTATAAACATGCAGGGCTAACGTTTAAGTTTAACGGAAATAATATCTTACCTTCCATCTCTATCCCAGTCATATACTTCTACTTTAATTGTCCTAAAATAAAACAAAACAAAACAAAACAAAAACAAAACAAAACAACAAACAAACAAAACAAACAAACAAAACAAAACAAAAAAAAACCAAAAACACTATTAAAATGTTAAATAGGTACCCGGATTGCTTTTAAGATTAATAGCATAGGGGTAGATCAATTGGGCTGAATCCAAAAAGGAGAATTTTTCAGTCATTTCTCATGGGACAGCAAATAGCCCGTCAGGTAACACAACACATCTTCATAAATCAGTAGCTAAATACAATGGAAGCTAAGGAAACAAACACATCGGAAGTTTAACCAATATATTTTTACTTGCTGATGCTCTGAATTTCCCATGGTTTTTTAAATAAATGATTCCTTAAACCATTATCAAAGTATTTAAGAACTGTTTCCTTATGAGTAAAGTGAACCCTTGAGGGCAGCTCTAACCTTGCTTCCAGGATGACTGGGAAACAGATAAAAAGGAAAAAGATATTTCCTGAGTACAGATCAATCATATTTCACATACTTCAAGAATGGATTTCTTAAAATACAAATACTACAGAGCATATTTTCATCAACATTCTTGATGAACCAGGAAAGACATATGAGCTAGAGGTAGTATATAGCTTCATTAATCTCCTTTTATTACAGAAAGTGTATCTACATAAGCAAATCCAGCTATTGCTAACAGTGAATCCTATTTGGCCTAAAATGAACTGAACATGGCATAGAAAAGTAACACCTCCAGACTTCCTGTATGTAAGCAACAACTTAACTCACTTTTATTCTTCAGAACAGTTTCACATGAAGTGAAGTCATGAGTGTAGTTTTACTTATAGAGGGGACAAGAATCTAAGCATTACTTTATAATAGGCTTCCATGGAAACTGTTCTTCAGTCTTCCAATTACATACAGTCAAATATATATTGATTAGTTTTCTTTACTGAGAAGGGACTCATTGGGGATAAAGCTGAGCAACAGCTGATTTATATACAATAAAATATCAAGTAATTCATACCTGGATTTTTTCCACATTTTTTTATATTCAAAAATAGGTAAAGGAGGAGTTGCTTTGTCTGGATGTACCTCTTTTCAATTCAAATTTAAAGGCTTCTAACCACACCATTTGTTATATTTAATGGCTCTTGTATATTTCAGGATGGATTTAAGTCACCTTACAATGAAAGCTGATTAAAGTGAAAGTTGTTCTGCAGAACAAAGTGAAAAACAACTCCAAACCTCTTTTATCCCATCAAGTATTTCAACCTTCAAAGGAAACTACTTTCACCTTCAGAGGAATTCAGAAAAAAAAAAAGGCAATATCAACATTTTTTCCCAAGACAACCCTTATTTTACTTATGTGTCAAAACCTGTTATGACAGACAGAACACACCACTAAGTTAAGATTTACGTAAGGTTTAGTGGGATTCAAGTTTTGAATTGTCTTACAAATCTGTGTTCAAATAGCAAAATCATCTCAGTGAGAAAACTTGGATTATTAAAATAAATTATTAAGAATATCAAGATTAATTCCCGAGAAGGATCTTCAGACACATAACTCAAGTAAGAGCAATTCATCCTTGAATAAAGCTCCTCTCTACTGAAATTTATTTAATATTAAAGGATTAATTACAGATCTTGACTTTTATCTATTTTGCATGATATGCAAGATATTAAAAGACCTTTCCAATCTTCACATACTGAAATTTAACCTTTGCCTTAAAGGACACAGTTTAGAGGATGGGTTTCCTATTTTAATATTAGAAAACCACTTTCATTTACATATAACCAATGTTAGAGGTGGGTATCTCTGTTTTAAAACTTTTATGCAGAAAATAACTGTAAGTGCTTTTTGAGAGCTCATACTAAGAGAAAGAAAGAACAAAGACATTAGACACTAAGTACTACTGCAGTACTGAAATGTCATTCCTGTGATGTCTGAAAACACTGAGAAAAAATGAAACAAATCCTGGTCATTCCATAAGAAAAACATGGACAGAGTTCACTCAGAAGCATGCACTAGGTGAAGATATAGTCTCTTCTACAACAGAATAAACATTTACTGTGACCTATTTTCACTAATGACATTATTTCCACCTTTCACATCTATCACAGAACCCAGAGCACCAAAATTTAATCTGCGAAACTATCCCTATCTGAAAGAGACCTTTGGGATTTATGTTTTTATCTATTACCATGTGGATGTTAGGAAGTAAAGTCTCACCTTTAGAAAGAAGGGTTTTCTAACTAAAAAACCCCAAACCTCCAAAGTTTTTTCTGGACTATCAGCAGGTTAATTTGAATTAAACTGACAGGTAATGAATACTTCCTAATTTGAAATATGACTGTTGTATGCAGGACTATGAAGTTTCATGGAGCCTTTATTCACTAAGCACATTATGTTGAAAGCAGGTCAACAGTAGATACACAGTAATTTGAGGAGTGTTATTACACTTTTTAGTTCCCTTAATTTGGAATGCTGGAGTTATTTCAATATGTCTGCACCGTAACATCTTTTCTAGTTATTATGAAAACTGTTTTTCTTTAATATGATAAAGAGTGCAGTGTCCAGAGACTAGCTTAATGAACACTATTTTGCTTATATATTGTGCACATTAACCCAAATACAAGTAAAAAATTCTATTTTAATATGCTCATTACAAAATTGCTTCATTTTTATTGCATCCAAGTGAAAGAGTAACCAACATGGCCATTTTTAAGGAGTCTAAAAATACCCACTTCCACTGAACTAATTTGTTTGTTATTAGTGGTAAAATGCTGATTAAAAACATGGTATTATTACCACATAGATAGACCAAAAAGATAGATCATTTTGCATGGCACCAATGAAAACTTAAAATCTGAAGATGACTAACTTCTGTATTTCTCATCTATTATTATGTATTAAAAGCTTTCATTTATCAGCATCCTCTGACATTGCATTGTCACTTAAGAAAAAAGATCATCATAGTTTTTCATTGAAACATTAAAAAATACTTTAGTACACTTGTCACAGAGACCATGCTTTAAATTAGTCTTTTCTTTCTGTTTCTAATTCATACCATAGAGAGCAAAGAATTTATTCCAGAAAACACCACAAGCATTTCCTACAGATTTAGCATATTTACTTTATTTTTGTAATTTCTTTAATGTGATAAGTGGTTTTGAGCACCTACTATCCTTTCTAAATGTTGATTTGATAACACCAGGGTCTGGACTGCATAGAAAAAGTTACACACAAAAGAACACACAAGTTAGGGAGAAAAAAATTGTATATGCTAAAAGAAGCTACAGCTTACCGGTCATAGTCTCCATTACACAGTGCTCTCACAGAAATCTTGAATGCCTGCCACACTGGATTTAATGTATTTTTTACAACTTCTGTTTTGTGGCAGATTGTAAAACTGTAGTTAAAACAAAAAAAAAAAAAGATCCATTTTGTATTTATTTACTTTTTCTTTTGTATCATCAAAGATGGAATTGAAAGAGCTGTAATCGTTCATATATACAATGTGCATATAAAATATAAGGTAAGAAAAAATAAATGGTGAAATCAGAAGGAAGGGAAGACTGAAGAGACCTACTGGAGAGAGATTACAGATGAGAGTGCTAAACAACTCTAAATCTAAAATGTTTTTACCCAAAACTTCAACAGGAACTCTAACCATTCAGTGAATATTTCAGGGAAGAGTAGTTTCCATCCCACTTTTTTAAACAGACCTTGTACATAAAGGAATTTAGTCACAGATCCAGAAAGAAAGCAATCTTCTGAGGATCTGACTCTTGCTTAGAGATTAAGAAACTGAGCCAAGGGAATGATGGCTTTCAGATTCTTATTCCCCATTTTATGTCCATGATTTTTTAATCAGGGATGTCTTAGGTAAAACATACACGCCTCAGTGAGATTCCATGAACACCTTTCCTCATGAACTGTATTAGCACATTCTACTTTCTCTAAAATATGCAAAATTAAAATACCTCTTTTGAACCCCCGTCTTGGGGACTGAATTGTTCAAAAGAAAACAAGAGACAAGGTCGCTGGTGAAATCATTACTGAAATTCCTCATCCCGTTGCAACTAAAGTTATCCTTTGAGGGAATGGCCTCCTTGCGCCCCAAACATCTACACTTTTATCCTGGCTATGATGCAGAAGACATGCCTGAAGCCAAACAAAAACCAAAAAAAAGGAAGCATCCTTCTGCCACAGGTGCAGAAGTTCTGTCACAACATCCTGTTGGATTCAGAGGACCCATAAAGCACCACTTGATCAACGCTCACCCTGTAGAAGGAAATGGCAAAGAATGGCACCCACGGCTAAGAGAGGCTGCACATTGCAGCACCCCCAGTAACACCCAGAGAAATTTCACAAGTGACCTTAATGCCAGGAGGAGCCACAACTCCTCCAGGCCTGCAGTTTTACATATGCAGTGTTGACTCAGGAAACTGTCCGTGTATCTGCCTCCAAGAGAAAAAGAGCAGGTAGCAGACACACACACCCATACACAGATTTATGTTAACAACTGTTCCACTTAAACTACAGAAATAAATAGTATCATACATCTCTAGCCTTTGGTTTGATATATGTTAGATGTGAGGACTTAAGACCAAGAAGTCTTAACCTGCCAGTAGAGCCCCACAAAGGCAGAGTGTTGTGTTGACCAGTGCATGTCAAGGCTTTGCAGTGGAACAAAAGAGATTAATCTACTCTAACAAATTAAAGAATGAATGTAGCAAACAGCCATTTGAAAAAAATATAAATTCTATTTCAGGGACTTTAAACTCAGTTTCCTAGAACTCTGTCAAAAAGATAAAAGATATTTCCTAATTTAAATTTGCAGTATAAAATGTTTTTATTTAACAAAATTTCTAAGCATTGGCATATTTTGCAGCTACAATTTTCTTTGAGAATTCTATTTAATTTAAATCCATGTTATATCTTAGCAAAAGTAACACTACTTAGCTATTTTATTACAATTAATTGACATAGTGCTCTATATTTAAGATATATTTACCTCTTTAAACCCTAAATTGCAGTATTTGATCAATTTGCTGCAATAGTTTTATTCCTATACTGCATAGCATGACAAACTGAAATCCAACAAACATTATAAAAGAAACAGTCTAATCTGAAAATATAAAAAAAAATTAAAACTGTATTATCTGTAAATAATTAGGTTGCCTAATGGTTAGCAGAAAAAATATTCAACAGGCACCTACCTGCCATCTTCATTGCTTCGATGAAATACAAGGAAAGGATCGGATTTCCCAAAGAAGTCCTTCTTGTCTAGCTTGTTTGCACAAAATTGCATTAAAACTGAATCCTGAAATGGGTAATAAAAAAAAGTTACAGACAGCATGCAGCCTCCTACACTAAAAAAAATTGACTAAACTCTCCAAATAGAAAACAAAGTAAATGGGGCATCTGTCGTCTAAACACCCTCTACATATTCACATTTGTGCAATGTCTTCATGGTGCAGTTTGAATGGCTGGAACCAAGACTTCCTTTGAAGGGACACCAGAAAAAGAAGTATTTTCTGTGCTAAAATGGCTCAGGATTTTTGAAGGATTTCCTGACATCCAAAACTTCATTTTGAAAGAAGTAGGTGCACAGGCAAGGAAAGTATATTAGAATTAATTTTAAAAACTCCAGTCAGGCACTATTCAGCTTCATTCCTTCAGTGACTTGGACCTGTTGTTGTCTGCTCCTACTGCCTGTCAAGCAAATGGCTGCTGCCTCTTAGGAGTCTGTAACCTTCAAGAAAATGAGTCTGAAAGGCACTAAGTACATCCAACCTGACAATAAGGAGAAAAGTTTCTTTGTGTGATCCAGCAAACTGAAAGCCACACAGGTCATCTCTTTGGGCAAAGTCAAGAATAAGAAAATAATTATAAAGGCAAAGATAAACCTGCAGACTCACCAGCTAACTGGGGCAGGGCCTGCTGGAGACTGTTCCATCAACAGGTCTGGAGGTGCAACAGCAACGAGAGGATGACGACAGAAATGTGGGGTCACCACTGAGTGGGACAGGGGGCCAGGTGACAAAGGACATTGCAAGGTCTGTGTTTCTCATAGCTTTCTATGTCTTGGTCTTACTGCTAATATTTGGCTTCAAGACTTCTGGAAACCTGAGACCCAGACCTGAGAAGGCCTGGAATAGGGATAATTTGCACTTGGTAGAGGAGGACCAGGAAAGAGGACATTTAAAACAGACCAGACATACAGAAATCCATGGGACTTGGTAGGATGCACCTGGGACTGCTGATGGAGTTGATTAATATCACTGCTAATATCACTATGTGTATTTCAGTTATCTCTACAAAGTTATGATGTTCAGGGTAAGTTCTCCTGTCTTTGAGAAAGGGCAAGAGGATCCAAGCCTATTTTATCTCAAACCCTGAGGTGATGATAGAGCAAATAATCCTGGAAAACGTATGCAAACATATGAAAAAGAAGAAGGTGGCTAAGAGAAATCAGCAAATTTATCAGCAAACCAGCAAAACAAGGATTTTCAAAGGAGAAATCCATGCCTGATCCACTGGAAGACTTTCCTCACAGAATGAGTGGCTGAGTGGATGAGAGGAGCCTAGTGGACATGGTTTATTCTTCATCTTAGCATGGCCTTATACAATGTGTCCCATAAATCCTTGCTCACTAACTAATGAATTATAGACTAGATAACTGGACAGTGAGGGACAGTGAGGCACACTGAAAAATGGCTGAACTGCTAGGCTTCTGAGAGTCATATTGAGTGGCACAAAGTCCACCTAGGACCAGTCACTAGCAGTGTAGCTGAGGCATCAAAAATGGGCCAAGAATGTTGAACATCTTCAATAGCGACCTGGATGATGGACAGAGTAGACCCTCTGCAAGTCTGCAAACAGTACAAAACTAGAACTAGCAGTTTATACAACAGATGGTTGTGCTGTCATCCAGAGACATCTGCACAGGCTGGAAAAACTAGCCAATATGAACCTCATGGGGTTCAACAGAGCGAAATGTCAGGTACTGCACTTGGAGAGGAATAACCCTATGCACTGGCAGGCCAAACATCTGGAAAACAGCTTGGCAGGAGAGGACTGAAGGGGCTCGGTGGACACCAAGCTGATCAAAGTGCCCTTGGCAGCAAAGGCCAACAGCCTGTTGGGCTACACTAGGAAGAGTGCTGACAGAAACTTGAAGGAAATGAGTCAGCTCTGGTGGGGCCACTCCTGAGGTTCGTTCCTGGAGCACTGTTCTAGGCTCCCCAGTACAAGGAAGACACAAACATGCTGAAGCACTTCCACAAAAAGTCACTAAAATGATTAAGCGATTGGACCATCTCCCATCTGAGGAGAGGCAGAGAGAGCTGAAATTATTTAGCTTGGAAAACAGGTTTCTCAATTTGTGTAAATACATGATACTAAGGAATAAAACACCTATGATTAGTGGCATCCAGTGGACGAAAAGGTGGCAATATGTACATACCTGAAATGTGAGAAGTTCCACTCAAATATAAAGAAAAAACCTTTTTACTCTGAGTGTGCTGAAAAGCTGTAACAGAGAGATTGTGGAGATTGCTTGGACTCAAAACCCAACTGCACAGAGCCCTGAGTAACCTGCCCTAAGGGCAGGAGTGTTGGACTACACAGTCCTCCAGGGTCTATTCCAGCCTCAGAAATTCAGTGATTCCAAAATTCATTGACATTCTGAATATGAGCTATAAAAATGTAGATAAAGTACAAAAATCCAGAAGATCGAGTATGTGACAGCTGCTGAGACATTGCAAGAGACTGTGAGAGAGTGGGGACATGAAGGAGCATTAGAGAGAAAGCAAGAGATATTGAGCATTGGCTCCTGTTTCTTTCTGCTTCTTCTCTCTAAAACTAAGAGACACTTAAAGGAAAATAGTATTCTAACTTCTTACATAAATCAATAAATGCAAATTTGTATGTTATACCATTAACAATCCAGTGCAGTGTAACTCAAAAAATAATTTGGATTTTATTTTTGAAAAGCAATGAGCACACTTACTCTGCAACACCCTAGTTCCTCTGCTGTTACTATGACTGTTCCACACTTCTTCCCAGGAATTCCTCTGCAAGAAAACACAATCACATCACCTTAGTTCCTTAATAAACAGTTACAACTGACACAGAGAGCACAAGGTAAGTGTTCAAGTCACAAAGCTGATGGCATGCAATTCAGTTTCCCTTTTCTGCCACTAGTCCTGTGTAAATAAGTTGGTTTACCCTAAGTGAATTGGTAAATGAGTTGCGTATTTATTCTAACTAGGAAGAAACAAATCAGTTTTGATATTAAAGGAAAAAGCACTAAAAGTTTTTATAGGTTGAAATAGTACCAGAATTCTACTGTCTACCCTCCCATTGATGTTTCCTTTAGATATGACTCTACAATTGATTTGTGAAAAACATCCTGATGCAAATTTTACTTAAACAAAATACCTAAAATACAATTAAAAGGAAAACACCAGCATTATTTTTTTCAAAAATTTAATCTGAAATGTCTATGAAGAGACATCATAATCTCACCATCATATCTGATACAGGAGCTGCAAAATAAATTACTATTCACCCAGATAGCAATTAAAAACATATGCTGCAACACCAGAAAGCCCCAAACAGTTCCTCAGCATAAAAAGCAGCAGAGAAACAGAAAACCCACACATAATCTGGCAGTATTCAGTGCCAGCAGCCTTTTGGAAGGGGACACACTCAATGCAGGAGGCCATGGGCCTTATAAAAGGACAATATTAACATGATGGTTGATAAAGATTTGAAATACTTCATCAAGATTAGCACAGGATTTCTTTACAGTACAAAAAGCTCTCATTATTCAGGAAGGAAAAACACTACCAAATAACTTGTACAGTTTTTGATGGTATTAAGTACAAACTTTGTATCCTTAAGTTTACATTAATGAAAATAGTACTGGATCCTTTGCAGACACTAAAGACTTTGTTCTCTTACAAATTTCCTTAAAAATCATTCATTAAGAAAAAAAATCCTTAAATGTAAGGTAAGCACCCTGACAAAAACTTCTGTGGTCACAGATCAGGCAAATGGAACAAACTTTAACTAGCAATAATACCCTGTAAAGAAATAGCAAAATAATTTCAAATTGGTCAAAATTTCAAGTATGAAAAAAAAAATTACTTAGATATTCATCATTACAGACCAGTCTTTCCAGTTGCCAGAGAAATACTGACTAATACTATGTTGAAGACAAGCATGTAAGAGTTCCACCTGTTTAAATCCAGAATGCAGTGCTATTGCCCATCTTCCTTAGCTCTAGGGGATAACTGGTAGTGAGCTACCCTGGAACTGATTCTATTGCACTGAAATTACAATAGAAAATTTATGTTCAGGCAACTAGTTTCTCAGGGCTTTCTGAGAGAGATTATCTGTAACCTGTATTGCATAACTGCAGTCAGCTCCACCATTCAGGGCTAGTCATCTGAAACTCAGATAAAGAAAATGTGCTAGCCTAAGTGTGAACAGAGTGCGAACTGAAGAGAGGAAAATAAAATGTGAAAATCTACATTTCAGTTGGTCCTACTGGCTTGAGAGTCCAGAACCTGTAGGTTTCTCTAAAGTGATCACCTCTTTTTGGACAGTATTTGAAGGAGCAGGTAATTTCACTGTTAGAGGAACAGAACAGACAACCATTATCAAATGAAAGGTTTTCAACAATACCTACATAAAATACAGTCTTGAGAAGTAATTATTGTCTCCTTAGAAAACACCGCAATTGAGACACCACATCTGCAGTACCAGGAGAAGTTAAAAAGGACACTCTGAAGAGTATTAGTGCTTTAACAAGGACTGAAAGGAGGACCTTTACAGAGTCTGTGTAAAAGATGACAATTTATGTGGAAATTCAATTTCACCTGAGAGGTGAAAAAGAGCCTCCAATTTTGAAAGCTGGAATTGCAATGAGGCAGAGGATGGAACATTATTCAGGTCATTCAAAATTTTACAGTCTTATCCCTGAATTTGCAGAGCCTATCCCTCTGACAGTAACACTCACAGATAAAAGGATAGGACAAATATATATAGAAAGTTAGTTCAGGTATTTTTCTATCACTTATGTTCACAGCAAGATGACAGGAGAAAGAACTTTACATAATAGGCCAGCTGGCTCCAGCACAGCCTCATTAGCTGGCAATGGCACTCAGATGTGAATAACTAGCATCCAACACTCATTAAGCTTTGCAATGGCCCTATCTCCTCATCAAAGGGAATCCCTACAGGAATGCACTTAGCAGATCCTGAAAAAAAAATTGCTCAGAGTTATAAATGTGGCTAGCATCTTCTCTCTAGGAAGACAGAAGATGCAAAGATTTAATTTGGGATAATGCCTGAGCAGGTGACACCCTCTTGAGAGAAAAATGAAACCATGCCATTTCTGGAAGTAGATGTATCTGCACATTATCCTTCCATGCCAATACAGCTGGAACATGCAAGGCAAGCCATAGTAAATCTTACACATGGAGCTTGTCTTGAGAAGGCAGTTAATGAATCTAGTAACCCCTCACGTAAAGAAAACAAACATTACTGTTAAAATGTCACATTATCCGTTTCACCTTCTTCAAATTACTAGAATTATTTTCCAATCGAGATTATCCAAAACAAATGCTCACATCTGTACCTGGCCAGTCTGTAAAATTAAGTGCAAGACTAAAGTAGCTTCTTGAACAAAAAATGCTCACTGTCACAAGGATAACAGGCTACACTACAATAGTGGGAGCAAGACTCTCCTGTGACAGACTGCATAAAATTCCAAGTCCTTAATGGTATTAGAAACAGAGAGGGAGGTTCAGAGGACAAGCTGACAAGTGCCAAGAAGAAATACTGTCAGGTTCATGCCTCAGAGGTGTGATCTGCTGGTGCTGGTAATACCAATGAAACTGCAAGGCACGCATGCCACGTAGGCAAAGAAAAATGTGAATTGTGTACCCTCACTTTTGTACTTGCCATGAAGATTAGTGCAAGGTGTGTGTCAGCCTTCCTGCCTCACCACAGTAATGGTGACCCTCTAGGCTTGGGATGTTTAACTTTGAGGAAGGACAAGACTACCCTTTCACTGTAGACTTACTAAAGGAACTTTCCCTGATGATACACAATCTGACTTGAAGCTGGCCAGCTCACAGCAGCCTTGGAGTCCTGAGCTGTGTAAGACTTCTGTAAATGCCTGAAGTACATAGAGCTGAACAATAAGCTTCAAGGTTTTCTAATTTTCATTTTGAAAGAAAATCAGAGCTTACTTGAATGCCAATTAGAGAATGGAATTCAAGCTTCTCAAACTGCTTAAGTACAAAAAGTGGGTAGCTGATTGGGACTAAAATAGCACTAAGCATTCTCTTCTTTGTACATCCATTGGCAGAGAACTGAAGAGGGAAAATGTTAATGAACTTCCGAAATATGGTCAAAACATAAAGCTCTCTTAACTCAGGGATCATAAACAGCATTCATGTTATGAGAACACGGATTTGACTTCATAAAGAGAACAGGAAATTCAAAACAGTAAATATCCCTGAGAACGGAAGACACGCAATATTATCGATTCAATTCTCATAGTTTGAATATTAAGAGACATTAAACACACATCTGTAAGCAAATAATCCTGAAATGCAGTATGATTTTTTTCATGAATAACAGAAATGTCTCCTAGACACCCAGATATCCAGACTGCAGAGAGTACAGATGACAATCACTCAGGCACAGTTATCTAGTGATAGCACTGCCAAAAGCACTAATGACAAAATAAAACAGGGACACTACAAAGAACTGATAAAAGGCCAAACACTCTCTCATTAACATCTGTCTACCCACATATTGGGGTTCACTTAGTAACTACCATACAAGGGAGTATCAGAACCCAGACCTGAGAAATGCTGGTTCACCCAAGAGAAAATATATTACACAGGCCAACACAGTTGTGAAGTAAGACCTTTTTTCCACAGAATGTTTATTGGTATTTTCTCTTTTCTCATAGATAATTTCAAACTTTAAGCTTCATCTGTTACTAATTTCAGACTTCATTTAACCTGTACCAAATGCTAAACTGCTGAACTGATGCCTTTTAATCTACATGTTCAAAATAAATTTCAGGAGTTTTCTCAGAAAAAGTTTACTACACTTAATAATTTACTAATTGAGGACAGAAACAAATTTGAAGACCTTCAAAAAGTCAGGTAAGATTCATCTTACTAAATATAAGTGTTGTTAAAGTCAGCACTTTCCTCTGACCAAGTGACCACAGGCTTCCAGCAGAATCAACTGACAATCAGCCAACCCAGTCCATGGAGTTGACAGTGCAACTTGCTGTGGCAGCTAGCATGAGCTAGGCCTAGGCACTGAGAAGTCAGGAAGCTGTTGTAGAAGTAAACAACATAGGGCCAACCTCCTGTCCCAATTGACAAGACAGTATTTCTGTGCTCAAACTGTGCAGCTGTCAAGAACTAAAAACATGTCCAGAACAAGTAGTGACTGCGTGTTGCCATCCCACAGTGCTGGGGCAGTGGTTCTGCTGGGACAGCCCTGGAGCTGGGCAGGGATTATTTCCTTAATGGTGATACTGGAGTTCCCCTGCCTGTGCCTTGTACCTCTGGGATTCTTCGAGTGTGTGGAGATGAGTTTCCATAAGCTGATGTCTGTCCTGGGATGGGTCTGAAAGTAGCCAGGGGAAGGTGTCTGGGCTCCCCCACATTGGGACACTCTTCTCGTTTGTTTGCAGACAAGATTTTTAATCACATAACCTAATACAACTTTTCTATTATGACACTTACTGTATTGGTCCTCAATTTTATTTCCTAGATATGTTTTTAGAAGTTTAATATCCAGAATGGGATTAAGGGGAGAATCACAAAATACTGTTGTCTAATAACCACAATATTTGCTGATGTTAATAATTTTGTGTGATTTTATTAGAAATCTGATAATCTGGTCAGCGGATTCTTCATTGTTTCTTTGTGAAGGTTTTTTTTTTTACAGGAACTCAAATGCTTGAACAAAAGGTCATCAAAGTTTTATGACATGCTGATTTGCAAACTAAAACAAAAACATTTTTTAGGTTAGTACATTCAAGCTGTTCCTAATGCAAGATGTAACAAGGTTGACAAAAATTTTGGATTTCCTAGCTGTCCAAAATGAAACCTAAATTATCATAGCTCATATAAAGACTTCTACTGCATTTAACTATTTACTCTTTCTTAAGAGCCACATGTCAATTGTGTATATAAAGATATCTCACAGCAAAAAAGCTCCACAACTCTTGCCTCATGCAGCAGTAAGCACTCATCCACCATTCCAGAATACTTACACAATTGATTTTTCCAGTCTGCTCCCCTGTGATCCTACTATTTCTCCCAGCGTACAAAACATCTGTCCCAAAAAATCCTGAAAAGCAGTAACATAAAAACTCAGAATTCATATTTCACACAATGAAATTTGGGTTCTCATCTATCCGAGCTGTTCCCTACTGAAGAACAGATTCTGCTGAACACCACATCTTAGTAATAACTATGTAATAATGATTCATAAACAGACTCACTACCAGCTATTTGACATAACAGTAGGTTACATTTACAGATGTAATTCTAAGGTACTACACAATCACTACAGGAAAGATGTAATTGGAGATCAATGGCTAAAAACCTCATCTTTTCACTGTGAAGCACACACACAGGATTCCTTCTACTATCCTCCGTTCCTTTGCTCCAGGTTCTCAAAGGTTCTCTTACCAAAGCCTTCCTGTATTTATTTTTTTTTAAAAATTCACTGAGAAGCCTCTGAATTCTACTCTTGCATCTCTAAATTTTATTATCGCTCCCATTTCAAGACAACATGAGTATAAAAATATTTCTTCTAACATTGAGACACAATCAAAACATGCTTCAATTTTGGGACCCAAAAACGTATCAACAAATTGCAGCATATTACATATCTGAAAGGGTATACATGCATGTTCAAATATGCCCTTTGCAAGAGAAATGTCCCATTAAAATTATACTCATTAGCTTTATGTGTTTTCACTCATAGCATAATCACTGTGTCTCTATGTATCTGATATTACTTACAGTCCAAAGAAAATAAACATACTTAAGAACATTAAGTATTTCAGCACAAGAAATTATAATAGTGAGGAAGAACTTACATGTTTTGACAGGTTAGGACTCTTTGAGTCAACATCATAGCTTAGGGAAAAAAAAAAAAAAAAGAAAATTTATATTAGAGTTTCCAGATTACATATCTGAGGGGAATTATGTAAAGAAACAAAAATCAAACAATTCTTTTACCTATTGCCATGTGTAAAATTTACACAAACAGACTCATGAATGGAAGTCTCCCATAAGGAAGATGAATAGAGTCATCACATATCATAGGACTATGGTTCACTAGTTAATTGAAATTAAATAATTTTCAACGAATTGCAAGCTTTAAAGAGAAATTCTTCTGATATTCCTGTTTGAACAATGAAAGATGACAAAAAGCAGTCCAAAAGTTAAAAAATAACCCTAGAAAACAAACTAACTTGTAAATTATTTTCTTAGGTAATTTCTCAGTCATTTGAATAAGCAAATAGAACTAACTGACAATAAACTAAGCTGCTTTTAGCAAGAGTTTGACTTGTTCTTTTGAGTTTATCATAATCTTGGTCTTCCTCCAGCTAGAAAATGTCATAGTTTCCTTTCCATAATCAAGCAAGAGTTCAAAAAAAATTACTCTCTGAATTTAAGACAGATTGAAAAAAATAAGGTAAGAAAATCATACAGGATTACTAATCTCTATACTTTAATAGTCTTCCACCTTTATCAGATAATCCAAGTAATATTTTTATCAAATAATCTGTTCAGATTCAATAGCAGTAACTAAACTGAAAACGTTTTTATCTGTTATGTCACTGCCCATCTCAGGCTACCCAGCACGTTCCCTTCCCACTGCATGGAATGCTATCCCTTTGGTTGTGCTGCCACAACTGCTTGCTGGGATGCATCATGGACCAGATCACAAATCAGGATGACAGGAATACCATAACATAGCTGGATGTTGCACAGTACAGTCAAAGTTTAAGAAACATATTTATAAAAAAAGAAATTCCTATGGATACCATTAACATGAGTTAAAACCTCCAATTAAAAGCAAACTGTTTGGTGAAATTGAACAGAAAAACACAACTTATAATTTGACCTGAGGTATGGCTAGAGGAGTAAAACAAAGAATGACTTCACTGGCAAAATCACTTACTAAGTACTAGCTGTGAGCAAAAAGGGGCCTGAGACATTGGTGGCTGTACATTTTAGGGGGGGACATGATCATTTATTTAAGCACCAAATATCAGAGATATACTTGTCACTTGATTTCTTTCCCCCTGCAAAATATCTGAATCATATGAGGAATTTATTTGAAAAATAATACTTTGGCCAACAGCAGTGCACAATTTTGCCAAGGAACTGAATACAGGAAATTTTAAAGTTTCACAGTTGGGATTTAATCCATGAGTGGCTATATGAGATCCACATTTCCAACTCAGAGTTCTAAGATATTTAATTTTTCATCTATCATTGTTACAGGGCTCTACAGTAAATTCACACAATATGTCTATATGGTCACTAGCAGGCAGAGACAGCAACAGCTATTGAGCTTTGAGCTCAGAACAGACTTGTGTCCAGGTAACCCAGGACAGCAGCAGAAAGCAGTCAAGTCTTTCTGATAAGTAAAGAGAATGTGTGATATTTACAGCTTTTCATAAACAGACAGGAGTCCATTTCTCTGAAAGAATTAAACAGGAGTCTGTGTTTTCTCTTCCAGATCCAAGTCCTTTTCAGATAGCACTTATCCAGAAGGTCTTTACAGACTCCCCTTTCTTTCTGTAGACTGAACTTGGCTTTCTCTTTTTCAGTTCATTTCTATANTGAGAAGCAGAAGGCAAACAGATACAGATTTCCACACAGCCCCCACTGTGTGGCTATTTCAGCAATGCTTTATATTTGGAGAAGAAACCTTTATTTAACAAATTGCTTAGTTTTGACTTAAAACTTATTTTAAATAACCCACAATAGTTATACTTCATAGATTGAATGACATTAAACCCAACTTTTAAAACTACAAATAAAATCTGCATCAGGCTTCCATTGTGAAAGTCAACTAATTTGTACCTAGCCACCTCAAAGCACCCTGTAATCTTGATGGCTTTAAGTGTTTCCTTTCATTCCTTGAAATAGGTGGTCTAGTACATCTGACAAAGGAAGTGAAAAGAAATAGGAAAAGCGTTCTTAAACACATACAAAAAAATTTGTGCCCACAATTAATAGTATGATGCAAAATTGCAGCAAAAACTTAATTATCTATGAGGGTTATTCATACTCTCTCCTAGGGCAAGGTTAAGAAAGAACTGCTAATAAAAAAAAGAGGATTAAATTTTTTTAAAAAACGAAGACAACCTTGATTATCAGAAAAATGGAAATAATTAGAAAGGACTGAAATGTAAGAGATGACATGCAATGGTGATGTGACCTGGTGACTGGATTCTCAATTCTATTTTCCAAAGAATAAAGTGAAAGTGAAAACAATTCCACCAGTAGAATGAAACACGTGAGCACATCTGGAATAATGTCAACAGCTATCTACTTCTAAAACAACTACTGTTGTTTTACAGTCTTAAAATTCAGTATAATTAGATGCATAGTAAAGAAAATTTTTGCTCTGTGCTTACTTGTACAGTATTTTATTTCTGGAGAGTGTATCTGTACCTGTTTAGCTGGCTATCCTGCAAGAATATTTTAATGTTTTGACATCTTTTCCTTTCTATTTTCAGAAATTAATAATTGTAAGCATAATTGTACTTTGACTAGTTAACATCTGCCAATTTCTTAAAACTCTGTCATTATTACATTCCAACATTTATTTATGAGGAAGCAATGATAAATCAATCATGTTGATTACATTGATTTATCCTATGTCAATAGATACCATCTCGCTTCAAATTAATTTTATGTTGGACAAAACTTTACACACTTATAGAGGCTGAAATATTAAAGTTGTTAACTTACAAATCAAATCGCAGATTCTCTCTTTCTTCAAAGAAGTAGTCCATTATAAATTTTCTTACAAAATCTGGATTTAAAGTATTATCAATTACTTCTGTTCTTCCAAACTGTAAAAGAAAAGTGTAAGTTTAGGCTATATGCTATAAGGGACTATAATCAGACTGCCAATACCAGGAATATGTGAGATATATGGCAGCCTGTAAAAAACTTCTCTCAAACAGAAGCCATGAAAGAAAATGAACAGATCAGTTACCTGTGGATGAAGACAGAGTGGCAGCAGACCACATATTTCAATAGAGTGGTACATACCTCATATTGTATTATCTAAACTTCATCAATATCAACTCCCAAAGCCAATAAAAAGCCACAAAAATATGAATCAGTAAAAGAAAAATAAAAAATCCACTGTTTCCTGAATAAAAACACACCAAAAAGACCTCCAACCAAACATAGCAGCAAGAAAAAGCTCTCATTTATTGTTTATTTCAGACAGCTTTAAATATTAGGGAACACAGTCCTTCCATTGCAAATGTATCACTTCTGCACTGTCCATCTCTTACTTCACCTCAGTTCAGCTCTCTCTTCATTACTCCTCTCCCTGAGCTTTTGGCAAAATGCCTTTTTCTTTCTTGATGTTTATAGGAGGTGCCTCAGCCCCTGTCAAGCTGAAAATATTTTAATTTAAAAAAATTCAAACCTCAGCTGGGCAACCTGGCCTGACTCTGAGATGACTTTTCATGGATCAGAAGGATGAACTAGAGACAGCAGATGAATAGGAGGCTAGGTAACACACAGGTTTTTATCTCTGAAATTATTCCATGATTGTCATATTTAATATATCATGGGTTTAGATTTTATAGCTCCATTAGAAATAGAATTATGTATGAATCCAAAGAAAAAGTTACTTCAAGAGAAAAAGAAGTTATAAAATGGCAGCTAAGTGTCAGTTTTAATTTTTTGAAATAATAAAACATCATAAATTTTTAAGTATTTTTCATCTCTTCAATTCTGCATTTTTTTCAACAAAAAGTATTTCATTTTATATTACAACCATGTTACCCTTGGGAAATCTGTGAGACTTGATTTACAATGCATTACAGAAGTGTATCAGTAACCAAAGATAAATATGCAATGTGCTGATGATCAAATCACACTGAGACCAGAAAAGGCCTAACTGAATGCTCTTTACACTGGCACCTTTATATCTCACCAATTAGACTTGGATTGTTACAAAACTCAAGAGACTGAATTCAGTGGCACTACTAACTTTTCATTAAATTATTTTAAATTACTGTTTGGGATTTTAGTTGAGGCTTCAGTTTTTTTGCCTGTTTACTTTTTTTACATGGCTACACAAATGATTCCTTCACATATGTTTGGACTCAATGATCTTAAAGGCTTTTTCCAACTTAAATAGTTCTATGATTAAACTACTGTAACTAATTACTTAACTGATTAATTACTAATAGAATTTACCCTACTTGTGACACTAAATTGCAGTTCTATAAAAAACACTAGATGACACTTTCAGCACCTTTTGAAATCTGTTTTCCCAATTACCTATAGCCCTTTTAAGCAGAAGAGATTACTTCTATAATCCAGTCACTTATGACTAATAACATAGCTACTGATTAATTAGTTCTCCACATGGCCTACTTTCCCCACTAACAATTGAATAAAGCTAACATTTCAACATACCCTAGAAGCAAAAACCTTCAGAAACACTATTTGGGAGAGTAACAGAATCACTGTTACTATTTAAAGATACTAATCTTCTACCTACCACATTATTTTTTTTTTTTACTGCTGGTATAAATATAATACACCAGAACATATAAAACACAATCCTGATTTAGCCCCTCCACAATGCCAACCTAAAAATTTTGACTGCTGTAACAGATATCAGGAATGGATTCTACTCACTGAACTCTACATCTGACACAGTCAAAAGTTTAGGCTTTTGGTCACCTCTTGGAGGCATTTATATAGAATGATTCATCTGATCTAATGCAGACATCTAAATTAGGTCTGGTGAACTGCCCTCAGAATGTTATTTTTTTTTCCACTAACTCTAAACAGAAAACTGTGTTGCAAATATTTATACCTGAGCCTCTTGATAGACAAGACGGAGATAATTATGATTTAAAACAAAGAACTCAGATTTTCCAGCAACTGCAATGTCAAAAGCCTCTTTTAATGTCTGTAGTTCCTAAACTTCGTCTTTAATTATATGTATTTCTAGGTAAGATTATATTATAATCCTACCGTCAGGGCAATTATAATATTAAAAATGGTAAGTTATTGTTTTATCAGCTACACAAGAAAAGTCTGAGAATTACACAAAGTTACATATGAACCTCAGACACTAATAAAAGCCAAAATTTTTACAAAATCATCTTAACCTTGGACCAGAAGAGGACTCAAATGCTTGAGTGATGATCTAAGCTTGACAACCAAATGGTACAAGCCACCTAGGCACTTGTATGACTTAAGAATCCACTGTTTTCACAGTTTGCTATCCAGACATTTAGAACCCTGTGTAGTCCACTACATCTCCTAGTTTAACTATGACTTGGGAATTCCCATTATGACTCCCTAAACTGACATTTCTTCACACAAATCATCAGAGGAATGTGATCCAGCAGGGTATACTGAGAGGATGTCTACTACCCACTTAAGAAAAACACAGAGCAGCAATTTAGCTAAAAACTACAAATTAAATAGGTACACTGCTTCATGTATTGCAGTTATATGAGCTTTTCCCCAAGCATGAGACAAATCCAGTTCTCTCTTCTTGACAAGACTGAATCTCATATTCACCATGTTCCAGCAAAGCAGAAAATACAATTCTCTGGCCAACTGGCAAGGACCCCAAATATAAGAGAAGAGGTCTGTTTTCTGTGTCCCTGGTCACGTCCCACTGGAAACTTTACATAGTATAATCGCCTAAAATATCAGTTCTAAAAACAATAACATCAGACCTCCTCTCTTTTACAGGGAAAAATAGTAAGATAGTACATTCCACTCTTGGCTCTATTCTTAAAGCCCATGGACACACAGTGATGCAGCTGTACTGAAGAAGTTCCACCAATTCTCTCTGAAGGCAGGTGAATAGTGTATTTTATCAGCAGAAAGATGACCATCCTTCCCCCAGTGCTACCAGTTCTTTCAAAGAGTAGCATTAGAGGAGAAAAATTGGATGGCTAAGTACTGGGACAGAGTTCCAGGCTACAAATGCTGACCTGCTGCAGGTATCCAGTTCTGAGGTACTTGATTTAGTTTCTTAACTCTTATCTTATCTAGTTTCTTAACTCATATCTCTCCAGAGTGTTTACACTTACAGAAAAGAAGATAAAGTCCAACCTATGCATAATATCCTCCCTCCCTTGTTGCCTACAATAGTGTATACTCTATTCAGCAACATCTAACTTCTCTGAAACACTACATAGCAAAGGCAGATCTTTACCAAAACTACAGGCTAATTTTGCCAACACTGACCATCACCACAACTCAGTCCTGTTTGTTCCTCTCTTGAGAGCCACACGCCTTATCCAAATTGACAGCTAAGTCTGGTTTAATTTATTTGATGGAGACTGAAAAATAGGAAAGTCCTGTATTTTCTCTATTTTGTTTTCTTTTCTTGATGGAAATGTGTGATACAGATATGGAAATTGAGATCAATGTGACTATATTTTAAATATTTGCTAGTACATAGGACCCCCATAAACCTAGAATGGCATTCAAGAGGCTATGACATGCCCTTTTCTGCTAGGACAAATGACAAGTCTTAAATACACCCAAAAGGTTTTTACACTATGAATATGCATCTTACCTCTCTCCATTCTTTGTTTCCAATTCCTTGTGTGTACAAAACACAGACTGTGAAAAGAAAAAAAATATTTTTGTTATTTCTAAACTTTAACATATCATTAAATTAAGTGAACTGACTTTGTAGTCTCTTGTGCTGTAGAAATTAGTATCTAAGACAATCAAATAGTTACATTTTCCTTCAACTGTCAGCAAGCCCAACAAGACTGGTGACCATGTAGTGTACTCGTTGCAGAAATCAGATAATAAATGGAGTGCATCTAAAATGGGAGGCAGTGCTTAAGCTTGACCTCCAGCAAAGCACTTGACAATCTTTAAAGGCAAAATTGGATAAAAGCAGGTCTTCTTTAAATGTAGGTGGTCAGACTATTCTAGATAATCTAATGCACAATTACCCTAAAATATACTTCCTTCAAGAGAGAAGAAAATGCAAGTAAAAAAAACAAATGAGGACCCTACTGAAAAGAAACAAGGGGAAACAGAACCAGAAAAGGGGAAAAACTTTTCAGGTTTTCTTCCTTAATTTTACTTCAAATTATTTATATATATGTAAGCATCTCATATATGAATACTTTATTTTTTAACCTAAATCCTGATAAAAAACAGAATCAATTAAATTTGTTGACCTGACCTGATTTTTGAAAGAGCAAGCAGAACAATCCCACAGGTGTCACTCAGATCTCTGTTTCCAGAACAGCACTCACTACACATTAAGCTGAAGCTTTCATCACAAGGACTGGTGACAGGGGTGCAGTGATTATAACCCAGTCGTTTATACACTGTTTTAAGTACAGATCATTTGCACTGAAGAAGCACTAAAAACCTTATTTTCTACAGTCTTGAACTAGTTGCAGGTAACTATGATAAAGCAATTTTTACCTGAAACTCCTCTTCAAACCCTTTCTAAAAAACAACAGAAATACAGATGTTTCAGCCTTTTTTTCCTCAACAAATTCTTTTCCTGTACCAATCATTATTTTTTAAAAGATGGTAAAAATAATAGTTTTAGGTTGCAGCCTTGAACAGCAAAGGTAGAGTTCTCAGTGAATCATCAACAGACGAAAGCAGAAATGAAGTGAACCTTCTAACTACATTTTCTTCTTACTTGAAATGCATTTGCTCCACACCAAAAAACAAAAAAAAAGTATATATATCCCCCTAGGCAGTAGCAAATAAGAGGAAAAACAGAAAAAAGCAATTTCAATATTTTAGCTCACATAGAAGCTAAAAGTTAACACTTTTATTTTTTATGTAAGATGTCTTGTAGATGAAAAAAGCTTTTACCAAAAAAAAAAAAAAAAAAAAAAAAAAAAAAAAAAAAAAAAAAAAAATTCAAAACATGTTTTAGGAGATGTCTGTCTTTCTCCATTTATTCTAAATAAATCCTTGGCAATCATGTGTCTATCTCTGGGTACTTTTTATAGTAGAGTGAACCCAAACCAAAAAGCCTATTTTCAAAACACACTCTGGAGCAGGCTGCTGGAGTGCATTACATGAAGAATGAATGAAATTAAATGGAAAAATGTGAGAAAACAGAATTAAATAGAAACTTTGAAATTAGCTATAGTTCTCTAGGTTACTGAACTTCTGATAACCCATCCAGAATTGTAGCATCATAGAATATCCTGAGCTGGAAGGGACCCAGATGGAAGGGATCCATCAGGATCATCAAAGTTAAACTCCTGGCCTGGCACAGGATACCCCAAGAGTCAGACCCTGTGCCCAAGAGCATTTCCCAAACACTTCCAGAACTCTGCCAGGCTGGTGCTGTGCCCACTGCCCTGGGGAGCTGTTCCAGTGCCCAAACACCCTCTGGGGGAAAAGCCTTTTTCTAATATCCAACCTAAACCTCGCCTGACACAACTTCATGCCATTCCTTTGGGTGCTGTTGCTGGTAACCACAGAGAAGAGCTAAGTGCAAGCTGCAGACTGCAGTAAGGTCTCTCCCTTTAGTCTGCAGATGTGGCTGATATTTTAAATATAATAAAAATATAGACTAAAAAGCAATCACCTCATACAACATTTTATTGTAAGTAAAAGGTGCAAGTCTGACAAGGATACATACACGTGTGTATCTCAAACTGACATAAAAAAAAAATCCAGCTCTAATGAAAGCTGCAGAAAATACATATATTCCAGTCTTTCTGATAAATACTTTGTAAATTTAGAAAAATTATTAAAATTCTTCTATCTTTCCTCTAAAATGCACGCCATAAATTTTAGGAAACCAACTATGGTACTGGTCTCCATCAATGTTAAGATTCACTATCTCAAATGGCTCTTGGAGAGAGTTTTGTAAAGATCTTGATACACTAATTGCATTAATCACTCAAAAACTTCATCAAATTCATATCTAATTGGAGAAATGCAGATAAATATGGTAAAGTTGATCTAAAGCACTTGAAATCCTCAAACCAGATATTAAAGGCTCCACAAAGCAACCCAATTTTTTAGCAGAAAACAGTTAACAGCATTGTCATGAGGGAGAAGAAGGATTAAATGGAGATAAATAATATTTCAAAACCCATCATATCATGCAACCACATCCTAAGACAGAGCTGAAAAAGTAATTTTTCTCTCATAATCTCAAAAACTGAGGGAGAAACAAGAAAGTTCACAGCAGCACACTGATGAACAGTAACTGAGAAAATCTTTTGGAAGGCTTTGCTGTATGACTTGTTCCAAGAGAAGATACAGCTACATTTATAGTCAGCAATATCAATATTTAGTAATTTTTAATTCTGGACACTGATACCACAATGTCATATTCAAGGTAAATTTAATTAAATCTTGCAATGAAGAAGAAAGTGGAAATGTCAACACTTATTAGTCTGTTGTAGATACAGTTCCCAAAATATTATTGATTATTATAGATTGCACCTTCTTATTTTCCCAGACAGACTGGGCTTCCCTTGCCTGCTCTGGTCCTTTCCCTTTCAATGCATATATGCTTACCCTTTGGTCTGGCAACTATTGTTACACCATTATTGGCCATCTCAGTTTTCCCAAACACAACAGCACATCTATTCCATTTCAAGGAAGACTTACCCACAATGAAATTGACCTTTTCCCCATGCTACCTAAATTTTTTCATGGTACCAGTTCTAGCAGGGCTCCCCAATACTCTTCACTAACCAGCTTTTATACCCTCCAGGCACAGGTGCCCTAAGGTCCCTTTGTCCCAACTGCCAAGAGATTCTTATTGTACTGTTCTCCATGGGGAGATTCCCCAGGGAAGAGTTTTTATGTCTTCAGTCCTTCATCCTGAACTCTTTTGATGACCAATACTCAGGAGCTACAAGGTTCCACAGAAGGACATTTCATCCTACTGTGCTGCTGTCAGCACAGCTCTGCAGGGCTCAGCTTGAGTTGTCAGAGCAGGGGAAAAAAACAATTCTGCCCATCATTAAACAGAAAAAACAAGCCAAAATCACTAATCAGTATCTCCTCAGCAGGTCTTATCCCTGCCTCATCCAGGAAGCACTGCTTTAGCTCAGCTTTCTACAAGAAAAAAAACCAAAACAAGCCAACAAAACCCACAGATTAAAAAAAAATATTCCTAGAAAAAATGGTCTCCAAACTGGGAGAGCAGAATGCTCCAAATGCTACAGTAAATCAGTATACATGACTTGCTTTGACTCCTGAGCAGAAAGTACTGTCAGTAAGAGCATTCAGTATTGTTTAAAATATTTCATCAACAATGGCTGTCCCATCTATATCTACTATCTCTATAGTTATTTCTGTCACTTGCCTCTGGGGAGGCAAAGTGACAGATTCCCCTTGGAATGAATATTCTAGATTGCAGGGAAGTGGTCAGAATTGGAATATTGAGTAGCAGTTACAGTATCAAAACAAGGCCAAGCATATCTCCTAAGAGAACCAGGAAAATCACAAATTCCTTTTTAATTTCAGGAGAAGGCTATTTTTCTACATTCACGTGTGTCCCTCCAAGAAAAAGACCAAGAAAATAGATTTGGATTTTCACTACCAGTATGATCCTTAGATAAATGCATGGGAGTATGAAAAGAATATTATAACTGGCCTAGTCAAAAGTACTGAGACCTCAGCATACAGGATGACTCTACATGGTTCTATCTTGTATGAGATCTAATGGCTGCAAATTCAGTGCCTGTTAAAGTGGAACTTGTGACAGTGGCAGGATGCTGATTTTGGCACCCTTTTAGCCACAGAATAAACATACTGTATACAGAGCAGCCTAAGAATGGCCTTTGTCCAAGTGAATAATGGAGGGAAGTTGTCCTGCTGTACTTCAAATACAGGACTACAGGAACCTTTTATACTACTCACCCCTTTTACAGGAGGCCCATACCTCTGTTCCCAACTAAAGGACAGTACAAGCAAACAAACTAAACTGGCTATTAAAACAACCTGAAGAGTACTAAAACTGGATGTACATTGTTTGGAGGGGACCCAAAATCAAAGCTGCTCTGCCAAGTAATTTCTAGAGTGCATATACAGTATGAGTACTTTGTTTCCCCCTTCTCTCTTCACCAAGGATGCATGCACTCCATGGTTTTATACTGCTAACCTGTCACAGACAGGCCTGATTGGCAGCATAACTGGGTACTAACAACTGGAGACCAGACCTCTAAAGCACACTGCTAATTAAAGCATTTGAAATGAGCCATTTACATTAATTGAAAAAGTAGTATGTTGCAAACTGACAAGCAAGTTTATGATACTTTTAAAATATTTCCATATATTCTGAAGCTATTTAAAAATACCAGCAGTTTACTTCTCAGAAACATTTTAAAATAGATTCTAAGATTTCTTTAGGTTTTCCTGCCACTTTGTTTCCATGTTTTTCCCAGAAGGTGTCACCCACCAGCCAGGGTCACTTTGGTTTGCCCACCTGCACATTCTTGGGCTGTGCACAGGCTACAAGAGCCTTTGGAGGTGCTGTCCTTTGCGTGGAGCATCTCCTCTCAAGCAGCCATCCCCAGCAGAGTATCTGCACACAGGTGGCTCTGCCAGTATCTTCAGCAGATCTGCCTCTAGCTCCCAACCGCTAACACATTTCTACTGTGATCTGTTTTGAGTGGGGCACTGTGTGCTCCCTGGCTGGCACAAGTTCTGGCAGCAAGTGCTACTCACATGGTTTTCAGAGCTGACTGGAACCAGCTGTGACTGTCACAGGGTGGCTCATGGCCTTCTCCCCCACAGCTCACACTGCAGTCCCCTGCCACTCAAACCCTGCACTTTATACCTAATACAGTGCCCTATCTCATAAAAACTTGAAGCACTTGTCCTTAATAATATTTGGGCTTAAGAACTATAGACACCATATCACTTTTGCCAATATGAGAGATCTCTGAATTCATTATGGGCAATAGGTTACTGAGAGTTCTTCAAAACAGTTTAACTGAGGGTCTTTTTTAACAGAATCACAGAATTGTTAGGTACTTTTGAAGACCATCCAATCCAACCCCCAACTAATTTTTACTATTTTTTAAGCCAACTAAAATTTTTTATCAATATGCAAAACACTCGGTTTTGTTTCTGTGTGATGTCCCTACACAGAGGCATGGTATTGCCTATGTCTCCTGGGGTTGTTTTGTTGTTGTTTTTTTTTTAAAAAAGCTTTACAGGTTAGAAACATCTAAAGGTACTGCTAACTTCTTGTAGCTTTTCCCCAGAAAGTAGAAGCTTTTCCCTTCAAAAATGTATTGTGGAATCTCTCTGAAGAAATTTTTGATGCAGAATTGGAAACATATACTCTAACAAAACTCCTCAAGTGTTTCATACTGCTACATGACTCAGTATTCAAATATCAGGACATGGTTGCACGTCCAGAGATTTGATACAAATATATGTGTCTTGTGTTATTTCCAATGCCAGAAAGCACAGTATGTGGTATCCTAAGGAAGAAAAGCCCAGCTTAAAGAAAGAAATTTGACTTATGGATAAAAGCAAATGGAGAGTTGTAGGGGAGACAAGATGACACCACAACCTAAAGACCAGTCTATTAACAGTACAAAACTCCTTTGAGTAACATTATCAGAAAAGAAAGGAAACTTTTGTGATCTCAGTTCCCGGATTAAAGTTTTCATAAAGCATCCAATACAGGAACATAGTGATGGATTTTAAATCAAAAGTCCCATCATAAATTCATAGATATGAGAGTTTCAGGGGATTCAGTCATAATATAGCTTATGAGGAAAGTGAGTGTCACTAGCTTACAATTCTGAAAAGATTAATTTAAAAACCATCATATCATTTTTGATCAGGAAAGATAGTGTTTCCCAGAAATTGATTAACTTCATTTTATTTTTCAGCATTTGACTCTAAAATTATTGGAGAGTATATAGTAGCAGCAACAAATGCTTCTAATTTATTTAGTATTTTGCCTAATAGCTTTGAAAAAGATCTAAAACAACAGATACTAAAAAAAGAAACAATGATCCATCTTTCCAGAATTTATTAATTTTAGGGAACTTTAGGTTAAATACTAAATTAGGGACTATTTAGCTCAGGAAAGCAGTATTAAAAACAGTCTTTAAAATTGCAGTTCTCATAACATTAATTATAAGTGTAACTTCTTCAAGTATAACTTAATTATTCTAAGTAATTGTCAGAAAGACAAGGTAAACCTGACACTGAAGAAAATCACCCATCTAATTTTATTCCAGTGTTTGCACATTTAGAATATGTAATAAGAAGAAATAACAAAATACTATATACTCACTTGGATCAGATTTAGAAAATGTATCTCTGTCCAAAAGATTTCTATAAAAAAAAAAAAAAAGAAGAGATAAAAATAATCTTAGGTACTAAAAAAATTATGAAAGATGCAAATTAGATACCAATGCACATATGCTTTTAACATTTTTAATCAAGAGTCAGATCAATCTTCTACCCTTGTAATGCACAAGACTAAGTCAGCACTAACACTGGAGTCAGCTCACATTTCATTTTATTATCCATTTTGGATTTGAGCAGTCTGTGTCTCATATACTCCAGTATCATGAATCAAAATACAACCACATGTACGTTATATATCATGTAACAGGCATCAGGAAGATAAATACCTTTAAATCACGAAGGTCTGTCAGATACTAACTTGCCAGTTCAACCCAAATCCCTTAGATTTTACTGAAAAGAATGGCTGTGAGATTTCAGAGCCATCAGGAAGTATCTCTAAGAATCTGTCATGGCCAAGTTAGGTAAAGAGAACTAATCCATACACAGGACACACCTAGGATTAGATACGAATTTTGTTATGGAATGCAGTCCCAATATCATAACCACACTTCAGCCAGCTGAGAACACACAGAAGAACGGACTTAAATTAACAATTCTAAAGAATCAGGACTGACCAGAAACCATTCTCAGAATAGTTACCAACATTTCATCATTAAAAAAAAAAAAAAAAAAAAAAAAAAAAATTTTAAAAATCATCTTGACAGACTAGAAAAATGTTCTGAAAATAGGATGCCATTGAAAAAGGACAAGAAAGAGCTAATAAATTTTGGAAGATATTAAACTTCACAGCAAAAACACAGCATAGCTACATGGAGCTGGATATACAGCAGTTATGTCAAAAATAGTCCTAGACATCACAGCTGACCACAAATTGAATGCAAGTCAAGGAGTCTTGTACCTTTGGGAAAAAAAGCATACTGGAATACAGAAAGAAGAATACCACTTTAGACTAATTGGTCTTCAGAACACTTCAAGCAATAATGTTTAGGACTCCAGTTTCTTGCAATCTAAGACAGACATGGAGCCACTTGAGCTCAGTGAAAACAGAAATAATTGGAAGTATATAGACTGTTTCTATTAGGGAAATACTGCTGCAACATGCAGCTGACCTCCATGTAGACAGAGCAAGCAGGAACAGGTTTAACCATAAATTCAATCTTCTGCACCACAGGCACAGAAGTTGAACTTTATCCCATTGTTTTACCATCTTTTACTGTTAAAGATGGGAGACATGATGTGAAATCTCCATTGTCTTCAAGAACACGTAAGACAGCTACAATTTCTAGTAAGGCCTTTGATCCTACCCCAAAGCAAAAGGAAGGATAAAATAACCAGTTTACATCCCTTATAACTGATTATTTTTAGTAACTAGTAGAGCCTCTTCAAGGGTCACCATTAACGACTCTCATTCAGATCTAAATGCCATTGTTTTTGTGCTACTGAACAGTGCTGAGAAGTGTATCAATATTTTGTTAATACAGTTGTTCTAAGTGGTCCAATTAAGACTTCAACAATGAAAAGAAACCGTATCCCAAATTTAGGTATCGCCAAGTTCACACTTCAGAACAAGCAATGTGAACAAAAAAATATCTTGAAAAGAACATTGGACAGATCTGTTTTATTTAATCTAGCCAAAGTAGGCACTAGCTACCTGTGAATACACCTGAACTCCACACACAATAATTCTTCTCTATAGATAATAACTTTTCTAGTCCATTTAGAGGTGTAATTTTTATGCATACAATTATACTCAGTGAAACTGTATCCTACCTTAATGAAAATCATGCAAATATAAATTGGAAGTATTAAGAAACCCAGAAAAATCAGTGAACCCAAGTCAGTAGTTGACAACAATCACTACAAACTGCTTTAAAAGACAGCACAGCAAGTTCTGCAATACTGGAAGTGTCAAAATGAAAATTGCCTCTTATTCCTCTTCAATTATACATACCTAGAGACACCATTAATTCCTGGTAACTATAATTGGATTACCCCAAACTGAACTGCCATAAAACCTCAAAATTAGACTTACATGAAAGAAAAAGCACATTAGATTTTGGAACAGGCCTCCCATACTCACCATTAGAATTCCAAACAATTTTAATTCTTCTGCATGGTGACTATACAGTGACCTTACAATTGGTATGTTAGTGCTTGTCACTGTAGATTGGAATTAAGGAATTTTAGTCATGCTTATAGTGAGATAAGGTGCTTTGAGTTCTTTAGATATTTCCTACTCTGCTTGTGTTCCTTTTTAAGTTTTGTTCCCCTCTATTCTCCCATATACATAAAGAGTGGCCTGGTACTGTAAAGCTCAGTCTATCCTGATACTTCCAGCAGCTGCAAAAAGCAGCCACCATGGGAACAGCATAAAAAGAAGGTAAGAATCTGTAATGAGAATCTACAGGTTCTTAAAGAATCTTAAAAAATCTGAAGATAAAGGATCTTTAATGAGTCAAGAACATTTCTACAGAAACAGTGTCCCTGAAAGGATTGCACTAGTAGAGACACCCAAGCTTAACATTGTAATTCAGGTCAGTTCCTGCAGAACTTGTGGTTTTGAACTAGTACAACTTGCAACACCCTCAATTCAACCCTTCACACACTTGCCTACAAACAAACAGTGTCTTCAGCAAAGTTTGCAACATGCCTGATTGTCCAAATCATAAACAGCCAACCAAAATAGTAACATAAGACCTTTGCAAGATGTTCAAGCAATGCAGCCACTTTCAAAAAGAACTTTAAAGAAAAAGTGACAACAGGGAAAAAATTGAAAAAAGTCTGATTTGGCCACTGAATCACCTAACATCTCAGTATGCTGCTCAATTTAATTTGTTCATTTTCACTTCAGTGGGATAACAAAGTACTCTTTAAATATAAGTACACAGTACCTACACATAGGACAATCCACACCTACAAGAATGGTAACACCAAATAGAAACTAGACTGAATGCATTTCTAGAACTTTAGGTACTCTTAATTTTCAATGGCACTTTCTGCACATGCTGAGCAATACAGAGTGCAATTTTCCCCTTCTTCCAGAGAAAAACATTCTCTTTGGTAGTAAACTGTTCTGTCTCAGGAAGGCTCACAAACTCAGAAACCAGAAATACTGAAACTTCTTTTTCTTTCTCCTTATCAAAGTATTGAGAGAAAAAGACTTATATTTTAACTGAACATGGTGAGTATATTTTTTCTATGCCTATTAAGCCTTTTATATAAAGAATGCAAAAAGAAAAGGAATTAATTTTTTTATTTTGAATATGAGGGAGGGGAAGAAAAAACAAAATGTTTTTTCTTGAGAAACATGCCTACCAAACACCTATAGCAAGGAAGCCTACATACATCTGTGTAGAAAGCATTATTCTACCAGCACAGATCTTGAAGGAATTAATTTTTCACCTGCCCATTCTGGTGTGGACCTTCAAAAACAGTTGCAACAGCATAGCTCTCTAAGGGGAAAAAAATGAATAGGAGCCATGGCAATAACACTGGAAATGCTGTGAAAAATTTTTTTCTGTACAATGAGAGCAATTTCCCAAGGGTGAGAAAGAAAGCTATCAGTAAAGAGAATAAAGTTAAAATGTATTTAGCTATGCCTCACAGAATCACTTTGTTCACATAGTTTCATAAACTCCATCAAAATTTCACAAAATAACAATCCAGTGCTCAAGAAGTTTTTTAGACTAGAATGTTTCAGCTGGAAGGAGCCTACAAGGATCATCCAGTCCAACTGCTCAACCACTTCAGGGCTGACCAGAAGTTAAAATACATTCTTAAGGGCATTGTCCAGATGCCTCAAACACTGCCAGGCTTGGGGCACCGACCTCTCTAGGAAGCTTGCTCCAGCACTCGACCACCCTCTCAGTAAAGAAATGCCTCCTAAAGCCAAGTGTTTCGTACTGTTTAATCTAAAACAGGTCACATGTATAAATCAGATGCTTCAAGATTCATTGATCTAGTTAGCAGTGGTAGCTAACCAGAAACCATCACAGCCTATGCTGCTTCCTACAATCTCTCATCCACTATGTGCCATATAAATATTGTCAGACATATGCTAAAAAGTGGCTTTTACTCACTTTGTCCACATATATTTTCCTTCAAATTTTACTTTATTTTAGTGATCAATATCTGAACTTCCCAAAGTTTTTTTTAAAGCTTTTGTTACCCCAAACTGCTAAGCAGAAGTAAATCCAATTCCCCCATTGGAAATTACAGAATTCTGGCCTTAAGAACAGACCATAGTAACTACAGAATTGAGCAGTTTAAAATCTGTTTCTCTAGTTTTAAAATTTTAAAAAATTAAAAATCTGTATTGACTGGAAAAAGACTTATTTATACATTGCTCTCAACAGCTCTGAAATCTTTAATGATAAAGATGTGGTTCACTTCAGATTAATTTGTCAAAATCTCTCTGAGTGCTAAGGCTTTATGTTTCTCTTCCTCTTTAGATTACATTTAAATGCATGCAAAGATTTCTTGGTTGTGAAATAAAGCACTCAGCAGTTTGCAAACACAGAATTCGATTACTCATGCAAAATAATTTTAGAAAATTTACATTTTCAGTATATCATATTTGTATTATATATTACAAGCACACACTACTTGTCTCACGCTTATCAATCCACGGGAAAAGGAATTGTCCCTAGTTCATTAAATAAATGCATTTCTGTTTCCATCACTTCATGATGGGCCCGCATCACTTTTTCACAGAAGATCCTGATAAAGAAAGGAGCACCCTAATCACTTTTTAATGTGCAGAATAGTACCCATAGTACTACCAATTGTAACATAACTGCATTCACCCAGTAGGCACTGCCCCTCAGCCTTAATGGTATCACTGAACTTGCAAGGATCAATCCTGAGATGACGTGTGATCCAAAGAGTCCACTCGAGTGAAGAGCCCACTTGACCCACCTTCAGGGTAATTTCACAAGCTGTAGTGGCAGTTAAGTAGCCACCCTTCCACAGCTATTTACTCTCTCCTTCTCTATTCTGTCGGAGAACGACAAAGCCAGCTATTAGCCTCCAGATCCCTCGATTCAAAATGCCCTGGACCTAACAGCAGATCAGACAATCTCTCAGAATGTTACCTTCTTGTCAGAATAACTGGTTCTCTTAGAACAGGCTCACAGGTGAGACAGCAGTGACTCTACTCTACTAACAGGCAATTAGGATGACCCATTCCTTTCTGTTCAAACCATCTCCACTATTCAGGACACTAAAAGAACCAGAAAGAAAGCAAACACATCTCTGACATGCAAGTTTCAGAAAACATTCACAATAGCTATTCATAACCTTTGGAGAAGTAATTCACTCTTCCTGTTCACCAGAAAACAAATAATTTTAAGCCTCACAGTAACTTTCATTGTTCAAGCTAAGAATATATTGATTCAGAAGCCATAAGGGAAAAAGAAAGGGAGAAGCAATGAGGAGGGTACAATCAGCAGTGCTTCCATGATTTTTAAGATAATCCACAGACTGGCTAGATGTATGCAAACAATCTTAGGATGAAACCTCTATTAAAACTGCTGATTTCTCCTGAGGGTTAAAAAAAACCCCAAAGGAATTGCCAAGTTTATTTACTCTAACACAGCAACAGTTTTACAGGAATTCTGTTGAAACAGACAGGAAGTGCTGGGTTATAAAAATACTCTTGTGCAGATGAAACAGACCTGAACACAATCTTAGACTATTCCAGTTTAAATTTAAAATAAGACCAATTAGTACTATCACAAACTGATGAAACTCTGCTTCAGTTTCTATGTGAAACCAACAGAATAAACCATCCACAATTATGTTGTTAAGGCTGGGCAGGCAAGGAGTCTCTGAGCTTCTGGGAAATGGCAATAAAGACTGCTGGTGGTTGAAAGAGCTTTTCAATCTAGTGTCAACTCACCACTCATTTCCAGTTACTTTCACCCAGACCATCCAAATCCATGGATATGCTGCCCTACTTGAGAGCTGATTTCTGATGTATAATACAGCTAATACAGTTTTTTTGTTAATGTATAACAACATATAAAACCTACAGATTGGTTTTGCAGTTTTTCTGAAACAACTCTTTAAAAGGTACACCTTAAAGAAGTAATTTTAAGAGGAAACACAGACCATCAGCATAGCATTCATCCTTTCTCTGCCAGTGAAGGACTTTTGGTGGGTGAGCCACTGATCCGATAGGCAGAGATAAAAAATGAGGAAAATAATACTACCACAGAAAGTCTTCATAAAAATACAGTCATTGCACATTTCCTAGTACCTAGATATTTTCCTGCTGCTGCCAGGCTTCCCTGTATGCCACCTTTCTGAGGCCTAGGATGGTGGGCTTCAGCTGAGGGAGGGTGTCACAGTGAGCCACCCACCAGTGTCCCACCTCCTGTCTGAGGAGAACCATGAAGTTTACAGTGGTGGCACAGGTGGAAGAGGTGGTCTCAGAAGGAGTATGATGTTGATGACTTCTTCCTCCTCACTTCAAGGACCCCCAGCTGAGTTAATAGGCTCTGACTTCATTCATCTGCAACTCTATTCTACACCCACATTTACTGTACACAGTATACAGCCTGTATTACATCTGCTTGAGACCTGCTCGTTCATCACTTTTGGTTTGGCCCAGCTCCCAAACTGTATTTCTTCCCAACCACTGGTGACCTCTTTACAGCACTGGGGTCCCCAGTAAGGGGGACATCTCGAGTGCCCTCTTTTCACCCTCTGCTGTCACACTCCTATCCTGTGCCCCCACTTGCAAAGCCTCTGCTATCACACCATGAAGATGCTCCTCTGCACTACCCATTCTGTGAGGGTCACAAATACATCATTATACACATAATAACTACTTGCTACTATATTCTACTGAAAGAAATATGGTTGTACCACACAATTATACAAGGACAAGCTAAAGAGAAACTAAGCAGTAGACACCCAGTAACTAGAAGAAAGATAGGGTTTGAGTTTGCAGCTGAGTAAAACCAAACAAAGCTCCATGTAGGCAAAGGCATGTTCAGACAAAACCTGACAAGTCCTGAGACTTTCAAGGTTGCATGAAACCTGAAGCCTGCATGAAAACTGAAATGTTAAAGGTTAATGACTCAAAAATCAGACTTGCAAAAGCAGCAGCTGCTTTGCAGAGGCCAGATTTACATCCCCTACACAGAGGAGAAGATTTTTGGGGTGTATGGTGAAACCACTGATCTTTCTAAGAACAGCCCAGGTGCAGAGGAGCTGCACGCTCACCCACCAGAGGATGACCACAACAAATCCAGCTTTGCTTATCATCAATCTTCTTCGTTGAGCCAGGTAAGGGAAAAGACCAGCAAGAAGCAGATCCTGCAAGGTGGGGTAATGTTTTTTATGATGCCTCTCCTGATGAGACTGGAGTGTAAAATCACCCCCTGGGGGAGGCATTGGAACATTCATACATAAGCCTGAAGGTGTTCATTCATTCTGGTAAGTCACAACTGGCTCAACCTGTGCAGTCATGAGAAACAGTGGTCACATCTTAGAAAGAGCCACAAATCTTCAAAGACCCCCAAAGCACCCCCAGACTGTGCACAATCCACAGTATTTCATAGTGTAAAACTCCACTCTCAGGGGAGGCACCTGGGCCTTCTCATCTGAACATATATTAATTAACCCATTGAATCTTTTTGTGGGGGGGACTTCTCACCCCTGACAGATAAAGACTGACCACAACAGTCACAGATCAATAAACATTGAAATTGCAGCAATCAAGTCTCAGTGTTGGATCCACAGGTAGTGGATATCTTTCCTCTCCTTTTGTACTCTTACCCTTTCTTTCTTTTCCTTGTATATTTTCCTAAGGGATATTTATATATATTTCTATAAATATCATAGAAATATAATTATATAAAAATAAATAACCAATATAAAATAAATAACCAAAATAAAATAACCAAAGCAGATACATACCTCCTTTCCAATATAACCAAACTATTCTGAAATAAACTTGCCACATATATACACACTGGTCATTCAGTCTGACTTCACTTTAATCCAGCCCAAGGGATGTAGTAAGAACTTTCAGTTACCCCATCTCAGGCATGTGTTACAACAGCCTGTCCCTAGAGTGTGGAAAATCACTTTATGAAAAGCCACTGTCCACAAAGGAGACAGAGGAGTCCTACAGCTTTATTCGAATAAAGGCATAGACTCCACTCAGCCATAGCCCATGGGGTTTCTCTCTCAAGGTTTCAGAGGACCAGCCTCCTTTTATCCTAAAACCCCGGCCGCATGTCGTCCTCCTCCTTTCCCCAGTGGCTGCCGTACTAGGAAGGTACAGCCTTCCCAAACTGCCTACCACATTCCCCCCTTGAACATGTCATTCTCCTCCAGAGTCTAGAAATTTGGGCTATGAGGGTTCTGAAACAGACTTTGTGCTGACCCATTTGTCTGTTACCCTTAAGTTCAGGAGTCGAACTGTCTGGGTTCTGTGGCTTGAGCTGGCAGGGCCCTACATTAATGCACATTTCTCTTTAAGACACTCACCCATGGAATTGTTTGTACAGGCATTAGCATCCATCCTTCCCATCACTAGCAATCACAAGAGAGAACTTACAGTGCAAACGATCTGCTTTAAATTCCATTAGTCACATGACTGCATGTTTAAATTTCAAACAATAGAGATACACAGGTGAAAACTAAACCCTGCACTCTACCAGGAATGCACCTCCATGACTATGGGTACTGTAAACCATTTATATTTTTTCTCATCTGGAACCAGCTGGTTGTCTAGGCAGTTTCATTTCAAAGAAAAAAAACGTTGCCAGTCACACATAACCACTCCACTTTAATCCAATTTTTAATCCAACCTAGAAATCCATACACAAAGAAAGCAGGAAACCAGATTTACAATCAAAGTTAATTTTGTATTTTGCACTATAAAGAGATACAAACTCGAATAATTTGTCATAAGTATCTCTTATCATTGTATCTTTCTGTGTCAGAGACTTCTAACAAATTATTAATATTAAAAAAAAACAAACTCAGAAGGTAAATATGATCACTGGAGAGACATGATCTTGCCAGAAATCAATGCCTAGGACAATCAAAGATATAATTAAACATACTTTCAGGTATTGCAAACACTCAGAAGTGGCTGGTTAAGACTTGCAGACTGCCAAATAAAAAGAAAAATTCTGAAGTGGTATGTTTTGTTCCTCTGTGCAAGAAACTTGAAATTAAATTGTTTCAATTACTGAAAATAGGGGTTGCTTAATTCCATTCAGCTCATTCATTAATGTCAGATTTCTGTAGAAATTGTGAAGTAACATAGGACTGATCTAAAACAGACATGGGCAACCAACTATATTTCTGTTGAATTAACCACAACAAGATGTTAATGGAGCCTTTACACAGATAATGCTTGTTGCGGGAACACAGGTAGTATGGAGTTGATCCAACATAAACCCAGGACTGATAAAGACATAAAGACACACAGCCTGATTGAACATAAAGCCTTTCAAAGCAGAATTATCATAACAAACGTCCTGAATTAGGAAAGTGACCCTGCATTGTGTCAATATTTTACAACATTTCTACTGTCTTTTTAATAACCATGTCATCTTTAATATACTACTAGAAGTCATAAAATGATAAATACACTACTAGAAATCATAAAATGATAAAACTACAGCTTCACTTTCCTATAGATAGTAAAAAAAAACCACTCTCAAGAAGATAATTCTGAATGACAAGTCCATAGATAAACATTAACATGATATATATATATATATATTTTTTTTTTTTTTTTTAATTAATAAGACTGCAGAATAGCTTCAGAATTATCAGGTACTACTGGAAAAAACCTAACCCTGGCCACACAGTAACCATGACAAACTGAAGTCATCATTATACAGATCACAATAAAAAAATTACAAATTTGAACCCATTAAGCTACACTGAACTTTGAATGCTCTCACAGATCACAAACTACAAGATACATAATAACCACAGTCTTGCAGTTAAGATAAACTACTTAATCAACACATAGTAACAGCACTAACAGAGGGAAGATAGGAACAGAATATGAAGTTTTTCCAAGGCTCAACTAGATTGGAATCTAGGGATTGGAACCAATAGGGGGAAAACAAGATGACAGGTCCATGGCCTGAAGCTTACCTGAAGCTCATGCAAGACCACAAGCTTACACACACAGCTGGTAAGAGAAGTCATGTGTAGACACAGGCATACAACCAGCACACAGGGCAAACAGCCCTGGAGAGGAACCTCTGGGATGGAAAACAGTAGTGAATAAAAGGATAGAGTGCAGCCTATTTCCACTCTTTCACACTGCCTGCAGGGGGACATGGTCCTGGTCCTTCATCACATGACAATTGTGCAAAATTATGCCAGGCAGCAACAAATAAAGATTGCATGGCAAGTGACAGTAACATTTTCATTAGACCATGAATGCCCTTCATCACATGTGATGAAGGGAGAGAGGGTGCAGAGGAGATGGATGCTCGAACAACTGATCCAGACAATAGCGGACAATTACCAACACCAGAGGATCCTCTGGGATACACATGTAAGCTCTTTTGCCGTATTGAAACTGGCTCTTGAGTCAAAGACTTCTGCCTCCTGATAAACTACATCTTACAGAGTCAGAAAAGAATTGTGAAGTTTTTATTTGATAGGCACTGAGTAATAATTACTAGAATGAAACTAATTTATTGCTTCTCTAGCATTTTTAAGGTTACAGCTAATGCTGGCATTCAAAAGCCATGGGAATGATATAAAACGCTTTTAGTCATAAAGGAATCACAGAAAGAGCATTTCTGGATTTTACAATTGCAAGAATTTCTCATCCCATGAGATGCATTTCTCCTAAAGGCTACCTGATGTGACCCTGAAGCTAAACCAGGGTGGCTTGGAGAAGATCAAGTAGTGCAATGCCATCTGCATAGTGCTGAATCTGGATACTTTGGCAATGCTGTGAGTATTAACATGCAGGCAAATTGGGAAATACTGACAGAGAAACCATTTGGAACTGAAAGCTAAAGGAATAGAAACTGTATCCTTACTGAATAAAACAGAAGGAACAAAGGAAAGAATCATGAATTTACTTTATGGCACAAACAGTTTGCACTACTTCACCATCCACCAAGTTACACCACCTGTACAAACTGGAAGAACTCTCCTTATGTCCTACAAGGAAAACAAGCAAAAACCCACAAAAAACAAATGCCCATGCCCCCCCCCCTCCCCCGAGACAAAACATCACCACAACAACAAAAAACCCCAAAGCCAAACAAAAAGAAAAATCCAGGAAAAAAATATAGGAATAAATAATAATTATCAACTAACAATTGTTGATGTCATTTAGTGACCACATTGGTTCTACAACTCTTCTGATATCAAGGAAAAAAAATATCATGACCCAAACTGTTGTTAAAAGCATTTCTCTCCAGGTATTAAGGAATACAGAACTGCTAATTATTAAAGGATTCGCAGCATTCTTTGAATTTTGCAGCTTGCTCTTGCAGTCTTTCACAATTTCATTTAACACCTTGTTTCACAAGCTTTAGCCAACAAATGTGTTTACAGATGAATCACAAACGTGTTAACCATTAATCTCTGCGCTAGTGTCACTCATTTTATCCTCTGCTTTGAAGCATCATTTTGTAACCAAAAATTGTCAACCAGCACATACAGAAAAAAGGAATCTCCATGGAAATTCCCATCCTTCTACACTTGACATCAAGACAAATGAAAGAGCTTTAACAAAACTGACATGGCTTTTAACGACATCTACAGAGAAACTGCTGCTGTAAACTGTAGACTGAAATATACTGAAATTAGTTACAATTAAGATCAGAACCGATCCACTATGTTCTACACCTGCATTTCTTTGTAATTATCTGATGGATTCTTAAACCACTGTGAAACACGGCAAGTATATACAAATGATACTTGGAATTAATGGAACTCCCATACTAAGTGATTTGGGTCAAATTCAGCATAAATCCTCTGACATCTGTAACTCAGACAGGCTATTTGAAGAACTTAAAAGTAGGTCCTGGATTGCTTTTACACATTAGAGCACACCCTTCCTCGGACAAGTTGGTGTTTGTGAACTTTGCAGAGACAGCCAGCAAGTACAATGGTGTGTTTATATGTCAGCCTGGTGACTGGTTCAGTATTACAGATCTAATCTTACTCTATTTCTCACTGCTTCAGCTTTCTTTTGAAATCCACACTTGATAAAACATCAAATCATACTTTATTTACTAAGGAGGGAGGGATCTGACAATTTAAGTTTAGAGAACTCCCATTCTGTCCTGGTAGTAGTAGTGGTAAACAGCAACAGCTCTGGGGAGCTACATTATGAAATGAAGCAACGGATTGTAGAAGAAACTCTGTCTCATTTCCCATCAGGAAACACACTGACAGTTCAAATTTTCCGCTAGAAGCTGCCAACTCTGCTGGTGAAAGGCGACACCGCTTTGCAACTACCAGGAAATACTTAAGGAAGTCGAAGAATGTGCACAAAGACATGGATTAAAAAAACGCACAAATAGAAGTACTTTTTAGATCTTTAATGAGAAAATCTCTGCATCACGGGATGAAATAGGATTTTTGAAATACCGACAAACAACCGTCAAGGGAACAAAATCACAGACACTATATTTGGTGTTATGGGTTGGCATTCCCTCAATTTCTCGGCAGCAGCGTTACGATAAAACATGATGAGGCGACACAACACGCCCGTACTCCTAAGTTCTGTAAGAGAGCCTTGAAGAACTCCATAACAGGACTACTCCGGACGGAAGGTCTCCGTCCCCACCACGGCACTTGGGACAGCTCCAGAAGTTAAATACCTGCCGGATAACGCGCCCTGCGCGCCCACCAACGCGACTGCCGCTCCCCGTCTCGGCGGAACCCGCAGCCGCCG
>WEIU01009109.1:56241-141494 GCA_013389925.1 Aegithalos caudatus
CCAAGAAGAAATTTAGTTCACTACTTTTTCTGTATAGTAGGAAGGGATGGGTGAAGGACCAGTGCTGTCTTGAGAGGCTAATGACCAGTACAAATAAGCTACTAGATGACTAAAAGCTAAAGAACAGTTTTTGAGAAAAAAAAACCAAACTGCTTTTCAGCATTATAATACAGTTCCTCCCTCTTTTATAATCTGCTATAAGGATCTAAGCATGATCAGTGTATCCCACAGGGCATGGCATGAATAACCAGAAATGTATGAAGGGTTATAGCAAGGGCAGCACATCACTATAAATAACTGTTACTATAGGTGTGAGTAACTTAAAACTATATCATGTAAGTGTGACAGGATCTGACATTATTCTCTACTAATACACTTTACTTTTGGTTATGTGGGGGTTGGTTTTGATCCTTTTTTATATTATCTGATCTTAATATTTTATTCTGCTGAAGAAATGGAAATTGTTGGCGATTGCTGATTCCATAAATAGAGCACCCTATGAAAATAATGGAGGAGTTAAGGAAATTCAAGTCTTCAGTGTTGCTGGGGAGATATCCATCTTCTCTCATCACGTTTAGAAAGGCACAACTATTTTGTCTTTTAGTGTTTCAGCTTACTGCATAGTTCTCATGCACTGAGAGTAATTTATATGGCAAAGAGAAACTGAAAAGTAAACCCAAGGGTAGTTGAAAGATCTGCACCAATGAGACTAAATAAATGTTATTATCATTCCAGTGAGGCACCTTGTATTTTTTCATTCTTAAATGGCACTAAGGTGTGGGGACTGGAACAATGCCCAAGTATTAGGACAGAGGCAGTTTTAGCACCTGAAATTTATGTACAAAATACCTATCAGATTACAGTGCAAAAAGAAACATAAGAGCTGTGTGTGGTATATGGTAAACTGACATTTGAATGACATCAACGACTCTGAAAATTTTGCAATGGAAATCAGGACATATTTTCCTTGCTTTCTTTTGTGATTATTACTTTACTAGAAGCTGTAGTTAATTATCAGATACCTACATAAATTGTTTCAATACCTGCAACCTAATTTAAGGAATGAGGGATATATTTTCAGTAATTACAGCATAAACTATGAACAAACTAGAGATTCCAGAATAGCTGTAATGCGTAACACTGGATGATTGCTTTGAAACATCACAGCTTCCAGGTTTCAGCAGTATAATTGAAGCCGAATGCCACAGGATGCAAACATTGATTACTCCCCTCCACCCCCTCAGCTTTCTGCCTTGTAGATCATTATTAGACATCTCAAAAAAGAAGCTTCATGATTAAATCTTTGCACTATTAAAAAAAATCTAAGCCACACACAAAACCAACACAGGCTAATCTGTAGGAAGTTAAGGAACTGGAAATGGCATCTCTTCTAGTTGTGTGATAGAATAGGTGGATGATTATAGAAGTGAGCTTCGAAGTGAGCTTCAGCATTATTGGAACAGAACAATGTGACTACAATGCATTTTCATGACAATGACATGCCTACTCAATCTGTATTTGTGATGAACGTACCATATTCCCTTGTTCTTCTTCAAGTATCCGTTCAATAGTTCACTCAAGTAACATTATTCAAATGTCATATCTTTAACCTGGCTGCCATCAAACTGTGTCTTTCAGGAATGGAGTGAACTTAGCCTTAACTTGGTCCTTTCTGATAACTGAACATAGCACTGAAACAATTCCAATATCCTAATGAACACTACAGTTTGAGAATTGTTATATCTTTCTTTCCTGCCTTTGATTAATATAGTTAATTTCCACCTTTGTGGAGGCCCCTGAGCCTGTCAGGGAAGCTTCTAGGCCAATGCCTTGGAAGAATCTGCCATAGGTTTTGAGAAAGGCTCAGAGCTTAGGGTGAGCAAAAATACTTGCCCCATGGTGCTCTGCAACACTATGTTAATCTACCTCACTTTTGCTTTCCCCATTTGCCCACTTCTGTTGTTCAGATATGTCCCTAGTTCTCGTGGTTTCTCCTTTCCCTGTTTCCCCATTGGTTGTGGTATCCCTGGTGGCCTGCCCCATGTTCCCTATAGGTCACTGCCCTTTGCCTGCCCTTGTATCACCCCTTGCCCTCAGGCCATTGGTTCCTGACCCAGTACTTAACCCTGGGCACTCCTTTGTTCTAGGTCTTTTGTCCCTGATCCCATTGGCATGGTGGACCTAATAAATGGCTGGAATTCTTCATACAGAAGGCCCTTCCTGTCTTTCCTTCGCTGAGCTCGCTGTGGTGTGTGTGCACGGACTGGAAATGGCTGTTCCAATGGCCTATCTGAGCAGCTTCTGAAGGAGACACTTTGGGAAGGTAGCAGCATTTCACCATCCTGCCACACTGCTACACTCCTTCTTTGCTAGTGCTGATTGTTTCAATCCACTGAACAAAGACAAGGAATTTAGCATTTCCTGGGACAAGTGGAACCATCAGTGCTGCCATCACTACTGGAACCATTGGTAAGAACTGTGGCTGAATACAGACCACAGGCTTTAAAATCCATCTGTAATAGAACATACTGATGGATACATTCAGTCTCTTTATTCTTCTTGGATAAATTATCTCCTGTAGCTCCATGATTTTGTGATCTGCTTTCAAAACACGCAAATACTGATGAAGCTCTATTTTTGTAAAAAAGTAAAGTTTAAAGGAGGTGTCAGACTCAGAGGTTAGACATAAAGAAAAACTCTCCACTTCTTTAAGGTTTTCACTTTAAACACTAGTTTTTCAAGGGCTGATGTTTACAGTCTCACAAGTATCAAGGAGAATACATACTTCTGTAAAAAGTATCTAGGCCTTCTGTGTTTAAAAGTCTTTGGAACTTATCCTCACTTTCTGCATAAGAGCACCTCTGTTGTGAGGACCCAGAAAACCTTGTCACCATGCCATAAGCGTGAGGAAGGTTAGTGAGTCATCAGTGCAGAGACAGCTAATACTTTCATCCTTTCTGTACCATGATGAAATTAGTAATGCATTTGTTTGCATACCTCTCTACCGCTTCCATGCAGAATAAAATCACAAAGTCTAAATACCGCTTCCCTTCTTCAAACACACAAATGACAGCTATCCAACAAATACTCTTGTCTCACTATATTGTATTTATTTACACTAGAACTATGTTATGTATCAAAGTACCTTTAGCACTAGATAATTTTCCCGTGTTATTTCAAATTTTCTTCCAGTTTGATCCGGGCCAGAAGAGAGAGATCAGCAGCACAACCATAAAGTTCTTTTCTGCCAAGTCCTAAGGAAGGGTTCTTCCACAGAATCAGATTAAGTAGCATCAGTTCCTGACACAGTTTTCAGTTAGGTCAAGAGCTCTTCTGTTGGAGACAGGCAAAAGATATTATAAAAGAAAGGCCTTATAAAATCAGGCCTTTCTCTGCTGAATTACCAGCTAGCTTGTTAGTTCTTCTAAGTGCAGCTAGATAGGTTCCCTAGCGAAACAATCTTGGGAAAGAGAATCTGTTTGCATAACAACTTATTCTTGGAGAGAAAAATAAGTTTGCACCTGCATAAACAATGAATCTGTCCCATGAGAATTAGTGAAGAAAATATGTAAACTTATCTAGAGAGGGAAAATTTGATAGACATATACAATAGCCCTTACCAACCAATAAACTGAGTTTCACTGTATTGGTGACCCATTAGGTTTAACACAGTGCCTTCTGATATTTCCTATAAATATGAGATGTAAATAAAGAATTGACTTTTCTTGCATGAAGAAACTGATTTATTGCAACACTCTTCAAAATGGCAAGTACCCCTGAAACATTCTCAGAGTCATCCAGGAGGTGTAATGGAATCCATTTCACAGCTTACACCTAGTACTGCATAGTAAGGTCTCTACATCTATGAGCAGAGGAATTTTAAATCTACTGAGTGCTTTTTCCAGCTCTCAGAGTGAAGCAAGTATTGTGGAACTCAAGTCCAAAAATATGACTTGGGAGTATTTTTAGTACAGGTTTTTAGCTGTTAACAAAGTCAGCTTAAAGTTCAGAAGTTCAGGTTTCATTTTAAAGGACAAGGAAAACTGATTTACATATTTTTGGGTGAAAAAGCATTATTCATGCATCTTCAGCTGAGCTTTGGCTCAGATTTCATATCCAGATTTCATTTGTGGACAGGCTGCCAGAAAAATGTAAGGGTTAATTTAAAATAATTTTTCTAGAAAGACAATTTATGAGTAGCTCATGGCAGCAGATAATTCAAAGTTCTCCTAAACTAAGTGTTTAGTATGGCAGGAAGGATGGTAACAAGAAGATTATCTGCATACAATTTATCTCAAAAATTCTAAATAACAACGTTCTTTTCAAACAACATAAGATTAGGTGGCCCCAAAATGAAACCTCACGATGTTTCACAAGATCAGCTGAACAATTCAGGAAAGTATTTTAGTCTCAGAAGAGGTAGAGGAGAATCTACTTCTTGCTCTTCAGTTACTTCCCATATTCTTGGACTACTCTTGATGGCTGGAATTATTTTTTCCTTCCCTTCCATGCCCAATCTCTTCTAGGCCTTCCATATTTCTAAGAAATATCAGCTGATTTGCAGAAAATATTTGTATGTTACAAATCTTTTAGGAATAATGTATTTCACAGTTTCTTCCTCTGCCTAATCTCAACCCATATCATTTCCCTCATGCCTCCAGAATATTCATAAAATCATAAAAAATTAGCAATACATCATGGGAGGCCAAATCTTCATATGTAATAGTTGTTTTGTGAATTGGCTAATGCAGAAGAAATTAGCACATAGCCTCTACAATTTAAAGGTATGTTATCCAGTTATTTTGTTCATGGCAACTAAAGTCAAACTCAGTTCTTTTAGGAAAAAAAAATCATTACAGCATTTCTGAATGCAACACCAGCAATGCCCAAACTGCTACATCCTCCTCCATCACCCAGGTGGTGGGTTCAGTACCCATGCACATGACTTTGTGTATTTCCTGATAATTTCAAGGAGATATTCAAGGGTCACACAATTTTAGCCATGGAAGAAATCAGTAACTCTGCCAAAATAGACACAGATTTAATCTTTGCAAATAGTCTCCAACACAGATTTCATGAGAGAGAACAACTGCTTGTCTATTACCTACCTGTAAATATTCAGACAAATGTGTACATGGTGAGGGGAATGACCTGGACTAATCTGGGTAAGTGCTGGATCCACTGCTTGTCAATAGTCACACACTTGAACTCACAGAAATAAATACTCTGGATGATATATCGGGTTCACTTATCATTTCATATTCCCAGAAGGATCCTTGTGGAGTCATGGTAACACTACATATTCTAATTAGCCAGCAAGAAACAAACCCAGACTTTTCTGTCAATTGCTTTTTAACAGTTTCTTTCACAAATTTCTCAGTGTAAGCCAAGATACTGGAATTTCAAAAAACTTGTCACCATATGTGCCCATACCATTTCTATGGCTTCCTCATTTTGAAAAAAAAGTAGTGGGTGTTTCCATATTCCTTCAAGGATCAGTGAAATCCCAGCATGTTGCCAGGTCCCTCCATGTACTATTTTTCATGCAGTCAGGCTTACAGTGAAGCTCTGTCCCAAATTAATTTTGAAGGCTGCGTGAGATTTACTTTATTGACTCCTTGATTATTTTTTTCCCCAAGATGATACTCATTTTGTGGAAGAAACTGACAAATGCCCTTTGGGCAAAAAGAGAACATGGTTCTATTTTCAGAGATAAAAATCTTAATGGCTCCTTAAGACTCTCTGTCATATTTGATAACTCACTGTTAGACTCAGAACCAGAAAGCAGAAACCTCTCCCACACAATGTATTCCTATGGTCTGTATTCTGGAAAGTGGAGGAATTGTGTCTGGAAATATTTGTGAAATTGTATGAGGATAGAAACCATTCTGTTTCCCAGCTGAACGACTTTCTAAGTGGGAAACAGAGCTTACCAGTACTATCTGTGATATTGGTTTGGCTTCTGCAATTTATTTTATGTCTCCATCTACAAGGACTCAGGCAGCAATATCTGAAATAATAAGAATATCATGAAACACCTCCACTCCCATAATTATCAATCATTAGTCCATGACAGCAGCTTCAAGGTCATATGCTTAGTCTGACATAGCAAACTTTAATCCATTAAATCACTTTGGCTTTCACCTCAAGGGAAGGCCTCTACCACTGGGAGCTTTTTCTTCAGCTACTCAAAGTTTTATCATTTTAGATAAAATGCAATTTTCTGAGCTACTCAGTGTGGTTGTGTTCCACAGAGCCCATAGTTTTCTTCCAGGGTGCAGACACCAGGTTTCTCTCTGGAGGGGAGCTGTGCAATGGTCTGGGTTGCTCTGCCCCTGAGGGGGCCTGGCTATTTCCTACACCTGGGAGGTCTCTGCAGCAAAAGGGATGTCCTTGTACGCAACATATTTTGAAGAAATACAATTACTGCAGGACATCATCTTCTTCTTCCAATTTACCAGAAGCAAGATCCAAAGTGATTGTACAAACTCTCAGAGAAGCTGATTTTAATCACTCATGACTCATTTATAACTATGAATTAAATTTTCCAACTTTACAGCATTTATTTTGATTGCATTTTATAATGACAGTTGCCATCCTAGTTACCAAACACTAATTTATGATATAGGCTAATTTTGCATTATTAATGAACTATCAAAAAGGCAGTGTGACTTATACTACTGACATTTAGCAAGTCACTAAAATATCTAGAGAAGTAAGAACTTCAGAGAGTTGTTTCTTTTCCTTTCATGAAAACAGAAAAGAACTGCAGATAGAAAAGTGAATTTTTTAGAGATTATTTCCTCTTTTTTCATCCTCATGTATTTCCTCATTCCCTCATGAATTTAATTTTATATTATTTTCCATTCAATTAAAATATGTTAAACAAACAGTTAACAGCATGTGGATTGTCTTCCGGGAACACTGTCCATCAGACTTTTCTCATTTCATGGCAACATTCAAGCAATTAAGGTTTTAATGAGGCTGAAAATTTCCAGCCCAAATAATGTAATGAGTTTTACTATCTTCCAGAACAACTGTGGCACTAATGCAGGAATGCATTTAACCATATGCTTGAATTCATGACAGTGTTGTTGGGCAGCAGCTGTCTGCCTCTTAAGTGGGGTTTAAAGCTCACACTTAACATTTGCTGAGCTTGGAGGGTTCATTGCACCATTGCTTTGCCTGTGTGAGAAATACAAATACAATATTGCTGTTTCTCACGTCACATTCTGCTTTATCAATGTACTTACTCATATCCATGAATTATTCAAATGAGACTTGATCCATTACTTAATTTCACCTTTAAGATACCACTAAAATTGCATAATATTTCTCAAATGGGAGGTAAATTAGATTCTGTTACTTAACAGAATATGAAAAATTAAACTGTATTGGCACCATGGACTGAGCTGTGCTGATGAGTGTCCGGACTTCTAATTCTGTATCTGTGGTGAGAACCTTTCATTTCCTCTTCTTTTTAGAAGGGTTTTGCATCCTGATAAAAACACTATTTGTTTTCCTAAAATGACTTCATACACATTATTTATTCGACTGTGAAATAAACATTCATCTTCAAAAATAAAGAACTAATTAGTTTGGGGCAATTGCCAGATACCAGCAGCATACTTTCCAGAGCCACAGTGGCAAGAATTCTATGAAAATTATTCCACTGTTTAGGTAACCATAGCACAGTTGTCTTCAAGTTATTCTGCAAAGAAGATGCTGGCTTGCTGTCAGCACAACCATCATTTGTCCCAGCTGAGAAAGTAACTTCATAAATACTTCAATTTTTTTTTTTTTTTCTGGGGGGAAAAATAAGTGAAAGCCAACCACCAAAGAATTCTAAAACTAATTTAAAGAAAAAGTAAATGGCCAATTTTAAAACTGTCACTTGGACTGTAATTCTGATTATGCTTCTGAGATAAGCACAAAACTCTTTGAAATAAGAAAAATATATTTTATTTGAATAGTGATTTCCTCTTCAATATTTATATGTTTGATTTAAAATTTAACTATAAACACACACAAAAATTAAATTAGCTAGTTCTGTAGCTTTTTAAATGGTAAATTAACCTTACTTTGCATGATTAAGTGAAGGATTAGAATGATTCTTGAACATACTAGGCCAAATTCATCCTTACAGGAACTCAACAGAAATGAAATGATCAATGAACTAATTAACCCTCTTGAATTTAACAGATAATTCAGTACACATTAATATTACACTTTAAATATTAACTTCAGGTCCTTAATTATTTACAGTTTTGGTGTATCTTTTCCATAGTGATATAATTAGCATAGCTATGTGGAGATGTATAGTGATTTTAGAAGAAGTTTGATTGCAAGATATATTTTGAGTCCAGTTTGTGTGTCTTCCAAGAAGCATTATAAATTTTTGAAAGGGAAAGACACTAAAAAAATCTTTTACTGTTGAAAGTTTCTACTTTTTAAAAGCCTTTTGGGATAATATTATGCATTCTTCAGCATTAATCTCTACAAAGAACAAACTTGGGCTCCTAACACAGGGATAAACTCCCTACGCATAATTGCTAATTCTACATGATACTACACTACAATATTGTTACACACAGTACTAGTCCTAACACTCAGTCCAGTTTTAGTCTTGCAGCATACCTAAATCCAAGAATCAGTCCTAATCAGTCCTAATCCAACAGAATCCTCTGCTGCCTGGTACCTCATAGAAGCAGACTCCCAACACAAGCACTTTCCTAAGTGCCACTTAGATCCCAAGAACAGTATCATGCACTGTATGTCAGAAAGGGTCACTCCCAGCTATAGTGAGAATTCAGCTTCTTTTTGTAGCTTCATCAGTAATCTTGAGTTTACCTTCTGCAAGACTAACCTTTGCCTCAGCTTAGCGTTGCCTGAGAAGCCACTCACTGCAGAAGCTGGGTATGGCAAGGAAAGTTTAGGAGTCATGCTTCAAAACCTACTTGATCATCCCTTTTCAAATTAAAAACATGTTTTCCCTAGTATTCTAGGATTCTAACATCTCTAGACTTAACAGTCCTTTCAGGTAGAAAATCTTAATTATGAAAATTACTTATTCTTCAATATTATCTAAAGATTAGGTTTTTTCCAGCTTTTTAAACTCATTAGCTTTCATTTTACTTATTGCTGTAGCAGTTTGTAAAACTGTAAATCAAACATGAACCTTAATATTCCATGAGGCTATCTTGGCATGGCAGCTAATTTAGCAGGGAAAGCACCATTCCACAGCATCCAAAGCATGGAAACCTGCTGGTTTTTATCAGAGTGGTGGGATCATTGAAGTTGAAAGTGACTTCTATGTTTCACCTAGTCCTTCTACTCTGAGCATCGTTATTGTCAAAGCTCTGAGCATGGCTATTGTCAAAGGAAGGACAAGTTGCTCAGGGTCTGGTTCAGATGAGATTTAAAACTCCTTAAGCCTGGCATTTTACACCTTCACCAGCTGCCCCTTTCCAACATCTGAACACTTATAAAAATTTTCCCTATATCCAGTAGGTTTTCCTTTGCTGCAGCTTGTGACTGTTGCCTTTTGTCCTTTCAGTTGTGCACCTCCAAGGCAACACTCCCAGGTATCATCAGAGAGTTCCACTCAGGTATAGATGGCCGCATCCTTCTCATCTCCAGGCTACACAAGGAGAGTTCCCTCTGCTCTTCTTGCTCATTATGATCTAATCATCAGCTCCCTAATCATCCTAATGATCTTGGACTTCATGTCTCTGCAGTTAAATGTCTTTATAGCAGGGGTCCCAATGCAATTCAAAGATGTGACCTGGGAAAAAAAATCCCTGCTGTCTCTGCTCTCACAACCCTGGCTGTTGTTAACCTTCACCCGGGGTCATCTCTCTGCTTATTTGTGTTCAGTTTGTTGTCTGCCCAGGGATTTGCTGCAGAGCTTCTCTCCAGCCCCTTAGAGCCCGTCCTTTATCCATGTCTGGGTGCACCCGCACCAAGACCATTGGTCTGAATTGAAACCCACAATGCTCCTGTTGGTCTGACACAGGGGCCTTTTCAAAACAGCAAATCAATGTGATGTCTTTATTGTTTATTCTTTCAAACTTCATCAGGTTTTTTTTGGTGTCTGATGATAACTTTCCACAGCACAATGTAATGTGGTAAGGCAATAAATATCAGTTTACAAAAATAAGCTCAATTTGGTTTTTTTAAATAAACCACTAATTTTTTGTTTCTTTTGGAAGTCCAAATCATAAGCAGAATGTAGTGTAGGTCTTAATATCATCCTTGGCACAGTTTCCCAAGCAGTTTGTGAACTTGACATAGTGAAAAAGTCTCTCAGGTTGCAGAAGCCAAGCCATAACCACCTTCTGCACCGTTGACTCATATCCTCTCCACAGCCCTTGGTGATCCTAAAAAGCAGATACAGCACAAGAATTTATTTTGCATTACTCTCCAAAACTTAGATATATATCTCATTACACAGTGAATCTTTGCACTTCACATTTACCTCATTCTTTATACTGTCCGAAACTAAATTTCTAATATTACGATTTTAGTCCATCTTTGTAAAGATCTCTTAAAATATGCTGTTCCTTCTATACTTGCTTTCCAAAATAAGCTTCTTACAGACATTTACTATCTAAATCAAATTAATTAAATTGAATCTTCTTTTGTAGTAAAGGAAGACAAATAGGGTGAGAAATGCAAATACTAATACATCACTTCTCCATCAAAGGCTTTTTCCCCCAGTATGCTTTCTGAAAAATTACATATGCAATGCAAATGAAAAATAGTTTATATACAAACAATTAGATTATATACAGGTTTCTTTAACTCTCACTTTTTCATGTTTAAAACATTTCTGAATGGTGCTTCCTCTTTGCAGAGAAAGGCCTTTGAAACATAAATATCTTATTTTAGAGCTGCAGAATTGTTCAGATTTTAACTGCTTGTGTCCTCTTTCATTTTTGATGTCAGTGGAATGCATACACTTTATTTGCAGTCACAGAGAAAGAAATACTTTCATGATCTGTTTGTCATAGAAGGAAATATTTTTGTGATCTGTTTGTCATATTAAAGAATAGATCAGATATAAAAAGGGTCTTACAATGAAAAGGGGCAACTTCAATTGTATAAGAAACATTATTGCTGCAGACTTTGGAATTGCAGAAGTTATTCATCTAAATATATGGAACTACAACTACAGAAAAATATTCTATCTTTTAAAAACTACTTGCTTGGAATAAAATAAATTTTAAAATTCATGGGATTAAACTATGATGCAATGATTTTTATGTTGCCACTGCTCCATACCAGTGTTAATACATAAAAGTGAATTCTGAGACCAATGTTGCAGTCAAAATCACGTTATGGGCAGGAAAGAAAACACTTTATATGGAAGCCAAGAGTTTATCATTAGTCTAATGGAAATCTCAATGCTAATTACAATATAACAGACAGTTACTAAGATTAGTCTAGTCACAATAATACTTCCTGCTACAGTACAAATTATCTGATCAATTCAGAATAACATTAATAATGGAGTCAAAACTGTTGTACAAAACCTTCCCAGTATCTAGCTCTGCTCTGCTCTGCTGTTGGGCTCTCCCATGGGTCCTTTATTTGATGGCATCAGTAGTGCTTGAGAAAAGGAGGGCTGCAGCAAGCCATCAGCACTCATCCCCTTTGCCAGGGCAAGTGTGGTGCTCATGCTGAAGTTCCTTCTTTGCTGGAAGGAGGTGTATGATACTGATGGTTTCTTCCTCCCTACTCTGACATCCCTCACAGTTTTTCAAGACTGGTCCTGTGAGCTCCTGCCTCATTGCCCTGCAACTCCACTTTACATTCAAATTTACTGTCTGATGACATTATGGTGAGCTTTGCTCTTTCAGCCCTTTTGGCTTGGTCCAGCTCTCAAACTGCATTTCCTTACCAACCACAGGTGACATCTTTACAGCCCTGGGGTCCCCAGTAGGATGACATCCCAAGCACTCTCTTTTCATCCTCTGCTCTCACATTTGGCATCCTGCATTCCCATTTGCAGCATCTCTGCTTTCGCACTGTGAAGATGCTCCTCTGCACTGCACCGTTCTGTGAGGGTCACAAATACATCATCATACACATAATAACTACCTGCTACTGCTATCTGTAGAAAAATTCTAATTATCTCTCTTTTCCAGGTGTTGGTGAGTATGCATGTTCTATTTAAGAAGTGTGAATTGCTAACATATGCTTTAAAATTCTTCTTAAAGGGAAAATCTGATAATTTGAACACTTCAAGATGTAACTTGGAGAAACTTTCTGGACTGGGTACTTCAAATTCTGTTCTGACCAAAGTAATGCAATAAATGTGAAACAACTAAATCACAGCAGAGAGCTGAAGAATAGTTGGCACACAGTTATTATTAATAGTTCTCTGAATTCCCTTTGTACTCTGCACTGTCTTAACACTGGAATTGTTCCTGTCTCAAAGAGATTAAATTAGGCTAAGGTTCAACATGTGGATTTTAAAGATAACTGCAGAGGATGGGTGACAGAGAGCACACAGAAAACAAATAATGCTGGATAATTACTTCTATTGATAAAATCTGTGACTAGAGACAATGCAATGTAATACATCTAGATTTTACTAAAGGATTTGATATAATTTCTCACCAAATGATGTGTTGATTAAAAATTAGCACTATACAAAGTGAATGCTGCACATGCTAAAAAGAATATGATTCAGAAAGTAATTCCAGAGAGCATCTATAATGGCATGTTTCAGGATCAGTTCTATTCAATATATTTATTCTTTACTGGGAAACTTCACAGATAAAACATAATGGAGACCATTATAAGGAAAAGAAGTAGGTCAATCAAGTGATTGGAATTTCGTGTTAAACTGTGTTCCCTGGAATACCAGCGCAGTGTAATTCAGTGCAAACACATGCCTATAAGATGCAAAGACATGGATCATTCACTGAATATACAAAGCCCTGTTTTAGAGAGTGGCATGTTGAACACAGAATTGGAGACAAGATGGATAGCAGCTTTAAACAGTTTATAGTGTTGTAGAACAGGAGATGAGCTGTAGCCCTGTCCCCAAGCACAGACTGGCCACAAGCAGCAGATGCTCTTTTCAAGAGGCCGTAGGAAATACAGAACTGGAGTCTGAGTGTCTCAGGGGAATTAAATCAGTGCACCTAAACCAGGAAAATTTTTCCCCATTGACAAACAATATTTTTGTACACGTGAGTTTAAATAATAAAAACTTTTAAGGGATTGGCTGCAAGAAAATTTACAGCAAGGAAAACTGCCCTTCCTCAGAACATACTGAGTGCAGTCTGCTCCTCTTATAATCACATAACCCACCTAGTCAGGAATCGAGTCGCTGTCCCAAAAGACGGAGCTTGGTTGCTGCATCAGTTTACCGTGTCACCACTGTGTGCTGGTTCCGAGAAGCCAGAAAGGCCCTGAGCTGAGGTTCGCACCACACTCGGCTGCTGAGCCCCCTCTGGCCGCTGGGCCGGCTCGAAGCTGCTTCTGCCAGCTGTGCTGTGCCTGTGTTCCCACCAGCTGTGCTGTGTCTGTGTCCCCACCAGCTGTGTTTGCTGCCTGCGGGCTGCTCCGCTGCTGGCACAGCGCCTGCTCGGCGCTCGCAGCTGCAGGCTGCTCCCGTGTTTTGCTGGATTATTTCACCTGGTGTGTTTCAGCTCTTAGGGAAGGTTCAGTGATGTGCAGGGATGTGGAAAAGTCAATACCACAGAAAGAATAGTCCCCAGATGCTATCTCTTAAAGATAAATTCAATCATTCCTTGGGATTATCTTTGTCAACTCTTCCTACTTCAGCAATTTACTGTAGACTTGTAGGATTGTCCAGGCTTTACCCATACCTTACCTTACCTGATTTTAACAGAAATGTTGTCCATATTACAAAATACCTATGAAATGTAAATATGTTAAAGCCTGACATGTTGTCTGTTGACGTCAATAGTTCCCACTGTTCCACAGGTGTCCAGAGCGGGTGCACCCTTCACCACAACCTGCAACTCCACAGGAAGGTCCACTGGTTCCTGAACAGCTTACCTGAGCAGAAATAAAGCCTAGAAGTTAATGCATCCCAGTACTTGCGTGTAACAGAACAAACAGTAAAAATGTAATGCTTGTAAAAGTAATGCTTCAGGTTGTGATGGGGTTTTGAGGGTTTTTTTGTTTTGGTTGCTGGTTTTGGTTGGTTTGGTTTGGTTTGGCTTTTTTTGGTGGACTCTCTCCCTGCAAGAAATTGTTTTCATTCCTTGTTTTTCTTACAGCTTCAGCTACACAGTTTGAACGACCAGCTTTTCCTGTTTGTAGCATTTGCTGCATTACTGAAGCAACAGGAAAAGAGCAAATTTGTTAGGCAACATCAGTAAGACTGATCACTTGCCTATTTTTGGCTGGTTGTCGGAGCAAGATTAAGGAACCAGTTATCTCACAAGCTAACCTTAATGGTACCCTGCAGTGCTACTATAGATCACTTAGCTGAGCCACCAGTTAGATGGTCATTGCTGTCATAAATACAAGATGCAAATATTTCCCAAATTTAATGCTTAAACTATTGCTCTTCACTTCTTCAGATCAATTTTATTTTAAAACACCATTTCAAAGACATCTAAAAACCAAAGATAGCTCTAAAACTAGTCTAAAGGATTATGTGGTAGGTTCCCCCAGCCAGTCCAGGCTGAAAGTACCACAGTTTGAATGGGAAGGAGGAAAAGCTCTAAAACTACTGCTCTGTGACCAGCTGTGCTATTCTGAACCGTGCTAATAGGAAAACCATAGCTTATTTTCATGTCTCGTAATTCCATATTCACCCACAATTATTGTGTCTCTTCCTATCTGTTGACAAAACCTTTATAGGTTATAATATGAATAGCATAAACTTGTGATCCTTGTGATTGGTTTTGCAGTGTTTAAGTTCACATTATTTTTCTACAGCACAATGCATTTCATGCTGAAGGACAGTATATGGAAAATGTGGGGTTCTCACCTGCTGTACAAACTGGCTTGCCTGGGGACTTCTGGGCATCAATTCCTGGGAACCAAAGGACCATCTCAAGAAGGAGCTCTCCCTCCTAAACTTTCTTGGTGATTCATTTAGGGGAAAATTTTTCACAGTGGGATTTGCTATTCAGTTCCAGTATGGTCCCTGATGACCTGAATAACTGCAATTTAGAATCAGTTGAAACTCCTTGGATGAAAATCTTCTCATGTGGTATTAAAGTCTGCAGACTAGGTATGTGTGTGGGGATAGGCATCTAGGCTCCTGCTGTGGTCAGTGAGATGTAGCAAATTCTAGCAGTGGAATCCAGGCTAGGGAAGAGCCAGCCAGAAGGAGGAGCCTGCATCCGTGTGGGTGATGCACTCTGGAGGTGTCGTTGTCTGCACTGGTGGCAAGGGGCACCCCTGCTCATGTCCAAGTCTGGGCTGCAGATACTGCATTTAAACAGGAAGAATCTCACTCCATGTCTTTTATTTCCTGTGTTCAGTAAGACCAACAAAAGCAGAGCACATAGCAATAATCCTGTAGCAATTTATAGTCATAAATTGTATAAAACAAATAGCATTAAGAAAAGGAACTGTAATAGTTTTGTTAAACATATGCAAGCATTGGTTACATAGGAACTAACACATAAAACTCATTGTAATTGTGTCAGTTATAATAGCAACTACAGGGAATATAAATGTCATACTCTGTATAAATTAGCTTCTCCTGTTTTCTAGAGGTGGAAAAGAAGAAACCATGAAGAAAACATTTGCAGTTTAGGGGGGATTATGAGATCTACTTATAAAAAGATAATTATTGCTTTTTAAGGTTTAGCAGAAGATATGCTTATTAAGCTTAATAATGGCACTATTAAAAACACAAAGCCAAATAATCAACAGTTGTCCCTCCTCGCAAGAGTAACGATTAAAGGGTGTAATCTAGAGCAGTAAAAGGAATAACAGCAAAGTAGACAAAAGGGAGAGAGAAACCACTCTGCTTGGAAACTTATTATTGCAGAACAAAAGGCTATTAAAGAATATATGAAGTAACCATAATGCTTACTGTAGAGAATATTTGCCAAGTCAGTGTGTATCATTAAACAAAAACTGAAGTCACATTTAAAAGAATACTGCTTTTCTTCATAAAGCAACATTACAGTAATTGCTGATTTGACCTCTGCACCTCAAAATGAAATATCACAACAGTATTATAGATGTAACATTAGGAATTTGAGAGTTGATTCATTGTCCCATAAAAATTATCAGTAGCAGGCTAAATTGATAATTCAGAAAGAGAAGCAGTAGGAGTATTTTAGTATTCTGCTGGGAGTGCTGGATTCACATTGCCCCTCCAGATGTTAGACTGAAAGTTTTTGAAATTTCTGTTAGGAATGAGGTTTTGCAGGGGAAAAAGATACAGCATTTTCCCTCCCTCATGTGTAAGGATTAGCTCAAACAAAAATAAAATGCCCAAATTTCTATTTTTTTTTTCTGATTTCCTTCTGTCTTTTCACATGTTCTATTAATCTTTAGGGAATGCTTCAAACAATTTTCAGATTATTTAGCTGAACTGCTGGGCTAAATTGGACCTTGTCTAACTTAGAAAGTAATACAGTGGAATAGGATCAAACTACTGGGAAAGGCCAGGTGCTGAAGCACCAACAGGAATCCCATGCCCTTTATGGGTGATTTACTTCCACATGGCATGAATGCTCCTTGATGGCTGGGCTGCATTCCATCCTGTCTTAGAGAGCCTATTCTAGTTTAGCTCATGTGAAAAAGATGCACTTCACGTGCCCCTCAACCCAAGTGCAGTAAGTGGAGACAGTCAGGATGTTCACTTCAAATCTTGCTCCTTGTCTGAACTAAAATGCAATCCCAGGGGCACCTTTGTCCTATACACTACTTGGAGAAAAGTCAGTAGGAATTCTATGCACCACTCAAAATATGAAATTGATTCCTCAGATAAATTAAAAACAAAAATGTATACAAACAATTTATATAACAGTGATTTCATAATTTCCTATAAAATCTTTAATAAAAGATCCTATGGTCTATATCTATTGCCAGCTTGACATGAACATTTAATGTGCAAGACTATTTTATGAATATATAAATAGCTACTTTTTCAAAACAGAATCAAAATGGGTATCTGCAAGTGAGAAAGAAAAGAAAGAAAGAAAGAAAGAAAGAAAGAAAGAAAGAAAGAAAGAGAGAGAGAGAGAGAGAGAAAGAAAGAAAGAAAGAAAGAAAGAAAGAAAGAAAGAAAGAAAGAAAGAAAGAAAGAAAGACTTATAACACACACAAAAGAAAGAAAGAAAGAAAGAAAGAAAGAAAGAAAGAAAGAAAGAAAGAAAGAAAGAAAGAAAGAAAGAAAGAAAGAAAGAAAGAAAGACTTATAACACACACAAAAATACACTTGTCTGGTAAACGTACACAGAAGAAAGTTCATCCACATAGAAAAGAACTCCTGAAGACATAACAGTCATCTTTAAATTGTTGCTTCATGGTTTGAAACTTCCTTTAGGTGCTGAAAGACAGGAAGCATCTGTGTCAGACAGTCAAACACTCTTGGCATCTCACTGGAAATACTGTTTTAACTTCCATTGCTTTCCAGCTGCCTATAAATTCCAGACATTTTAAGTTATAGTTTCTCAAACAACTTCTCCTTTTCTACCACTAAACCTCTATGATCACATGAAATAAATTAAGAAATAATGAAATGTTGCATAGTTTGTGCACTATATTATTTTCTTTTATGTGTTACTAAAAGAATTGTTTCTGTTCTGCCATTAAGTACAGTACTTCCAACTGCTTGATCTAAAATCACATCAGTGTTATGGAACTGTTCTTTTGTCTTTTCCAACTTGGCAATGGCTCAGAACAGCTTTCCCATCAGACTTTGCCCATGAAAGGAAAAAGAGGGGAACATTGCTTGTATCTTCAAAATTATTGCGTGAAGTTCTACATATATATACATGTACATATGCATATATATAGATCCCGTAATTGCTATGCTTTTTATCCCAGCTTTCTCAGATTTATTCTCCAGAAAGCATAATCAGGTGGTGAAAAAATTGATCAACACTCTTTCAAAAAGCTGAGAAAAGTGTTTCCTTTTTGCTTCCTCCGAATTCAAATTGAAATTTCTGTATTTAATCTGGGCCTATTTTTTTTTTTAATTTTTTTATTTTTTAATAATACTAGTAGTTTAGAAGCCTTTTTTGGATGATTGAGAAGCAATCATGGCATCATGGTCTGCCAAGGAAGTATTACAAATCTATGATCTTGACTCTTGATATAGAGGGAAAATACTCGAAAATGGCATTATTACTGCTCTGAGAAAGTATTAAGACAAACATTTAAAGGAAAAGGTTCAGACAGACCTAAAATTAGAAGCATGGCAGAACTGAGAACTTCTTCATCCACCATCATCTATTGATAAAGAGAGGATCTGGAGAAGGCAACTAGTAACTGAGAAAGTATTTCTGTCAACAGTTTTAGTAATGGTTATTTAATGACTGCAGGTGTCCTGTTAAGTGAACATCTCACTTGGCAGACACAATGTAGCCTCATCACACCTGACCATGAAAGATCAACTAAGAGTGATGTCTGTGGGGACAGCATGAAGTAAAGGGACAAAGAACAAAAGGGGTAGAATTTGAACAGCTTGCCTGAAGTGAGCAACCTTCCAGGTGTGGATTTCAGCAGTATCCCAAAACACCAAGCTCTGTGTTGCTTTGCAATCTTGTTTGATAAGTGAGGAAATCTGTTCTCCAAATAATCCCTGTGTCTGCAGGAGTTTGAGATCAACAGCACATTTAATTTCCACACACCCTATTATCTCCCCTCCATATGTGTGTTTATGTGGGGCAGAGGGAGGGAAAAGGTGGCAGGAAACAGTGTAGTCCTGAGCTATTGGCAAGAGAATGGAAAGATTATATTGTGTCCACAGGTGCTGGACTTTGTTCTCACCAAAGCAGGAGGTGGGGCTGCTATCAAGAGCTTGTGAAATTGCCTGAACCAAGGAGGAGTGGATAGAGCAGAAAACTTTGCTTTACGAATAGCACCCCAAAATGCTTTTGGTACATCCTTGAAGCTCTATTATATTTGAGCACAAGCTACAACTGCAACAACTTCCCAAGCAAAGTTCACTGAACAGAAAGGACATACAACTCATTACTTTTGGATTTTTTTCCATTTAGGTCTTTCTCTGTGGTGAAACTGCAACAGCCTTTAGAGAGTGCGTACACAATCCCTTCTGGGTCACCAGGAAAAGCCTCACCATCTGTCTCAGCCTGGAACTGCTTAGAATAGCTCTGAGGCTCCTCTCCTGCTATCCATGCGCCTCTCTCTGCCTCTGCACTCTCAGGGCTTCTCCAGCTGACTGCATTGCTCCCAGGAAAGGGCATTTTCCTGCACCCCCTCCTTCATGGCTTTCACTGTGCCCTGAACGTAGCAGTCAGGACAGTGCACAGGAGTGTTTGGGGACCACCAGCCTTGTTATTTGGAACTTGCAATTTGTGTTGTCTCCCTAAAATTCACAGGGCTTGCTCATTTTGCTGAGTGACTAACAGGACAGCTGTCGCCCTGTTCTTTTCTGTTCTTTAGCCTTCTGATTGTTTACATACTTAAGAGTCAGATTCTCACACATTTTCTATAAACAATACTATTGTTTACATTCCTCCAGTTAGGAGGGACAATTGATAGACACCTTCTCAGACCAGTGGAATTGAAGAGGTTGAACCTCTGTCTTCCAATGTGGTCCGTTTCTGTGAAATGTATATAAGGTGAAATCAAAAAAATAAACTCTCTTTTCCTCCTCTTGCTCTGGCTCGGTCATCTCTGTTGTGTCTCATCGTGGCATTCCTACGTCAGACAGGAAACCAGAATACTCTACTGCACATTGCTTTTCTTTGAAATACTTGTAGGATGACTTCTTGGTAGCCATGGTGCAGTGGCTGCCAAATTTGGGGCATAACCTGGGAGCATTGCTAGAGCTTATATAAGCAACACTCTGCATCTGTGCTAGTTTTAATCCCTGTAGTTTGTTAGGCCCAGAGAGAGATCCCACGTATGTTGGAACATCCTCTGGCAGCTGTATTTCCCTCTTGGGATGGAAATGTGCCCCACAAGAGAAATCCCTGGCAGGCTCCTTCCCTTGGAGCCCAGTAGGTTCATGTCACCTTCATTTCATAATCCTCCACTGCAGTATTTGCATTTTATCCACTTGCAGTGAGCACAGTGGCAAGTCCCTAGCCAAGGTCTCTGCAGGTCACTGCTGAAGCTCCGGACACCTGCCCCCTGGATCTGGGAGCAGGGAAGCCAAGGTGCCACTTCCCAGCCCAGGTCATGGACCCTGCACTGGGAAGCATTCCAGGAGAGGTTGCATTCTGGCTTGCATGATGGTGCTGAGCCCTGATGTCTGACTGTTCCTATATCTACCCCAGTCACATTAACCCAGACTGTAGGGGACATTCGTGGGTGTCACACTCACCTTTCTGGGTCACACCAGCAGCTGTGTGGGTTTTGCCCCTGAGCAAGGGGCAAGGGCCAGGAAAGGCATCACTGCTCCCCAGAGCCAAGCGCCAGCTTTGCTGTGGGAGACTTGTTGTCTCCCTCATGCACACTCTAGATCCAGTGATATTTTTCATCTTTGTTGCAGACCTGTTGGCAACATGAATGGCAAATAGCCCCTGCATGAGAATGGCAATTGCTTTAATTTTCAGGTAGATTCAGGTTCCACCTGGTGATAGAAAAAAGTAATTATCAAAACCTTTACAAGAAGTTATTCAAATATATTCAAAATATATTACATGCCAATATTTACCAAAAATATGATCACATCAATGACATTTTACAATCTTTGTAGCTGTGTAGAGACCTCCAAAAGCACTGATTAGTCACAGAAGTCTCCACATGTTTTGCAAAAAATCTACAAAATGTCCTTTCATTATTCATAATTGAAACCAAGAGAGACTGCTGTGATAACTTGGCATGGCAGACTAAGGATACAGTTCCAAAAAACTCCTGAATTACTGATTAAGAGCACTTCTTTCAGAAAAGCATCCACTTCGCTTTTAAAAATTTCTACTGCAGGAGAACTCACCATAGTTTTTGAAAAGCTGTTCCAACAATTAAAATATCAGTCTCTGAATTAGTATAATTTCATTAACAGACACTAAATCTTACCTTTGCTAATTTGAAGAGCTTCTGTGCCACTGCATTTCTGCCCCTGCAGGTACACTGAGACTCTCATGGGACTGAGCCTTCTCCTGGCCATTAGAAAAAGGTTGAGCTCCACAGTGCATTCACAAGAAATTTTTGGCAGCCTTTTAGACATTGTTGTGGCTTTACCTTGTGGCAAGCTTATTTATTTCAGTATATTCCACATATCTCTGATACCAGAGTGGGACGGAGTGTTCCAACAAGGTGGTGTCAGTAAGACAAACAGATGAGTTATAGCATCCCTGCCTTTACTTGTCTGCTTATCTGAGGTTGCTCTACCTCCTTTTTGATCAAACCTTTCATTGGGAGCTCATGCTCAGGTCCAACAAGCTCCCACATCTCCTCTAGTGTCTCCTTTGCTATAGCAGAGTCATATCGTCTTCTGTCTCTTATTTGTTCCAAGACATGCAATACTTCATCTGGCCATATCAAAACAGATTTTTTGTGTCTGGCTTACTGAGCACAGAAGAGCTTTCTGTGCATGTCCCCTAAATTTAATTTGTTCTACTTCACTCAGTGTAGCTGATTCAGGCTACCACCATCTTTTCATGTTACACAAAATCAACATAAATATTCATCAACAAAAAAAATTCTTGTTTTGCAAAAATGGATATTGGGGATCCTTTGAGATTAAACCTAAAATCATCCATTTTAGATTAAAAAAAATAAGTGTACATGGAGTAGAATGGAGAATGTTTATTCTTCCTTTCTCTGCAGAAGAGAAGCCTAATGACATATTCTTAGGGGTCACTGTACTTTGGCTGGGGAGTTTTTATGTTCTCTTTATGGCTTTGTAAGGCAGAAGCATAGAATCACCAGCGTTTTGAAATGCAAAGTAAGATTTTTCCCTTTGCATTTCAACTCCTTCAGATTCTCAGGGACTCAGCTGGTGGGTTTTATGGCTAACAAAGGCAGAATGAAGAAAGCAGCTGACTACCAATGCTTTTAAAACCCAGCCTGAAAAGTTCTCACTCCACTGAAAATCTGTATTTGCAATGAATATAATCCACACCAACACTTGGGGAAGTTCATTCTTTAATCCAATCTAACATTAAAAGACAGTAAAATATTTGTAGATTCTTGGGTTTGCCTCATACCACTTTTAACAGGTGATCACTATTTTTTGTTGAAGTTGTTATCCTTTTCACAAGGAAAAAAAAAAGAAATTTTTGGAATGGGAGGGAACAAACAGTGTAACCAAGAAACTTTCAAAAAAGTGTAAATGATCCAAAATTACACCTGCACCTCAATGCTCAGAGAGGATAAATAGCCAGATACACACACATAGCCACACACACTCCATTTTTCTTTGATGTCCCTATTACAAATGCTGACCAAGGGCTGTCTTGCTTACATTTACAAAATAAATATGTGAAATCAGAGCCCAAGGCAGATGTATTACTGACCAGTGATTTCCTGTTGTGTTCACTGAAGCTACAAGGCCCAAAATAACAAGAAAGGAATAAAATCCAGGTTGTAATACAAGGTTGAACAGCATATTGATGCTGGTAGGAGTGTATTTTTCTGCACTTATTTCATTAAGACATATGTGCAGGTGCCAGCTTAGTCACTGATTTCACAGAAAACTTGTGAGCACTGGCTGACTCCACGTTTATCCAGCAAAGAGCTTTTTGCAGAGGAGACACTTCCAACATCTCCATTGCTCTCCAGCCATATCTATGCTCCAGTCTCCACACCAGTCTTCTTTTTTACCATTTGTCAGCAAATTCACCACCTCCCCTCTCCCAATCCTGCTTTTACCCACACTGTAAGGTGGATGAGAGAAACCTCCTAAACCAAAAAGAGCCCCACTCACAAACCAAGCAAATTCTGTTCCCCAGGTCAGGCCAAGGTGTTCACAAATTTGCTTTCTCTAATACATCGGTCTCTTGCTCTCTCTGCTTTTTGCCATGGCGAGGAACTAACTCCCTCATATTTGGAGGAAAACTGAGAGCAGGTACTCCCTTGATGCCATTGGTGCAAAGACACATTGAAGAGATTGGATTCTGCACAGAACTGATCTGCTTTAATGGTCCCCATCCATCCCACATTGTCAAGCAATGCAGCAGTTTCCTGTTTCTGTCTGCAGCATCCTCGGGGTGAGCAGGCACGGGGCTCTCACAGGCAGCACGAGAGGATGACTGGCAGTGTGGCCAAGCCCAAGACAATGTCTGTGGCCAGCAGCCTCTGGACCAGCACCTCCTGTGCTGCTGGAGTCCCTGCTGGTTGCCCTGCTCTGGGATCTCTAGTGCAGGGCCACGACACAGTGCAGACTCATCCTCTGGCTCTCTGCAAGCACTGCTCTGTCTGGCTGCCTGCTGATGCTGTCTGCTCCAACAGAGGTTCTCCTCCTTTCCTCTGGCCCAAATACACAGATCTCACAAACCCTGCTAACATCATTCCTCTGCACAACAACCTTCATTTGCACACTCAGAGTGGCACAATTTTCAAGTGTTTATTTCATCGCGGACTGTAGTCACGTGCTGTATTCTACAGCACTGAAGATGGTTAGTTCATCTGTCACCTTGAATCCTCCTTCATCCCACTGCCCATATTCTGCTCTTCCTCAGCCCTTTCTCACCATCTTCAGCTACACGTTTTTGTAGTATCTCATTTCCTACAGCTTCTTCCCACAAAAAAAGCTGACGTGCAAGCTGCTTTCTCTTCACTGCACAGAGCAAACATATCTCACATCAGACCTTACTACAACCAGCAAAGACCCTGGAGAGACCCAAGTCTTCCACAAACCCAGACCACTTTGAGAAAGTCATGCCCAAGCTGCAATCACATTTCAGGATGGAGACAAAAGTGAGTGATCACTACAGTTGTAGATCTTGTCTTCTGGGACAATGGGCTGATTTTTTAGATATGATAATATAGTACTTCATATAATATTGTATTAATACTTATTAGATTATCTATCATATGTATTGCATATTATATTAATGGCAGACTATGGAAATTAATTGGATGTTCCTTTTTTTTTTCTATACCATAGCTTTGGAAAACTCCCAAACAGTGTATGCTGTGTAGAATATGGTCCCATTGAGAAGATTTCCAAATATTATCTCCATCTGTGGTAAGACACAATTTTCAGGATGATTTCTTTTATGCTATTTTGAACACATATCAGTTTATGTTAATACTCATTAACTACTACTGAAAATTTTATTTGAGGAATACTGAGTTACAAATAGTAAATAAGAAAAGATCAGTCATCGGTCATCAGGTTCATATACGATGTTTTAATGAGTCATCAGGTTCATATACGATGTTTAACTATTTTTTTTTACATTAAAATCAAACGGAGATCAATATCGGAGGGCCAATGATGCTAAATTAAGTCAGTGTGTTCTGACCATTCTAGTAAAACTTAATGTCCAGTTCCTGACTAAGTGGAGCAGAAATCCGCAAAACCAGTTTCTGTGGAAAAAAAAGAGACACAAAATAATGAATTATGTTAATGAAAAAAAAAACAACCCACTACTTCAACTTCAATCAATTCAACTTCCCTTTTAGAAATTCAGTAGTGATTTAAAAATAATTAATTACATTAATTAAATATTAAATTATAAATACAATATCTGTCCTGCTCTCACCCTGTTCAATGTTAAATTTAATGTATTTTGTGCTACTCACGTAATTTCCATTTTCAGCACTTCACCAGTTTTATCTTCAGGTTCAGAATTAATAATCTCTTAAAATGCACAATATCCATTCATACCTCTTTGCCAGCCCACATACTCATGTTAACATTACTCTAACAGTCTGTGCTAACTTAGATCATTTCTTTGAAATATCTAATATTTTCATCTTTCATCAGAAATAGTTCTCTACTACTGCTTAGTTAGTTGAATTCCGCTCCTTGAATAATTTGCCTTTTCTTCAAATACAGGGGAAAATCCAGACAAAAGTACTGCAAACCCATCCAAACGCTAACCTGAAAAATAACCAGGCAGCCAGAGAGGCTACTCCAGACTGCAATACTGCCTGGACATTGGGAAGTATGTGGACATGGATGTTGGGAACCACTTCCCAGCAGGGAATGTGGGAAATGTGAGAAAAAGAACCTTCAAGTGTGAGAAAAAGAACCTTCCCTAAGCCCATTGTCAACACAAGCCTGGCCAACAGATGTACCCTTCCAACATCCCTGCTGCAGTCACTGTACAGTTCCTTAAGGCATGAGGCTCCAGAGGAAAAAAAAAAAATAACAGACTCCTAATAATAGGAAGATTCTGTGATATTGCAAATGTCAGATCAGGGTAGCGCTACATGAATCAGAGAGAAAGAAGTGGCTTATTACTAAGCAACCTGTTTCTATTTATATACAAATAAATATGGCTCAATAAGCACTTAAGCACTGCTATTAAGTATATTTGTTTTCTGTAAAGCAAAACCAATATGGTAGAAGCTACTTTCTACTGTAGCTCTTCAAACAGTGGGGTCTCTGCTTATAAAACTATTATACAAAATGTAATCTCACTAAGCCTGTAAGAAATTTCCCCTTTGCATTTAATTTTTTAAAATTACATGAATAAGTTTTCAAGATCTAAACCCAAGCTGCTGCTAGTGCTCTTTTTATGAATTTTTTTATTAGAGGGTCAAACATGAGAGTAATATAGGTAGTAACATTGTAACATCTGTGCAGGGATGGTGGGAGAGGTTTGACCGAATTTCTTAGAATTCTGAGAGAAATTTATTTAGCTGGTGTAGAAAATTTATCTTTTTTGCAGTTTTGGATCCCTACATCATCAGCTTGGTGGGTTTTTTCCTCCAGCATTTCAAGTAGATCTTAAGTCACCAAGATAATATTTTGCTCTTAAATCAAATTTTAAATTATATTTTTGAGACAAGCTTGTAAGTCTTTTAAAATCATCTTTGTATGTGAGACTGTTAATCTGCAGTTATCTTCTGGATTTCTGTGATTGGTACCTTCAAGCACATCTCAATGAATGTTTTCTTTACCCTGTCACATTTATGTTGCTTTCAGTTTGCTTAGAGGCTGTTTAACAATTTCTTCCCTTGAGGCAATACTGATTACATTTATTTATGACATTGTCTCTGAAAGTGAGATTTTTACAATTCTCCAAGGCAGAAATTTATTCTCAGCAATTTTCTTCCTTTACAGATTCCTTCAATAAAATAAATGGTAGTACCATGTAAATTGGGGATCACTTTTTGGTTACAAATGAAACTTAATCACTAAGCCAAGTGGGTAGGGTAACAAGATGTGACATCCACTACTTGTTGCCTCAGTTATCTTTCACTGCATGATGATTTAGTGGCATTTTGCAGTGTTAACACCAGGAGTTCCCTACATGCAGACCAGTGCTGAGATGTGAGTACACATCTCATGCAGAGTGGGAATGACCACTTTAGCACAGTGGCAGGTGACAGATATGGGACAAGAGGCCAGAGGAAAGGAAGCAAAAGGTTTTGCTCCTTTGGTCTATACTCCTGTGCAAAAGAAAATTGGGACCACAGAGGCTGATGCTGCTAAGGGTTTATTAGGGGTGTTCAGTCCATCCCCTCTGGAATGTCCCTGTGTTGGTGCTAGAGGAGCACTCCACAAGCAAGTCATGCATTTTGCTCTGAAAATGAGGCTTGGCACTTTAAGATGCTGAAATTATACCTCTTTGGAAGATAGGGAGATGCTCCTTGGAGCCAATTACACTGGAATAGTTTCTGGACACCACGTAATTGTGAGAAAAAATCCACAACACTTCTTTTCATCAGCAGATAAAAAACTTTGACAAGTTTTCTCGTTTTATCAGAGTGATAAGAAAGCCCATAAAACTGCTAACTGTGGTCATGGATCTGTGTCTTCTTTCCAGTATTTCATTAGTTTAAAAATGTGTATAAGTGGCAGACATTAAGTAAAAGAGAGTGCATATGCAATAACAAAGATTAAAGTTTCCTAAAAGAGCTCTTGTTTCTGCTTTTTTTTTTTTTTTTTTCTCTCCTAATTGTCAGTCGTATCAAGAATTGGTGTCTGGTTATACTTGAAAATATAAAGGACTGTGGACGAGAAACAGTTCCTGTCCTCAGTGACTTCATCTCTCTTCACTGATCTTCACCCTCCTTTCCCTAAGTTTTTTCTTGACCTCTCAGTCCAGGTCTTACCCCACTCATCTCATAAGACACAGCATCTCCACGGATGGATCTTCCATTCAGAGACACAGCTTGAGGTCTCAGTTTCAGGCCAAGAATGGTAATTTTGTTGTACTTCAGGGTGTCAGCTCCACGGTAGCCATTTTTAACTATTTCTGTCTTCAGGCTTCCCTGGAAAAAGACACAGAGAAAGCTTTAGGACCATAACAGCTCTTTAGAGGTGACTTGCTGCACACTGTTACAAGATGTCATCCTTGTCAATGAACATAAAGAACGTCTTCCAATGTAGATATGGAAGTCATAAAGGAAAAAAAAAGAGTCACAATAATCTGTATATAAGAAAGATTTCATGTACAATTATAAACTAAGAAAGTTATTAGCATTTACAGCATTCAGTGGATTACAAATAGGAAAACATGTCTAAGAAGACTTGTTTGTCTACTTGTAATCAATGTAAATTTTGTTCTTGTACCCATTACAGAGTATAGTGGCATATGCAAAGCCAAAATCCAGATACAGAGATTCAATTAGTGACCTTAAGACAGATTTAATTAACATCCAAAACTAACTGCTTTAAAACACTAGTATCTTCCACAAACATCAGCTGCGGTTTTTCCCCTATTTTATGTACCACATCTCCTGCTAGAAATCCATGTTATATAAGTCCCAGCTTCAAGGAAAGTAAAGGAACATTGTATGTCCACAGAGCTTTGTTTGTTGTACTTTTCATTTACTATACACCCCATATTTAGGGGTGTACCAAGAGGACATACAAAGTCACTAAACTAATTCATTTGGATCACCAGTGACAGTAATTTCCCATACATGCAATGAAGAGGAATCATCACATTTGTTATGTGATAAAAGTTGTTGAGGAAATAAAGATGAATTACACTGCTCAAGAAATGATGGATTGCTATGCAATCATGACTTTTTAAAAATATGCCAAGGAAAAACCCATGACGGAACCTTTTGCATAAATTAGCTTATGCTATTTCAGTAGTGCATTGTAGGAGGGGACCAGGAGCTAGATTACCGTATGTGTACTAAGGGCTGTGCTTAGACTGCTTATTTCAGGCATCCACACTAAAAATAAGTGTTAAGCCCCAGCACACTGATTTAAACTGCCTAAATAAGGAATGTTGGTTATTATTTAGCAAATGGGGAGAGGCCTGCAAAAGCCTCCAGAGAACAGTTTAGGGTACCTATCACATGTGATGTCTTATCCCCTCTGGCAGAGCTCCAGCATGGAGGGAGGCTCAGTTTAGAGAGAGCACCTCCCTATGATTCTTTAGTGCTGTCTCAGGTGTGGCTAAGCAGGACAGCCAGCTCAGGTGGGCACACAGACCCAGGAAACACAATGTAATGTTGAACTCAGCTCTCAAGCTCAGAGGCCCAAGACAGGACCCTTCAGTAAACACCATTTTCCCTGACCAAGATCTAGAACTGGATGTCTTGGGGAAACAGAATCACAGAATATGCTGACTTGGAAAGGATTCATAAGGTTCATGGAGTCCAACTCCCTGCCCTGCACAGGGCAAAAGCATGGTCCAGGGGGATGTGACCCTCTCCTCCCCAGGCATCTAACAGTCAAAGCAACTGCCCAGGAAGGTCCTGAGGTCTTGTTTGAGGGAGCTATGAATATCACTCAAAACCCCATAAATGCAAAACAACATGAAACCCTTGATCTGATGCCAGGAGCCAGGTTTCTGTACTCTGTGCAAAAAGGGTGATGAGTTTTCTTCATACCATGTAGCTCTGATCCTATCAACTTCACCATTTTCCCCCCCCTACATTTTCACCCTGAATATTGGACCAGTTTTAGGAGAAATTTCCTTTCAGGCTATCCAGTCACTTAGTGCCTAATGCATCCTTTTAGAACCCTTCCATCACCATTCCTTCAGTATGGTGTGCAGCCACCTGGTACAGGCTGAGCACACCTGCCTTGTCTGCCACCCCTGCTCATCCCTGAAGCACAGCAGATCTTACACACATGGATCAAGTATTTTTCTAGCCTGGCGAGTTTCAGGTAAGGGGGAACTTTGACCTAGGTCACTTAGTCACTATGCATGTTGGAAGGGACATGTCAAGGGAATGAAAATGCCAACTGCAGTGAGACGGCACCACAGAACAGGAGCTTGAATCATTCTCTGTGACTTAAATGCCTGACCTAGTCTTGAATTCTTCTTTACACTTCTGAGTTGTTTAAATGAAAATAAAAATTAAAAGGTCTAATCCTGTAGCTGTTACTTTTGCAACACCCTATGCTGGGCTCAGAGTAAATGCTGTGATGTCAGACCTTATCAGCAAATCTCTCAGGGAACAACACTTGTGCATTCCCCTAAAACTAGGTGTGATTAAATTATTCTTCCACATTTTTTAAATATATAGAAATGTGCGACAAATACTGAGACCTTCATACATTCTTCATACCTCAAATTTTCTATTTGAGATGGACTGTTTTCTTTATAAACACATAATAAGAACTCAACTTTAAAGGTTATTGGAATGCAGATAGGGAATTCAGCCACGGATTTACAGGCAGAAGTCAAATATGAGCAACGAGAAATGGATGTGCCAGAGAAGCAACAATCTAATTTGCACAGTTCAAAATTTAATATAAAAGTATGTATTGTTTTTCTGTAGCTTTCCTGCAATAAATTACTATACACAGACTACATAAAACCAAAGTGATTTTTCTTCCTTTCTGCTGTTGAAATACTCTTTTTTCCTAAAGAAGAAGGATTTTTTTTTTCTTGGTAAATCAAAAACAAAATAACTTAAAATGAAATTTAAAATCTACCCATGTGGTATTAGTTCCCGGAAAATATCTCACAAATATACCAGGCTACATAATAAAGCCCATTGGATTACTCTGGATTGCTCTTTCTCCTGGAAGACAGATCTTGTAAGAGAATATCACAATAGGGGTTAACATGGTTTTATTGTTTTGACTATTTTCTGTAGATTACTTTGGGGCTTTTAGGAATACATGGCATGAAAATCACATAATCATTTAGGTTAGAAAATACCTTTAAGGTTATCAAGTTCAACTATTAACCCAGCACTGCCAAGTACAGCACTAAACCATGTCCCTGAGAGCCACATCTACACACCTTTTAAATACCTCCAGGGATGGTGACTTTACCACTTATCTGAGCAGCCTGTTCAGGGCTTGACAACACTTTCAGTGAAGAAATATTTCCTAATATTGAATCTAGTTCTCCCCTGGTGTAACCTGAGGCCTCTGGTCCTACCACTTGTTTCTTGGAAGAAGAGACTATCCCCCACCTGGCTCACCCTCCTTTCATGCAGTTGTGGATAGAAATAAGGTCTCCCCTGAACCTTTTTCTCCAGGCCAAATAACCCCAGCTACCTCAGCTGTTCCTCATATGACTTGTACTCCAGACCCTCCACCAGCCTCATTGCCCTTCTCTGAACACAGGATCTGAGGTGTGGCCTCACCAGTGACAAGAACAGAAATACAGTCATTGCCCCAAGTCCTGTATATTTCTGATCCAGGCTGGGATGCCCTTTGCCCTCTTGGGCACTTGGGCACATGCTGGCTCATGTTCAGAAGGCTGGGACCAAACCATGCCATAATCTATATACAATATCTTATTTCTAACCAAATGGTAGAATTGCAAATGAAATGAGATCTGTTGAGCTAGGATATTGAAGTAGGATAAAGTTTCTTTACAATAACTCCCACAACTTACTATCATGTACTTAATGAGCTTATGGTAGATATATTTTATAGCATTTTACTCGATTGAAGCCATGACTTTTGCGCTTTTCTATAGGTCTTTCTCAGGACACATTTGCACAGAACTGAGCACTGTGTGAAAGGCATCAGTGCACCGACCCTGAGCTAATCTGTTCCTGTGCTGCACAGAACATCTGATCAGCACAGTGGGTTGCCAGTAGCGTGCTGGATCTCTCCACAGGACACCCACCATGGGACCAGTGTCTGTGCTGTCAGACAAGGAAATGCAAGCTAAAGAACTGAGACTACATAATGTCTGCACCACAAAACAAAAACATCAAGTGATCGAAGTTAAAAGGTTGCTGCAATATCCTGAAGAGAGGAAACTAAATTTCTCCCACCCATCAGACTGAAAGTGCTCACTTGGAGGAACAAAAGAAAAATGTCCCTTGTGCCCAGAAGCTTAAAGTAAGAAAAAAAAAAAGTAGAAAAAATGAGGTTTTTTCAGATTCATATTAAAGCAGTGACATTAATGACATATGTCACTACAGTACTCAATGAAGCAAAAAAAAAAACCTGCAGGATCATAGTTGGACTACTTTGTAGTTAGCTGTAAGTGAAAGCATTAGGTAGCTTACCTGGCTTATAGACTGAGCTGGAAGATAAAAAGCTTTCCAGAGAAAAGTTAGACATCAGCACCTTACAATGGCTACACTAAAATACAGCTACCTATATGTAAGTAGGTATATTGTATGTTTCCACTTACTTTGCTGAATGTGTATTTAGCCAAGAAGTAGTTCTCTTTTTCAATAGTATCTGTCAAAACACAAAGCAAGGAGGATTGATATCAAATCAGGCAGCAAAATCCATAAGTAGTTCACATTGTTGTAGCAAGTGGCTAAGGTCAGGCTGAGATGATTTGTGGGCTATTTAATGTCTTCCTCTAGTCTTAGGTTCATCTCAGGAATACACAATGTGAGAGATTGCCCTCTCTAGCAGATCATGTGCTCCCAGTGTCACACATTTCTCATATCAAAATGCTGACTTCAACAGCAATCAGCTTTTCACAGAATCACAGAGTGACTTAGAAAAGGACCCTCAAGGATCATCAAGTCCATCTCCCGGCCCTGCACAGCACCATTCCCAGGAGTCACACCATTTGCCTGAAAGCATTGCCTAAACACTTCTAGAACTCTGCCAGGCTGGTGCTGTGACCACTTCCCTGGGGGTGCTGTTCCAGTGCCCAAACACACTCTGGGTGAAGAAACTCTTTTTAATATCCAGCATAAACCTCCCCTTACACAACTTCAGGCCACTCCCTCAGGTGCTGTCACTGGTCACCACAAAGAAGAAACCAGTGCAGTCCCTCCTCTTCCCTTCATGAGGAAGTTGTAACTGCAGTGAGGGCTCCCCTCAGTCCCCTCCAGGCTGAACAGACCAAGAGACCTTAGCCACTCTCTCACACAGCTTATTCTCAAGGTCCTTCACCATCCTTGTTTGCCTTCCTTTAGATGCTCTCTAATAGTCCTTTTTTATATTGAGGTGCCCAAAATTGCACCCAAGATTTGACATGAGACTGCCCCAGTGCAGAACAGAGCAGAGCACAGCAGAGCAGGACAATCCCCTCCTTTGCCCAGCTGGCCATGCTGTGCCTGATGCCCCAGGGCACTGCTGACTCACTTTTATCTTTCCATTGACCTTTCTACCACTCAATCTGGGGTCAGTTCTCCAGCTATTTCTAGCAGGAGCCAGTGCCATTACACTGCTGAAAATGTGGCCTGAGGAGAGCCCTATATGCAGGTACTGCTTCACAGCAGGGGACCAGGCTTACCAATGGAATCACCATCATCCCAGAAGAGAGATCCAGAAGCTTGTCCTTGTTCATCCAGGGCAATAATGAGCCCAAATGGGTTCAGGCGGCTGTTGACAAACATGTTGAGAATTGTCAGTACTACCCTGTGGGCACTGTCCCTTCCCACTTGACAAAAACTTCTGAACACAACTCCCATTTTCAGGTCACAAAAATGGTCATGACAGAAGAATGACAACAGTCAGTGTCCACCAAAAGGACTCTTGAAGTGATGGCAAAATCTTTGCCTTGCCTCGTCCCACTGAAGTCTAGATTTCCCACTTTTTGAGTGCTCATGTGGACAAGTCCCCTCTTCTTTTGTGGCCTTAATGTACAATAACTGATGGTCTGGGAGTCAACTGGTAACCAGGACTACCTTACTATGGCCTCTGCACAGTGCTGTCCCCTCTCAGATTAGCTTCTGAACATAGTTCAGACTTGAGACCACTGTATTATCCATTGGCATGGAGAAATATTTTTTCCTGAAGAAAGATTTGAGTTTTTCCACCTTGTTTACAGCATTTGATAAATTCACCCAAGAAGAATTTTGCATTTCCCCTTGCATACGTTTACTTTGAATGACTGACAGCAGGTCAGTGTGGCAGTTAGAGGTGCAAAAGCTTTTCTGAGCATAATCACAGAGCCAGGAGTAGGTGTCAGCTGTGCTGACAGTGATGTGGGTCACCTCTGAGGTGATTTGTCCTAATGAAATGTAGTGAATAGCGGTATAAAAATACTGTACTTATCACTTGGGATGGCAGCTGGGAGCTGCAGATAGTCTCTCTTCTATCTTCAATCATTCTTTTGATTGCTTTTTGGACTGTCTGTGGGTCTGACCCATACCGTGGCTGCTTGGCGACAAACATGTGATGTTACCTCTCAGTTGTGGTTGTGGCTGGTGCCTGCTGTGGCAAAATGTACCCTCCACGGATGAACAGAGGGATCTTGTTCAGTGGGGCAGACACAGTAGCATAGTTCTTCTTCCAGGCACTTGGCACTTTAAGACCCTAACACAAAAATTTAATGCAGTTAAAAAAATGCCAATCCAGGCATATGGACCACTTATATGGTCCTATACATATGGACCACTGAAAAAGAGAGCAAGGGGTGAATTTTCATTTCAGTTACATTAGTGAAAAAAAAACAAACTAAAATACAGATTTCAGGACCATTGTTCTTGTTTCCTTTTTAACATGAAAGAGGATCTAGCCCCTGCAGTTATGCACATGCCTGAGATAGAAACATCATGACTGAAAGATAGCAAATGGTCTTTAAAAATGGTATCATTATTCTGTATGCTGTGAAAAAAATCACTCATCAAGACACTGAGCAAAAAGAAAAAGAAACTTTTGCTTCCTCTTTTTGTACATATGGAGCCTGTCATAATTTGGTTTAAGGTAAGTGATTCATAGTCATTTGGGAATGTAAACTGTAGATTTTCTTCTCTTCTAAGAACAATTCTTCCCCTTTCAGAAAGTAATTACACCATTCAGTGAGTGAAATTTTTGTGTTTGTGGACAGCCAGCATGAAGTTCTCTAATGCCTCAAAACCAGCTGTAGGCAAGACTTATGTACAGAGTAAATAACAGGAAGGCTTTGCTCTTGCCCTCTGTAAATGATAATTATGATTTTATGGCAAGTAGCCAACTTCGGTTTGAATAAGTACCATGTGCAGGACAAGTAAGTGCCAAGTACTGGGAGGCAAGCAATGCCAATGGGCAGGCACATTGGCAGGGCTAGGGACATGGGCCACTGTCCCTATGCCCGGCAAGGAGGCTCAGAGGGAAGCACAAGCAGAGTTAAATTAAACGCCGGACTTTGCAGCATCACAGTCTTAAGAGGAAAGGGTTGGATGAACATCCATCTGAGGACATCAGCCAAATGCTGAAAATGACCCAACTTTTTAAAAAACATGTCTGCATTTCCTCTGAGAACAGTTCTGTTCTGTCTGTTCCTCTGCCAGGGACACTCAGGAGAGTTAACAACAGCCTGATGATCCTGGGCTCACATTTCTGAAAGCTCTTCGCATCACCTTAACTGCTCCCATTAAAGCCAACACTGGGCTTAGCCTGCAGATTGCAGCAGAGCACTTTTGGAAACGTGGTCCAGGGGATGGTGTTGGAATGGTCAAGATTCAGGCCTTGAAGAGAAGTTACCAGCATGTCCCACAGAGCAGATTGTTCTGCAGTTCTTGGAAGCATCTTCCAGATGGGTGCCTCACCTTTCACTCCCAATATGGCTTCTGTCAAAAGTGAAGCATGTGCAAAAGTACATGCACAGGAGGGTGTGGGGCATGTCCTCAGGACTGTGGCTTAGGTTTCTGCCTCTGTCTCTGCACATCAGAACAAGTGTATCAGAACAAGAATTAAAGTGGGGGGTGAAGAAAGAAATCCTGGCACTTTCATGCAGGTCTAGGCTGCTTTTGAAAATTCTGTTTGCTGTGTCTTAGAGCTTTACATGGCAAAAACAGAAAATAAAATGTTACTGAAAGCTGTGTCATTTACTCTCCCAGCTAGCCTGATGTAGACCTTTTTTTTCTCTAGTTTTCTTAAATACAGATGCTCAGGTAAAAATACTGCTGAAGATTGCGAAGAGTTATTTTACTGGAATTGTACCATTTTAAATTATTTTCTTTAAAGTAAGAAAATTAATCTTAAAAATACATACGGTATAGTAGTCGAACCACTCTGCTTCAGGGAAGTATACAGTCACAGATCTTGCTCCCTGTAATTGTTATAAAGAGATTAAGGTCTTTTTTCTTTTTGCATTTCTGATATTACATTAGCTTTATTATATTTGTGCATGGAGAGATGTATGCTGAATATTCTAATAACATCAAATTTTGGATATTATGGCTGAGTTATTGCCATAGTAGTGGACTAGTGCTGGCTAATAAATAATACTAAACAGACAAGCCTATCCTATTTGGGGGGGTTTTACTGCCATAGCCTGGGATGAGTCAATGTTACATGATTATTTTATTCTAGTACATAGCTCTATGTCTTGAAAACGTGACTGGCCAAGGTGCACTCCTCCAACATCTGAGCAGCCCCAGAGAGCGCTATGGCAGCCTTTGCAAGACAGGGTTTCACACATCTGGTGTGGGAGGACACCACTGCTCAGTGCCCCTTGCACCACTCCTGTCCCAGAAACAGGCAGAGAATGAGCTCTAGCACACAGAGGATACAGATCCTTTTCTTCTTGTAAACAATTTAAAGTTGCAGATAAGTAATAATAAATAATAAATGTTTTGCTAATTGCACAATTAGTGCACTTCATTTTGCAGCATGTGTTGTGTCAGATCGCTGCAGGGATGAAATCACACTAAAGGCACTTTGTATTAATAACTCCAGGAACAGCTGGAATCAAAACATACTTCCATTTTCGTCACAAGTTGCTTAGTCTCACAAACAGATTAATTTTTACTCTCAGTGTAGATGTCTGCTCCTTTGCAGAATTATGGATTAGCCCCAAGGACTACCCCAGGAATCTTGTGGAGCACGAAAGGTATAGGTGGAAGGGAAGAGTTAAGGCAAAGTTACCATATGACACTTCAGGGATTTTAGATACATGAAAAACCGTATAAAGGCAAGATTCTCCCCTCTCCATCTTTTCTCTGCAGTATTATGACAACTTTGGATATTCTGGTCTACAGAAAACTGTGTAACCATCATCTGAGTTGTAATGATTTCAGGGCCAGGCTGGATGGGGCTTTGAGCAATTTGGCCTAGTGGGAGGTGTTGCTGCCCATAGCAGGCGGGTTGGAACTAGATGATCATTAAGGTCCCTTCCAATCCAAACTATTCTATGACTCTTTGGTTCCATGGCCCTCACCTTCACGACTCCCTAAATAACAAACCAGTCTGCAAGACAGTTCTCCATTCTAATTTTTTTCAGATGTCTCACTTGCTCTCATCCTAGGACTCAAGGAGTGAAGGTCAAGGCATCCCTGATTCATCTTCTCTACACAAGCAGATACCAAGCTGCAGTTTGACACAGTCACTGCTGGCCTGCATTGCCACAGTGAGGGGCTTACAGCTCACCTCTGCCCCTGTCCTGCCAACTGGCCCAGTCCTGGCTGCCAACTATCACACTGAAAGACCCAGCAACGTGCTGCCTTCAAAGTTCTGCTTTCCGCATGAGGCCACAGGCATGCAGCCTTCCTTTCATGCTGAAGTTCTTCAAGAAACATCAGGAACTTCTGATCTAGACCCCCTATAATTTAATAAATCCTTATAATGTCCTCTTTTATCTGATTCTTTGCAGGAAGCCTCTCCTGGCTTGTCACTCCCTCTTCATGGGAAGGGTTTTTTTTTCCCATCCTTCATCATCTTGCTAGTCAGAGACCCTGTGAAATCTTCTTTCTACTCATCAGCTATTAGAAACCTGTGGGAGTCTGAAGATAAAAGACTGATGAATGAAGTGCCTCAGTGGGGTCAGAATGGTTTTAGAATTCAATTTATATTAAATTCACAGAGACAAAAGGGTTGGTTTAAAAACAAGGTAACAGTGTCCTGTTTATATGTTTGATCATTAGCAAAATCTAGAAATATATCAGATATTCTGGCAGCGTGCTGATTGCAAACAACACTAGGATACATCATGTGCAAGTACTTAGATCTGCTCAGAGATACCTCTCTTGTGCTGCCAGCAGTCAGTGGTGGGCAAGGAGAGAAACACACCCTTGCTCCAGCCAAGCAGCGAGATCATGACCCCAGTAGTGTGCCCAGCACAGCAGAGGAAAATGCTGCCTTTTAAAACCTGTCCTGTTAGCAACTTGCATTATCATTATTGTTTCCATAATGACTGCCTTTGCCTGTGATGCTGGGAAACTCCTACCACAGCCCTTGAGATGCTGTAGTTCCAAAACACTGTGGGTGAGCAATATGGAAACCAGTTTGCTTTCATATCTGTGTGTTTCTTCCTAGCTCGACAATTACTGCTCTGTGTGTGTCCTTGGAGACTGCTGCCAGCACAGTAACAGGACCACGTGAGGGGCAGCATCCAGCCTCTTTACATCCATTCCTCACGTGGAGTAAAAGGGAAAGGCTGGGCCCTGACTTTCATCCTTCCACTTCAAGTACTGAGAAGCTCTGTCCTGTCTGTGTTGTTCAGAAATGTGTTCTGCAAGCTTTGACAGTACAGAGTAGAAAGGGATGGATATGAGCAAACATGCTCTGAATGTCATCCAATGCCCTAAGCACCATTCCTTTCTTTTATTCCAGTATGATGGCATTTTTAATTACAGTACTTGCCTCTTCAAGAACAGGAGCAATCATAAAGGCAGGTCCCCAAAGGAAGGCAGTATCTATTCCATGAGTCTCCTGATCAGAGGTAAATCTATTTTGAAAGTGAAATACACGATGTTAATTCATAGTCATTAGAATTTGCCAAATATTTTGATATTACTCACTGTGACAAGAAATCTGTTTCCTCATAGTATCCTTCAACACAGCCAAATATTTTTCCTGACTGAAGGAATGCCAAAAGCTGGACAGAGACTCAGATATTTTGTAGTGCCTACCATCCTAGAGCAGACCAGAACTCTCACAAAATAATGAAGCTGATTTCTTTTCGGAGCAGCATCAGTGGGAAAACAATTCTGTTCAGTGGGCTGAGACTTCATTGTGGGAGCCAATGAGCAGGATAGGGGCCAAGCCCAGGAGAAGGAACACAGAGGAAAAACACTGTGCTCTAGGATCTAAAGCATTTGAGAAAATCCTTGGATTTGGCCTCCCACACCTTTCACAGATTTACATTTGAAATTGTTTGCAAGACAAACACAGAGCAACACTCATGCATATTGTGCTTTTTAGCTGCCTCTCCTGAAGAGATGAAAAACATGCAGAATTCAGTCAATTTTATTCAATGCACTAAAATTGCTCTGGATTCTGATCATGTTCTCCAGAATGCTCACAGTCCTGTTCACCTGGCATCATCTGCTTTCTCTTGGGAAGAGATCTCTATTTCACCATGCACCAGCTAATGAAAATATTGAATAGCACCCGGCAAACAAGAGACATCCTTCCCAACTCAGGAATCTCTTTTCATCCAGCACAAAATCCTTGAGAATTTAAATAGGTTTTCCATCATCTGTAAGTCTCTTCCTGAGGAAAGAATTAATGTATCCTAGTTCTTATAAAACATCACATGGACAAAAAATCCACATTTCAAATCCCCCTAAAATCAAAGTACCATGTAGCTCCTGACTTCTGCTACTCCTGTGCCCTTTGCCCCTCCAACAGCCCTGCTGCCTTGTCAGAGATGGTAACTGGTCTGGTTTTCATGCATTTTTTGACAAATTCACACTGGCTATTGCATATTTACATATTATTCTCTAAGGTTGTATAAACTCCTTGTTTAAAAATTCCTTTTACTGTGTGTGTTTCATGGACTTTGCAGCTGCCCCTGTCTAAAGCCAGGTCTCTGTTGACCACTGGCTGGAGCAGAGTGGCTCAGTGTCAGTGCCCTGCCCTGACACCCTGCCTGCTCAGGGCAAATGCACACACTGCACCCAGCCCAGGCTTACAGAAATTTCCCCAAATAAGTAAAGATAACTTGGCAATAATAAGACACCTCTTGAGTGCTCAGATTTCTAAAATATTGCAAACTTAGGTGAAGTACATGAAACTTAAGCAAATATGTTCTTTCAAGCATGAGCTCTGCTTCAAAGAAATCTCAGTTTGTTCAGTTTCTTTTTCTGTCCAGAACAGCAGCTCTTTTGGACACCCTAAGCTTGGTCACTATTGCTTTTTGACATAAAACTTTGTAAATGTTTAAAGCAGATTATGGGTTTTGATGAATTACCTTGTCCTAAAGTTTTTGAAATATAAAACCTGAGTTTTTCTTGATATCTCAATAGGTTCTCTGAATTTTCAATTTCACTGTAATAAAATTGCAATGGTAATAAAATATATTTTGTTATGGGAGATTGCAGGACAAAAATCTGATCAAGAAATTATGAAAAAAAGAAGAGCCAATCATATTTGTACATGGAAACAAGCTTCTCACCCTTTAACTTAGCACAATTTTCTCTTGCAATTATAGCAGCCACTAGCACAGATTCAGCAAACAAATGAACTTTCCTATTTTGAAAATATAAGCCATTAAAACATGCTGTTATCTATGAAAGGTCTTCAGTTCTGTCTACTACTTACTCTGGTGAAATGCTAACCTCTTTTCCGTCATATTTCCCCCCTGGGTAGCCATTAAACACAATATTCCCTTCCACTAATGGATTACCACCTCACAGTCTCTTTTGGACACCTGAGATATTGATGCCTCTGCTTTACAGAGTGAAAGCCTCCAAGGCATCAAATACACTTAAAAGAATCTACTGGGATGTTGTTCTTGTTTGTTACTTGAAATGAGCCCCTAAATGTTCAAAATGGAGTGAAATGTCCATATGAAATAGCTATTGCTTGGAGACTCCCTGCCTGGTACAGTTGTTCTCATGGTGAGGACTCTGAACTCATAAGAACTTCACCTGAAAAACTAATGCAGGAGTTTTCCAGTTTTCCTTTGTATTTTTTAAAAGGAAGAGGCAAGATTGATGCCAACTTCCATCATCCATACACTGAAAATTCTATTTCTGTTCTCTTTCTCAAAACTCCACATTTCTCCTCCTGTTAGCATCTGGGTCACTTTCTCTACTTGGGCAGACCCACTACTAAACTGCTTAGTATTAATTAGAAATAAGAAGAAATACACATTTAGTAATAACAGTGAAAAATTGTAACCAGAATTAACTACTACTAGTAAGAAACACTTCTAAGCTATTTTAGGATCTAGCTATGGCAACATTAGCAAGTGATGGGACTAGGATGCCAGTAGGGGCACTGGGCAGGGAAACAGGTTTTATTGATCTCCTGATGCCTACCCTACATACACGCATTTGAGAGGTTTTATTTCCTAGTAATCCTACTCTGGTCCTGCTGACTAAACTCCCATCAGTGTCTGTAGTGAATCTCTCAGCTTGTTTCATCCAACAGAAGCCTCTACTGGTACATTTGAGACTGCTCTACAACCCTAATCAAAGCAAATTTGGAAATCTGCCAATGTGGATATGGTCGACTTAGAGTACGGTATGCTATAATGGTCAGAAAGTCAGCTTTAATGACACTAAAGTAATTCTGTATTAGCAGAGATTTGCTATTATTAATGCCAAAATTAACCTGGCCATTTCCAATATTAACACAAATCACATTAAGCAAAAATAGACCTAAAATAAGTACTTGAAATAGGATATAGTATATATATATAGTATATATATATATACTATATATATACTATATATAGGATAGTAAGTTACGAGTCCCTGTAAAATTCTCCCTAATTTTATCTAGTAAAATGAAATTGCCAAGTAGAAAGAGGAAGGATAATGCTTTTAAAATGTATAGATTAACCATTATGCTGAGTAAACAAAACAGATTTTGTGCATATCCTTTCCATACTTTGATGGCCTGCATTTTACTGTAACCTCAGTTTAATTTGCAAAAACTGCCTTACCCTTTAACCAGAATGTTTTTAACCTAAAGGGAAAAAAATGAACATTAAACAGTCTATGACATAGTCTGCACCAATGAAATGAAACTGTGGCAGAGCTTCAGGCTTTCATATGTATTGTTCACTCTCCTTTCGCTCAAGTCTTCACATAAAGCATTCTGAAGTGGAAAATTAACCAAAAGCAGGTAAAAAAAATGAATTAAAAGACGAGGACAGGGAAACTAAACCTCAGCTGCATTTCTGCTTCTTCTAAAAAGAAAAAAATTAGTTGTTCCAAAAATCTGAGTTTAATTTTCAAAGGGGCTTTTCAGCCTGCATTTATTAATCTCAGTTTTGCACCTGCTTCTACACTCAAACATCTCTATCTCTGTTTTCTCTGTGCAATTTGTGGACACAGATGTAGGTTTCATAGATAGCACGCAGATGCAAGTGCTAAATTGGAAAAAAACCCAAATACTACGGATCATTGGACTCTCTGTATGAGACCTTTTAGCATTCTGGATGAGAATACAGATTTCATTGATTTCATTCAAATACAGAAAATAAAGATGTGACTCTCACTTTTGAAATAAAAAAGAACTATATATTTCCCTAAGACTAAAAATTTTCAGAATTCTTCTTTCTTAAGTTTGTCTTTCCCTCCTCCCACTGGAAACAATTACAGGTTATATATGAATGGAAATTAATTGCATATATTAAGAGTTATCCTTGTGAATATAACTTGATTGATTTAACTGTTCAACTGTTTTTTTAAAAGAGAGCATGGAATGACAATACTGTGACTATTCTCCTAAGGATATCAACCAACACATACATAAGAGCTCAACTACTTTGTGAGCAAATTACAATAAAAAAGAGACTCCAAACTCACTCGTGCATCAGTGACCGCACCACCGTGCCTCCATGAACATGAGATTCATAGAACAGGGTGTATAAGTATGGCAGCAGGGAGTATCTGATCCGAAGAGTAGCACGAGATATCTTGGCAAAAGCATCTCCAAACACGGCTGGGTCTTGTTCCTGTTCAGGAAGAGCTTAGATTAGTACTGAGCTTTGGAACCAACTCAGCAGAGAAGCTGTGTGCAACGTAAGGAGAGCTGTGGCTGGCACGATGCTACGAGAGTGTTTAAATAAGAAAAAGCACTCATTTACAAACTGCAGGATATATTAAGAACAACATCCATTATTCCCAAACTCAGATTTGTATAAAATTCTGAACTTGAAAAATTCCAGTGAGTTCAAAAAGATCAGGCCCCACCACAAAGTATGTGAGCGCTCTCCAACCACCTCTAACCTTGTGAGGAGACGGAAGCTGGACCATGCCTGTGCTCACGAAAAGATACCCTGCATCTATTATTTTTTCCTGGAGATGCAAGCCCTTTTGGACAAAGGAGATGAAACACAGGAAAAAAGGAAGACTGATAATCTGCATGAAAGTCCAAAAGGTCAAAAGCATAATTACATTGGTCATGAATATAAAGACAAGCCTAGTTAAAAGAGTAAACTCATAACCCTGCTGAAGCCAACAGGTGTGACCAAAGTCACTGTGTGTGGTACAGTAAACATTTCATCCATTCAGGAAACTCAACTTATCCTCCTGTGTGCCCCATTTTAGGATGCCCTGACAGAGCGCACACCCACACAGCAGCAGTGCCCCTCAGCTCCTCGCTGCCAGCAATGCTCCCCAGAGCATGCACTGGGCCCCACCATCACAAGGGCAGGTTGGAGCAGTCTGTCTGTGCTCGTTGGCTGGCTTTGGTCTTACTCCAACACAACTGTGTCTCTCCCTTGGGATGGAAGGCAGAACAGGCAGCGAAGGGCAGTGCTGATATGGGAAAGAGTTACATCTCCTTTCACTCCTCCTGTCAACCTCTCCAGTGCTAAACAGCCAGCTTATGAATCACATGGCTTCCCTTCTCCTTCTTGACATCTTTCCAGAGTACTCAATTTTCTCATTAAAGCTGAAGACTATATGACGAATTCTAAGGATAATGCAATGCAAAAGTAACAGAAGTAACAAAGCTTTTTATATTATCTTGTGCCTTTCAGACAAGAAAAATATTAATTAAACTCTTTGAAGTACCAAATGAATTAGGCAAAGTGGGTATTTAAGATTTTATTTTAACACTAACCTAATATTAATTAAATTCAATATTTAAGTAAAATTTCCCCATTATTATGTTTTATGTCAGAATTACTGATTAAGAATGCTCCCTGCTGGCTCTGAGCTCCAGAGCATCCATCTATTATTTCAAAAATTGCACTATATTTTTACCAGTGTTCTGACACTCTACAAACACTACTTAATTTCACAAAAAACCAGTCAGACTTCTTAGATGATGCTGAGTCACCCAAAATGCCTGTTCATTTCTTTCCCTGAACACGATATTTCAAATGGATTTAAGTAATCCAATAAAACTAAATATATCTCTGAGTTGCAGCACCCATCATAGAGACCCATTATTCTCTTCTTGTTTATTGAATTGTACATATGAGATTGATATCCACTCACCCAGGTCAGACTCTGTTTGCATGCTCAAAGGGCCAAGCAACCAGATATATATATATAGATATATATATATATATACACACATATATATACACCTCTAGCAGAGAGGCAAATAGAAAATATTTCACAACAGCAACAGCTAATACCTCACAGACATTTGTTCTCCTACAAAGAAATACTTCAGGGATCTACAGCCTAATACCTGACGCTCCTAATGATAGTACTATAGTTTATTATTCCTACATTTACCCAATTGCTGAACATTCATCATACTTTCATGCAGACACAAAGGTCTTCCTGGGAGTGTAAATGTTGCAGCATTTTGATGATGCAACTTCAAAGAAACTGAAGGTTAGCAAATAACCCAAGCTCCAGCATTGCACAGATCAGTTTACAGAAGGAAAAAGACCCAAACATTTATTGAACTAGCAGAACCATTTCATCACAGTTGCAGATAAACACAGAATAATTACAAAGGCTGCAAGACCTTCAAACATCATTGCTAAAAGTTACCTGATACTTCTTTCTGTTTGCAACAAGTCTTTAAAGGACTTTTATGATGTTGAAACCAGGCCATGGATCTGGACTAAGGCGGCACTTTTTCATTCATCTCATGGGCTCATTAGCCTTTTCTGGTCTCGTTTTCCCCTTGGCTGACAACGATGTCACTGTTGGTGCCTCTCCTTGGAATTTTCACATGTTTGTAACTTGCTTTTAAACAGCAAGGATGGTGTATAATGATCTCTCTCCCCTCCCTGCAATACTTACTGTAATTACAGAAGTATTGAAACAAAAGTTGTAGCAATCAAAGGAGCAGGAAAATACACTGAGACTCACTGGGTCTTAAATAAAACCTGAGCTTCAGTAGGTAAAAGACAAAACAGATGAATTTTACCAACAGTGTGAGAAGACCAGCATTTCTATGTTATCTTTACATTATGGATTTACATTTCGCTGTGTAATTCCTGCTCTCGGCGCAGCACTCCTTTTCACCCACTGCTCCAGTTTACCCAAGAATGGCAGGTTAATTTTGGAGAAGGTAATACAAATGACTGTCCACACAACTGTAATCATAGGCTACAGCTTTATGCAACTTTGTTTACTTACACTGTTTCCCTCTGCATTGTGATTTCTAGAAAATGGATAGAAAGAGCCAAGCTGCATCCAGCGCAGGCAGAGTTCGTAGCTAGTGTTGTAGTTAAACCCACAGATATCAGCACCAATCTAAGGAAAAATAAAATTGTGTTTGTAATTGTAACTGAGGCCCAAAAATGAGAGATTACTGAAATTTGCTAACAAAAATAATTTTTGGAACGAAATCCCTGCTTCTAATTAATTTATAAGAATGTTCTATAATGATATACTTTTTTCTGTGACTGAGGTTGTACTGTCTCCTACAGCACTAAGTTCACTGTGGAAGATCTGCCTGTATTTTAGTAATTCTACAAATTCTCCATCCCGACTTGCAAACCCAGAAATATAAGGGACCCTAATCACAGAATACATAAGAAAAAGAGACTGGTTTGATATAGCATACATTAAGTCAGTCCAAATCTTGCAGTGCTGTTTTTGTTTCTCTTCAGCAGCCAAGACTGACATTTAGCCTTTTAATCTGCAGCTCCTTAGGCTGTGGAGGCTGTTACTGCTGGCCACCTCAAGTGCCTCCTTTCAGAAACCATTTGAGTTAATTTGAAGTGATACTGTGTATAAGCCAGCACTTAGAGGATGCCAGACTTACATAGGGAATGCCAAAGAGGTTGAATTCCAGGATTCCAATGACCGAGCGGCGCAGGTCCTTCCACTGAGAGAAGTTGTCACCGAGCCAGTGAGCACTGTGCTTCCCACTGCCAACAAACGTGGACCGACTCAAGACAAATGCCCTCTTTCCAGTTGCCTGCTGGACAGCACTGTAAAGAAATGCAACAAGATCATCAAAAACAAGAACGGTAACCAAAATGTCTTATAATCAACCTGAGTGTTCAGGCACAATTTTATCTGAAAGGGTATAATTAATGAAACAATTATTATTGTGATCCCTACTAACATGAAAATGTGACTGCAAAACTGCAAATAAAAGGAAGATTTACACAGTGGCCAAAACCAAACCAACCAACCAACCAACAAAAAAATCTGTCTGATTCACTAAACTATTTGTCTCAGGTATTTTCAATCTTACTAAATGATAACTTGTGTTTAATTTATTCTCAGCAGTGTCTCAAAATGGTAATTCAAATCAGAATTTCCTTTCTATACTAGTATACTTAATTAAATGTCCAATGAGTTTCTAAAAAACAATATAATAGGTTTTTTTCAACACAGGATTTATTTAGAGATTTGTATTGGTAAATAAAGTTCCAATACCCAGGAATTAAAAACATAAAAAACCCAACAAAACACCAAAAAAACCCCACAAAAAACCAAAACCACACAAAAATACCAAAATTATATCTAAACATCTTATAAAAATAAATTATCAAAATAGAAAACAAACCTGTAATCATTCAAAAAGTGTCACCCCATCTTTGTAGTATTTTCTCTGGTTTCCTGTCTTTTTTGATACATGAAGTTTCATTACAGAATTAGTGGTACAAAGAATTTATCTTTTCTTTTTGAAAATAACATTGCTGCATCAGCAGAAAATCAAGGAATGTGCCTTACTAACAAATCCATTACAAAACTCCTCTTTGTACATAAGTATAAACTGCAGTATTTTACATTGCAGGAACTTAACTTCAACTCTGCTCTAATATTATTTGGGAAACACAATTTAGATTCTCTGAGAAATTCTCACATGAAATATTAATCATGTTGTTCACCATCTCTTCTTTCTCCCTTTTCTTAATGAGATTTCATCAAGAGTTCTTTCACCCATATTCATAATGGCCCAGTGTTTGCTCTTGGGTCTGTAATGGCACAGAGATTTTAAAGTGCTTCAGCACTTGCTTCTGAAGCAAAAAACCCAACAGCTTTCATGGAAGACTGAGTGTATTAACCTTCAGGGCCATATGCAGCAAGAGGTGCAATTCTTGACCCATGAGGGACCTGCTGGTTCTGGTTTGCAGGTGCATTGTTGGGCCAATCACTGCACAGGACTCCGTGTGCTTTGTATAAATGTTATTTTGGAGACTTTCATGGATGCCTTGAGCAGGAGTGCTCTCCTCTGGCTGTCTTTGGCTCCACTTGCAAATACAGGTGCTAATGAGGGCAATATCAGATCAAGTCAACAATGACCCAGAGCTGCATAAACAATTTCCAACAAGTAATATATTGAATAATTTCAGTCTTTCACGAACCATTGAAGAACAGGTTCTAATGTTGGCAAATGCATTTGCTGATTTAAATTATTTACAAATAACTCTTGGCATTAATTGATTGCTGCTAGTTCATGTATTCAAATTCAAACCATTTGACATAGGCCAGATGACAAATTTCCTATTCTCTGTCTGCCTTAGAATAATTCTTAGAATTTTTTGGGTTTTGTTTTTTTTTTTTAAATAAGATTATGAAGTTGTCGTTCATTTTCATCCAATATCCTGAAATTGATGCTGGGTGCTAAATATTCAGGTCAGTAATTTAATTTAATATATTCTTTGTGAAGAGTGACTGAAAAAAGGATATACAATCAGCCTTGAAACGAGATGTATTTGAGAAATCCAAATGAATATGTATGAAAAATACTTCACCAAAGTTTTCCAGCTTTGCAGCAAAATCAACCTCTGCATATGCTTTTGGTGGTATTCTCCACACTTGGCCAAACAAAATTAGTTTGTTGGAAGGATCTCTTCAAAGACTGGGGAAGAGGGGCCCACAAACCATGGTAGAGAAGTCCAGGGTTCAAGGCCTTCCTATTCTTTCTCTCAAAAGCAGAACTGTGCTTCAGCCAGGCCCATAAAAGTGGCAAATTACTTCTGGTTTTTCCCAGGGCTTCCCTTGCCCTGGACTTGGCATATAAAATACAAATGCATTAACACTAGAATTAGACTCATTTAACCATGCCCTCTGGATGCTATCAGAATCCAGCTTCTGAAAATGAGTGCTAAATGCTGAAACAGGCCACACATGGACCCCTGCTTTGGCTCTTCCATTGTGGTATTAAATTTCCCAGTGTTTTAGCTCAATCTCTGCTGGAAAAGGCACAATTTTCCCATTTCATTTAATCCAACAGCTAGCTTTCCACAGCAACATTCTGCCTGCATAAGCTGATATTGAGTGCTTCCCAGCTGCAAAATGAGTTTTACAGTAGCTGACAGCAACTGTGCTGCAATGCAGCCCTGACCTCCTGAACCAACTGAGCCCCAAGCCAATTTGCAAAACACTGCCTGCCAGAAACAAGAGGCAGCTCCAGAAGCACCCAGGGGACCTGTACAGTTTGGATTCTCCACTGACAGTGACAGAAACTCCTCTACCACAATAGTGAAGGGACAGATAAATAGCCCTGACACCACACAAAGCTGCTTCTGCTGCAAACACTCATGAAAAGCTCTAATAGAGCACAGGAGCATCTTGTTCTAGATATACAAAATCAGAAGCTGAAAGGTTAGGCCCTACACATATATCTTGATTTAGCTGAGAAAAGTAAAATTAGAAAGGATTCTGTTCCTTGTTCCAAGGTTCTCTTTTCTTGAAACTTCTTACTAAATGACAAAAAATAAAACAAAACATGGCCGTGTTTCTTATTAAATACTATTACAGATTTTCCAGGTAACATCTGTGGCTTTTAAAATGCATTTTAATCCCCTGGAATCTGATTAGAAATATTTAGAAAACTTACTTGAAAGTTGGTTCTGTCTGTGCCCAACCAAAGAGAGAGTGTGTGTCGTAATGGTCTCCAAGGTAAGTCTTGGAGTCAGGGCACAGTGTCTTTTCCGCCAGGGAACGATCAGAGATGCCTGAGAATGATACAAACCAATATAAAAATGTATACATCACAATTCACTCTCTTCACATTTTTACACATTTAGGGGTGAAAATACCAAAAGATTTGGGAAGAGGAAAAGCTGAAGTGCTGGACCTGCACTGATTAAGATTAGCACAGAGCTACAAATACTTGCTTGCAGACAGGCATGTGTCCTTGCAGCAGGGAGAGGACTGAGTAAACCCCGACAATCAATTTCAAGTTCTATGTCCAATAATTCAAAACATCTGTACAGGTGTCAAGTATTTAGTAAGTAAAAGTTAGAAAGAAAATTTCTGCTTTGCTGAATTAATATATTATTTTACACAATGACAAGTTTTAGTTAACTTCAAAAATATTGCACAGATGCAGCCTGGTCTTTGATCACATATCAAGGAGATGCTGGCAAAGCCCATTTGGTGCAAAAAAATTTCCATCCTCTTCAGGTAACCACCATGAAAATGCCACAAGAAGTTCAGCAGGAATTGGGCAGATGTTTATACATTTTTTGGGGTTTAGCTTTCTTTCCTTTTGTTCCTTTTTACTTACAGAATCTTCTCCCATAAATTTCAAGGAAAAGCTAACTACTGAGTACTTAAGAAAACAAAAGGTTGCACTTCTCTTATCTGGGAGCTTCTCTCTGAGGGGCAGAGAAACCGGGAGAACCGGGCAGTTAAAGGACAGAACTGGGGCAGCTGCTGGCGCTCTCTCTCTCTCCTTTGGAGGAGGATGGGAGCCGGACTGCCACTGCCCCGCCCTCGCGGCTTCTTTGGCTCTGCTCCGAGCTTCTGTTGCACTGTAGTCCCACACCCCCTGCCTGCCAACACATCCTGCTGTCCCAGCTTGCTGCTTCCAATAGTTCTGCTGGGGCGCAGGGATCGGCTGCCCCAGGGTTTGTGGAGCAAAGCCTCTCCTCCATCCCTTCCCGTCTCGGCCCAGCCGCCATGCCGGCCTGCTCCCCGAGCCTGTCCACAGCGCCCCCTGCAGGTGCGGGGGAATCACCGCATCCGCCCTGCCCGCCGGGAGCCACCAGCGCCCTCGCTGGCTGTGAGCGGAACTGCACCGAGGGGAAAGTGCCTGCGGCCGAGAGGGGTCACTGGGTTGTGGTTCTGTTGGTTGTTAATGCTGTGGTTGTTGTTTGCTTGCTTTATTATACCTACCAATAAAGAACTGTTATTCCTATCCCTATACATTTGCATGAGACCCCCTTAATTTCAAAATTATTATAATTCAGAGGGAAAGGCTTTACATTTTCCATTCCAAGGGAGGCTTCTGCCTTCCTTAGCAGACACCTCTCTCTCAAATCAAGACAATTGTTTATTTTTAGAGATGGTGTTGCAAATCTTATAAAATTCTGTCAAAATAAAAAAGAATGTGAGTTCTCAAAAATTCCTTTTTTTATGCTTAATTAGGTTCACACACTATTGTAAATATTTCTCCAGGAACAAGAAATTTCCCTGCCTAACACAATTCCTGTTATGGTTGCAGTTCATTATCACAATTCATTATCACAATTTCTCTATACCTGAAACCCCATTAGCCTCTCAGCCCTGCTGTGCCACTACAGCTTCAATCCTCGTGTTTGGATGTTTAGACACAAAGACTCCGGTGTGGGTGATCTACATCAGAAATAATTTATAGGCAATTTCCAAGTAACTTTGACCGATATGTCTTTGAAGAAGACACTAAGTTTCTGAGGAAAGTCACACTTAATGTCCCAGTGGTTCTTGATTATTAGCCCCATAAATTTAAGGTGGGATAGGAGAGAAAATGCTACCACATGAATCATAGGTACATGCTTCATTCTGAGTATTTTGTATTCTGCCTTAGTAATACTGATTATTTTACAACTGCATATTAATCTTCAGTATAAAGTGTTTTATAGAAAATTGATTTGAAGGACATCTGGCTTTAGAAGTTCAAACCATCTGGCTTTAGAAGTTAGGTGTAATCATGGTTGTAAAATTTAGATAAGGAGGTTGAAGGCTACACTGACAAGAAGCCTTAGGCTCTGAGACTGGGACTTGCACAGATGAAATCACCTAAGATGAGTTCCCAAAACTCTGCTAACCCCAGGAAGGCCCTAATGTCTTACTGGACTAACAGCTTAGGTCACCTCTCATACCTACATAAGTCAAGGGCTCAGACAGCTAAGGACATGCACCTATTCTGTAAAGTGAAATAGAAAAGAAAGCCCTTAAACACTGGTTCAAAATAGATTCCCTGCATGTTGGGATGTATTGCCTGGAGCTCCTGGCTGCAGAGGAGAGACTAATGCAGAGGGGAAGTCTCTGGGGAGAGGCCTTCTGTTACCTAAGCAGGACCTGGAGAGGGACTTTTTAAAACAGCATGGTGTGAGAGGACAGAGAATAGGTTTATATTATATAGAAGGAAAAAAATCTTTCCTGTGGGGGTGGTGAAACACTAAAGCAGGATGTCCAGATGCCCCATGCCTGGAAGCGTTCAAGGCCAGGATGGATGAGGTTTCGAGAAACCTGGTCTGGTGTCCCTGTCCATGGTAGGGGGCTGGAACAAGATGGTTTTGAAGGTCCCTTCTAATACAAACCTGTCTAGGATTCCATGATATCATTCTAATACTGTGACTTGTAAGCTGAAGCAGGGGTATATGTTCATGAGTCAAGTCAGAGAAACTGGGCTCAAAACACACCTGTCTTCAGTATATCTTTCAGTGTCCTTACAAGTCATGTAGGTCTCTAGGTCTGGGTCCCTTCTAGTGGCTCAGACTTCAATGCTAATCATCACAAAGCTCAGCTGCATGGCTCAGAAGCCACTGCACAGCTTCACTCTCATTCCTTTACTTGGGATGTAAAGGGAGCTCTGATCTTTTGGCCAGTTTACCCAGTGTCTCACATCTCTTTTGCAGATTTGAAGGCTGACAAAAAATGAAGGTAATTTAAGGCAAAGGTGGAAATTGTCATCAGTTCCTGGGCTTTGATCAAGACCCAGAGGATGAGTATGCAATGGTTATCCCACAAATACATCAAATACAAAAATCATCATTAAAAGCTCTGCTTTCAAAAATTTACAATCTCTTTCTAATATTTTGTCATGCTTTTGTTATGTTTATGTTTCTCTTATATTCAAAGTTTAAAAAAGAATTTCAATTTAATAAAGAAAATTTAGAATTCTCATGGGAGTACAAAAGCCTGAAGGGAAAAAGGGGACATTTCCAATACTCCACTGCCAATACTCCAACTCTCATGTATCAGCTTCCTGCTGCATATTAACATTGCTCAGGCAGCTGGGTTTTCCTGGGGAAATGTTGGCTGGATTAACTGCCACACCACTGGCAATAATCATAGGTACTCGTGGCTTCCTGGGGAAGAATGAGCATATCATTAACTCAGCTACTGGAAGAGATTTTCCCATTCCTGTAAGTCTCCCATAGGCTTAGACATTTTAAGACTTATTTTTAGCCCCTTTCTAGTAACACAGTAAGTATTTCTTTCCTAAGAGAAAGGAAATGTATTGAACTGAGGCACCAGGGAGATACTATCTCCCTTGTCATAGTTTGTGAGAAGGCAGAGACTGCCCACCTCTGAGACCAGCAGTGGCAAGGCAGAAGGGTTACTCCCTCCCTAAGTCTGTAGCTGAGTTACAGTATATAGGTATCTTGCCCTTTTTCTGATGTGAACCAGTTGCTCAGAGAATGGCAAGAAAGGTAATTTTTCTAGTCCTGTTATGAGGCAGAACCTTGGACAGAGGAAAGTGATTGTTTTTGATACTCCATCAAAGCTGAGCCATTGGATTCTTGAACAAATATGTAACTGAACATACAGAACAGGCAGGGAAAGATGGAAAATGAGAGAACAGATTTTTTTCCCCCATAAAATATAGCCTATCCAGGTTGAAAACAAAACAAAACAAACAAGAAAACCAAAGAAACAACCAAAGAAAGCCCCACCCCAATGAAACTGGAATATTAATCTTATTATGAAATATAATATTCTATTATATAAAATATAATAAGATTTAAATATAATAATAAATAATTCATGAAAATGAAATTACACTATTTTACTTACTAGGAGTGTAGGGAGGGTTATTGATTTCATTATCAGCACATCCAGGATACTGGCCTCTCATGAAATTGGATGGTTCGTTCATATCCTTTAATAAAGAGAGTAAATGTGAAAATCTTCATTTTCTTTTTCTTAAAGAAGGGAGGGAAGATATAATGAGACATACAATCCAGATCCCATCGTAGTCAAGGACATCCTTAAACTCCAGACACAACTGGGTCCACCACTCCACTGTCCTGGGGTTGGTGTAGTCAGGAAACACAGAATCACCAGGAGGCCAGGCCTAGGGGTTACATATGTAAATCCTGGTTATTTTCTCATTTTTATTACACTGCTGCTTTATTGTATTGAAGCAGCACTGGACAAAATGCATCACAAAATTAAAAAAAAACACCAACCTTCCCTACAGCAGGAGTCACACCATCAGAGTTGTTGATCCACACTCCCATTTCCTGGCCAAGTTCATAAGGTCTGTAAGTGCCTGGCTCCTCATCCTTGGTTATGAAAGGGTCCTGAAAACAGCAATCACACTTCCTTTATTGAAATCCCAGAGGTAACAATTACTCTTATATTTGTATATCTTAGAAAAAAATGGATTATGTTCTTAATGCTGATTGCAAAAATATTGGAAGAAAACAGCATTAAAATTTAATAAGAGTTGAGAGCACATAATAATTTAGGCAAAGTCATTAAGGTTATGTCATGAGTATTTCTTGTGTAAGGCAAGAGCAATGTGAAATTACTAAATACCCTCATGTTTATTTTTTATGAGACTTTCTATGTTCAAATTATTTTAGAGAGGCACTAGATTTTACTCCCCCCCCCCNGTGCTACACTGGGCACTCGAGCACCTCTGAGTTTCCTCCAAAGCAATCTTTATTCCAGCTGCCCCCAGCTCAATGCTGGAATAACTAACACTTTTCAAGAGGCTTGAAGTTGGGCAAATCCAACCAAAAAGCTCCATTCCAAACCACCTCTGTTCTCCCCAGGTACCAAGAAGACCACAGCATTTGACACCCCACAGCTTGTCCTTCCTGCCCCTTTCTGCTGCTTGGGGTGGTCACCCCCTCCCACTGCTGCCAGGGATATTGACACCAAGCTCTCTGCCTCAGGATGACCATCAGTTACCACCAAACTCATCCAAAGCAAGCCTGATCAGCTTTTGGGGATGATAGAGGCCCACACATTGTGCTGGAAGGTAATAAAGTTGGGAATTGAGATGCCTATGAATGAAGAGTTACTCTGCAACTCTGCTCAGCAGTCAGCTGCACCCAAAAGGAGGTAAGTGTACTTTGCAATACATCCCTAATTGGAAGCAGCTCTCTGCTTTGTGTTTTTTAGAACAGATAAAGACTGCAGCCATTTTAGAAGGGAATTCTTTACTTTCTCCTTAGAAAATCTTACTTCCTCATGTTCTGCTTTAGGCAAGACATTTCAGTTATGAAACACAATGGAGAAAAAACACCATTGAAACAATTCTTCCGCTCAGTTATAGCTTATGCAATAATTTAAGTGAACTTTAATCAAAATGTGATAGAAGTCTAACTAATAAATGTCTTAAGAAGAAAAAAATATCAGAACCCAATGGTAAGTTGCTTTAAAGGCTTGTTTTAAATCTCACTTAAATACCTAAATTAATTGTCTGATTTACTTGTGAGTCCTTTGATAACTATAGCCCTGGTGAGGGAAGTATATTCTTCCATGCCTCAACACAAAAGCTACAGCCAAATCCCTACTTTAAGTGTGAAATTCTGTTTAACTTCATGTAGCTCTAATGTCACCTCCACAAGGACTGTAAGTATCCATTACTTTTTTAACTTGTTCAACAGTCCAACTTTTCAAAAGAGAAAACTGTCCATCTGCAATAATTATCTTATAATTATGGTAAAGGTATCTCTCAAGGGACTTGAAGGCTAGAAGTCAGCTTAATTAGCTACTCCTAATCCAAACTTATGGTTTCCTTCAGCTGAAAGGTTGTTTCAGTGCATAAGTCTAATACATTATGCAGGTTTATTATTGCCCTAAAGAAAACAAAACCTCTCAGTGCATGCAAGGGTTGTTTGTGGGGAAGGAGTTTCTTGCCTGTTAAATCTTCACTCATCTTTTTAGCATTTTGGGGAAGAAGTGCTGAGCATCCTTAACTCCAGCTGACTGCCTGAAGACCTGGGAGCACCCAGGACATACCCAGACTGATGCACTTCCACCTGTGGCCCCACCCCAAGCATATATTTTGATGCACATCCATAAAAACTCATGAAACTTTTGCCTCTACAGTTCACACAATTGGACTTAAAAATGTAAAGATATTGAGTGTTATTTTGAATAATGAGCATGTTGCTCTTGACTTTTAAGTATTTCATCACTCATGTCACTCCTAGCTGTTTCTTTTTTTAGTATGATTTAATAGATGGCATACAATGTCTTTCATTAAACATCCTCTTTAGTAAAAATGTAAAGTCACAATTTACCCTAAATAGAGGTGGCCTCTGGAAGAGATCAGCAGAGAGAAGTGCTGAAGAGCTGCACTGAGAGGCTCCAGTAATGGATCCATGCTTCTCTCAAGGTCAGCATAGTCAGAGGGCTCTCAGTACTGGGTGCAAGCATGGGGAGCAGAGCTCCTGCTGGTGAGGCACCAGCCACCCCAGTAATGATGGCACGCCTGAGTTCAGGGTCCCATCCTCACAGGTTGCCAGTGTTAACACTGCTGGCTGCCAGGATCTGAGCTTTGCTCATGGCCAAAGGGGTCTGAGATGAGGTAGATGGAGCCCATTCCCCAAATCCATTACTAAAGGTTTTCCACTACACTAACTGGCTGCAGTCAGAGTCCATTTCCTGAAATCATCATGAGGAAGGCAACAACCTGCTATATTTGGGGAACTCACCCATTACTGTCACTACCCAAAGGGAATCTAAATAGAAAATTATTTCAGTATCCAACTGAATAACACCTGCCTTGATTGCATCCAGCTTGGCTTTGCTATCACTTGGGAATGAAACCACTGCTCCAGCTCCCAACTCAGCTTAGGGGAATACTTCGTATCACTAAAGAATGCTAAAAGACAGGTTTTGAAGGAGATGTCAGCAACTGTAATAACGTGAAAATAGGAAACTTCAGGACCAGTGCAACCTATACTTCTCATTAACTTCTAAACAATGAAGGACAGACTGGATCAGCTTTTGTTCTTTTTTCAGAAGCTTGGCTAAAAAACTAGAGCAGAAGACAGGCCTTAGTTACAGGTTAGTGGAAGGATGAAAGAAAGGGTTCCTATCTGGATTCCTATTAGCTCATTGTATGAATTAATGTTCCTTGCATGTAACTACATAACATGTAGTTGAATTTATATAGCAACACCTCCCTGCACTGCTGCAGAATGAGAAACTGAAAGGGCTTTAAAAATGTTGTTGAAGTTAAACTCATAAGGAAGAAGACAATGTAGCTCACCCACTAAACCATGACTACTTGACTGTAGCTTCATACCCAGTAGCAAGTGCAAAACAACTGGGGATATCCCAACATGGATGAAAAAGAGATGACCACCATGTATTTACTGAAAGGCAAGAGTGCATAGGAAGTGCTACCCCAAACTCCTGGTATTTTGCTCCTATATTAATGTTTTGCAAACTATTTTGAGATAAACCAATAAAGAGGCATGTGGTATTCAATGTTACAGCTCTAAGAGATTAGATAATTTTTAGAGCAGCACTGTGGTTACAGAGAGTCTAAATTGTTAGAAAGAGCAATCAGTTCTGACAGCACTGATTGTTTGCTCACTAGTGCTTAGTTATTTACAATGATGTATCCAGTTAATTTGGGTCTATTTTTGTCTTAAAAGTTTCTCTCCATCAAAGTGACTTAGTAACCTTAGTTACTATTTAAATGCTGTGCCTTGAACCTTCACTGATGAAAACTGATTTCACTGCTGCACCCCTGAGCTTCTCAGAATGGGACCTTCTGGGGAAGGTATCTTTAGGGACAAATGGCTAGCACATGGCATTCACTGTATATAGACTGCTGTTTCCCTTATCAATATGTAATTGATCACTTGGGTTGTGTGGTTTTTTGAGATTCTTAGTAGTAAATGGAATTATAGTACACAAAGCAAAGATTAGGCAAATAATAAAAGGTATTTTTAAATAAACTATCAGAAAACTCCCAATTATAAAGAAAAGACTGATTTATCTATCTGTGGTGCTGACTAACCCATTATCCTCAGCCATATTTTAAACTTCACAACAAACTGTGAGAAAAAAAGAAGGACAGGAGAGAGGCACTTCTGCCTTAATCTACCTATTTAAGAAGATAATGTGATTTTCAGATGAGGAAACTGCAGTAGCTTTTGCTTATCTTGACTTGAGATACACCAGCACAAGTGAAAGAGCAACTGTACCACAATTCAGGACGCTGCTGTTCAGTCTCTCTCTCTCTACAAGCCTCTGACAGGACCCCCAGGGCAAGAAGAGGAACATAGCCCTTATTTTAAAAGGACTGGATCACCTTAGGGTCCAAACATTAGTGACTTGTCCATGATTCAGTTGGATTAACTGAATCCTGGTCTCCTTAGAAGCACGAGCCATGAATATAATTGTTGGTAAATGTGTTTAGCCTAGCAGAGGAAGGCTGAGGGAGAACACACTTACTTGAATCAGTGCATCAAGAAAATAGAAGGGTGGGAGACTGACAGTTGGAGGTTAGGACAGTAGTATCCAAATGAAAGATATAAACTCACCATTTAGGTAGAAAACAGATTACAAAACCACAGTTAATGCAAAAGGTTCTGAGAGGAACTCTGCAGGATTGTCTCCTCCTCCTTACCCTGTGGCTGCAGGTCAGATCAGCCTGAGCCATGCCTGATGCATCTGTTGAGCCTGTTCACAGCACCCACCTGGGGAGGGACCCTGGCCCCAGCAGCTGTCTGCTGCTCAGCTCACCTTGCAGACAGGCAGCTTTACCCTAATGTCTGCCTTGAATCTGTCCTGCTGCAATTTAAAGTGCTTTTCTTCTTATCCTGTCCCCAGCAGTTAGGGAGAACAAACTGCAGCCTGCTCTGGAGAGTGCAGCTCTCTTACTGCTAAGCTGCTGGGTGAATTTATCAATGGATTTTGTTTAATTTCTAAATTTATCCTCATCTTTACCTAAATTTTGATTAAATTGGTCTCCAGTTTCCTTGCCACCATTGGTGCTCACTTAGCTATTGCAACAGAGTCATTTTGACATAAGGACATGCACAGGGAAGTGCTGGAGAGAAACAGCAAATTCTGTTGGAAAAATTTACTGGGGAAGATTTTCACATGTACCCAAATGAATTCATATGGCCATATGCCAGTTTTGGTTAGAGGTTCAACATACATTTTCTACAAATTTGCATACAAGTCACCATCTCTCATATTAACTTAGATAAAATGTAAGTACAAAGAAACATGAATTATAGTTAGTAGCTTCCAGAATGATTAGGAACAGATTTTTTCCACTATTCAGCTATTTTTGTGTGTGTATTAAATTAATTCGTTCATTTCAGGAAAAGAATTGCATGAAACCAATTCTATGTCAACTCAGAGGCAAAATTTCTCATAACTGAGTGGGGGAAAAGTGACAGAGAATTAATGTTTTGATATAGAGATGATACTGGTACAGAGATATCAAATAAAGACAACAATTAAAAAATTCAATCTGTGAGAAATTGTTCTTCAGCTCTTCTCAACATATGTGAAAATAGAATATCTGCTACATTAGTACTCATTTGTTAGAACCTAGGTAGTGCTATGAAGACTATGCTATGAATAGTTATTATAAATGGAGAAATAATTAGCAACATCATTAATTTACCAAAATCACAACATTGTGCTTTCCATTCTTCTTCATCTCCTTTATGAACTCTGGCAGACCAGCAAAATTCACTTTATCATAGGTAAAGTCCAGGCGACGTTCCATGTAGTCAATATCATAATGCTGGACATCCTAAACATTTTTAAAGTAAAAAAAAAATTACATTAATACTTCATCCAGCTCTGGAGTTCTCAGACAGGGAAGACATGGATCTGTTGGAGCAAGTCTAGAGGAGGGCTACAAAAAGGATCAGAGGGGCTGGAGCACCTCTGCTATGAGGACAGGCTGAGACAGATAGGGCTGTTCAGGCTGGAGAAAAGAAGGCTCCAGGGAGAACTTACTGGAGCCTTTAAATACCTATAGGGGGCTTATAAGAAAGATAGAGACAGACTTTTTTGTAGGGTCTGTAGCAATAGGACAAGGAGTAATGGCTGTAAACTAAAGGAGGGTAGATTCAGACTAGATATAAGGAAGGAATTTTTTACAATGAGGTCATTGCAAAAGAAGATGGTGAATGCCCCATCCCTAGAAACATTCAGGATTAAGTTGGATGGCACTCTGAGCAACCTGACTTAGTTGAAGATGTTTCTGCTCATTGCAGAGGGGTTGGATTAGACAGCCTTTAATGGCCTCTTTCAACTCTAAGTATTCTATGGTTCTATGACTGAAGTATTTGATATAGAAGTCAGAATATATACAACTGTATTTCTAAAAGGCAACTTGTATGTAATGTATGTAATGAAACCTAAGAGATTGTAATTGTACTCCTAGCAGTGGACTACAAGAAAATGTAAAAGTCCTACTTTAGCAACTATTTTGCAGTGATCTGCATCAGAAGTTTGTTTTTCATTATTTGTTTTTAAAATGCTAACACCTCACACTGCATAACAGCAAATCCACACCAGAATCACCTGCTATGCAGCCAGGAGCAGTACTTAAACATCATGTTCACAGCCCACTTTAAATGTTCTTTTAAACATTATGAAGACATTATATGCAAACCCACTACATAAGATTATGAATGTCCTTTTATTCTACGGTTCTTTGTAAGATTTTTTTTCCTCCATTATAATTTTATTCTCACTTCAGAGTGTAAGATTAGCACACACAGTGACAAATTCACACTTACATATGGGATGTCATAGTGCTTCATGCGATCGACAGTTTCCTTCAAAACATCGAGGCTGCCATAGCCCCAGCGGGAGAGCTGGAATCCCAGAGACCAGTAGGCTGGCATGTGTGGGCGTCCAATGGCCTGCAGAAGGAATGAGGAACACGGGAACACAAGGGGTGAGAGGAAGAGAAGTTATTCTGAAACACCAGGAGAGATTTCCAGATCATTTAAGGCACAAACATCACACCCCCATTAACACCCACTCCTTTCTCTGGCTCTTGGCACAGCATGCTTGGCACTTCTCCTGGTGGATTCTTGCCCTTCACAGAGACTCCAGCAACACCAACACTGAGCATCACTTCTAAGAACACTCTGGTGGAAGATACGTTGTAAAAGCCAGGCTAATGTTAAATGTTGTCTCAGCCTCTGCACAGCAGCATGTGCCCTCACTTACAGGAGATTCAGCGTGGATCCTCATGCCACCTGATCCACAACAAGTCCACAAACTCCTTGGTCAACAGAAGGCAAATCTCCAACAAAACACAGCAACATAAGCTTCGCAAACTTCTCTTGCCACATCCAGATGAACTAACTTATCAAGAGTCTGATGTTTATTTGAGCTCTCTGAAGTTTTAATCAGAATTACATACCAATCTGATGAAACTCAGTTATTTATGGGGGACTACTGTTATTGCTGGCCCACAGCCTTGTGTTGCCAGGCACTGACAACCCTCTTCAAGGCCAGAGTTACTGTTTGGTCCTGAAATTCTCAACTGAAATACAAGGTAATGAGTTAAATATGATTTTATAAATATTTGATTTCCACTGCCTGAATGTAATCCATCTGTAAATGACACGAGGAAACTCAATTGAGAGCACAGAAAAGCAAGGCATCCTGCTCTGCTTCCGCTGGTGAGACCTGCTGTGGTAACCTGGGACGAGCAGTGGGCAGTCACGATGTGTCTGTTCTACAAATTCAACAGAGCTGAAACCTGGCTTTGTCTCATTAGTACACACTGCTGTTTTCTGGGGGACATCTCCTGAAATCCTTACTTCAGTTAAATCCAATGAAACTAACCTTTGATATTTCTAACACCTTTGCAGGCAATACATGAAGATCTAGTAGCTAGTAAGCACCCATGACTTTTTAATGAGCTGCAGCTATTGTCCCCCTTTGGCTAAATAATGGTTCCTCCCTTATTTCCTTGTGGCTCTCCATAGTTAGGTAATTATGCTAAGAAGTGAAAGACAACAAAACCTGCATATTGGCAGCTAAACCCCATCTACTTTAAATAAATAAAACATGGAATTTCTGGCAGTCTGTATCTATTGCATTGCTAAGCTGTCTGGAGATGCATTGCATGAAGGCACATCTTCCTCTGGGATTTCTTACCTGGGAAAACAAGGCTGAACTTGAAATTCCTCTAACATTCCTCTAAAACATCACATGCTAGAGCATCAGTACAAGGATGTACAAAGTGCATCAGACAGAAAACCACATGTGGGAGAGAGGCAGAGAAAAGCTTTTAATGCCCCTGAGCTGGGAAACACACAGGGTAAATTGCTCCCAAGCAAGAAAGGCTTGGGAACACACAGTCAAACATTAAAAATTTGGCTACAGTGTGCTTTTGCTTGTTGGAATGCTGCTGTTTCATGTAAGCAAAACCATAAGGAGGCCATAAGCACTCGTGAGGTTAATGCTTTGGGTGTCTCCAGGAGGGATGCTCTGGCTGATCAGCACAGTTGCCCCACAACTGCTGCTTGTCCCGTCCCACCAGATTTAGCTTTCCTGATCCTCCCCAACAGCTACTTCTCCTCCAATTCAGCTGGAGGCTGGGGTCTTCAGAAGAAGCCTGGTGCTATCCCACCTCCTTGCATATGTCATCAGTTTTTTTCCAGCATGTGTGGACACAGCTGATCACCCAGACCATCTTTCAAGCTGTGCTGGGGCTTTCTCTGGAGAGCTGAATGGGGTGTGATGGCTCGGGACAATCTCCCAGATACCTTGTGAGCCAGCACCAAGGTGTCCAACAGAGCATGGGAAGCCTCAGGGCAAGTCTTCTGTGTCAAATCCACACTCACCATGTTAAGGATAAATTCATCTGAGGAGGCAGCAGATCTTGTTTTAGACCAGCAAAGGCTGCAGGACGAGCTTTGTGAACCCACCATTTTGTGCTTCTAAAGCAGATGCATACTTTACCCTTGCTTTCTCTACTGCAAACAGAGAATGACCTCTACAAACAAGGTTAAAAAAACAGACCAAAACAAAAGAACTCCCTAATGAAATAAAATGCTTTGTGCACAGGCTTCTCATCTTGGAAAAGAGAAATAGGGAAAACCAGCTGATAAATATTAATCCTGCAGCTAAATGCAGAGCCCTGTGCCCTGGCAGGATGTGTGCATGGCATCTGCTGCCTCTTCCCAAGTGGGCTGGGAAATGGGAAAGGGGTGACCAGCCTGGGCAGAGGCAGTGGGAACTGCTGAGCAGCTCTGCTCTGAGTCCTGTAACACCCCAGGTCACTCCTGCCTGGGGAGGACAGTCAGTCTGCGACATTGCTAATACAATGCATTTCAAGAGTTGGATGGGGATTGGCTTCTTCCCCACCCCCATTCCCATTGCTTGTCCTATCAAGCATCCAGGTGGAGAGCAGTGGGCTGGAGGTGGATCTGTGGCCACTGGTGTGTCAGTCAGAGCCCTTCCAAAAGGGCATGAACCCAGCACCAGGGTTTGCTGAGGTTCACCTGCACCTTATGGCATGGTGGACCACAGAGCAAGACAGCATTTTGTGACAACATCCCTTGAGGAGTTTGGGATTACAGCTGAGCCAACTGAAAAATACCTACTTTGCAAGGAAGATATTAAGTTTTTAAAGCAATTAGGTCTCCAGGTTCACCAGGCTGGTGCATCTATGGTGAACTTAATTGAAACCAGCAGAACATTTGAAGAGGAAGGATGAAAACAGGGCAGCTGGGAAAACAAATGTTCTTTTTTCTAATTATGCTGCAGACTCTCTCTAATGGATCCCCCTGAAGCTTCCTGATAAAGTAACTGACATATGGTACCCACTCACAGATGGATCAGCAGAGGCAGGAATGTAATTTTGCAAACCTGAAAACTCAAGTTAGATTTGATATATATTTAGGATCTAGTTAATTCATATAGATTGCATTCTGCATACAAATGATCACAAAGTGCAGCAGCCAGAGAAAGCCTGCTTGGCAAAATTGGCTCCCACATAATCAGCAAAGGTAGATGGGGTATGGCAGAGGAACTGAGGGAGGAAAACACAGAAACAGCAAACATATGGGGTATCCAAAAGGAGCGGGGGAAAAAAGCACAAAAGTATGGAAGTGCAGAAATAGTAAAAAATAAAAAATCTTATTTTTTAGGATTCTCTTCCAGAATTCTTCCTGCATTTGCTTCTTAAATAACTCCTGGTGTTTAATAAATTCACTGTTAGTTTTTCCCTGTTTACATAACTTGTCATTATGTATATTTTTTGTCACTTTTTTCAGAGCCACCTGAGAGCTGATGTATCGAGGAGATACCCTGGAAGCATTTTGCAGTAAGAATGAAGTTCAGTGAAAACAAGTATATCTAACAGATAAAATCTGTGTCTAGGGAGCAGGTGATCTGTATTAATTTTTCCTGTGTTGGATTATAGGACAAAGAATGTTATTAATATGAGTATCAATGATATGAACTAGGTTACAGATTCTATAGAGTAAATCAGGATCCTATTCTGTTAACACTTTGACCAAAAACTTTGATGAGAGAGAGACGGCTCCAGAGTTATACCTATATATCACAGAGGCTGGAGAGAGGTACTCTCTCCTGTGCTCACAACAGAGCTGAGATGTCCAGCAATGCAGATTGCTAATCTTACACCCTAATTAGCCTCACAAAATGATTTCTGAAGCTTGCTATTTGCTTCAACTCCCTTTCTTCAAAGAGGAGTTATAGGAGGAAACTATAAAACCCCAGTGGGCTAATGCACTGGGTTTAGTGTTTCTGTATAGTTACACAATGGCTAAATTCCACATGTGCTCCTATGGCCCACATATCTCTATCCAGATCATCTGCTATGACCAAGGCAAGCAGCTGAGTGCTGTAGGCACCTAGTCAGTTAGATGGACTAACTTTGACCTTCACTCAAAGTCTGTTAGCAGAAGCTAAGCTTTGATTTAGGAGAGCAAAAAGAAAGGCCCTGCGGCTGCTGAACCATAAAGAAGATGCTCACAACCTCAAGAATAAAAAAAACCCAAGATTTTTCAATGCCAAGCTTTTCAAATCTTGTTTTTTTGCTGCACAAAACAATTATCAGCTGTTTATTCCTTCTTGGGGAATTCAGCTTTGAGACTCTCACTGAATCATCTGTGATACAATCTATGAACAAGCAGGTTCCCCATGTTGCCAATAGGAGGGTGGACTAGAGACCTCTGAGGTCCCTTCCACCTGTAACTAAGCCACACTTCTGTAAGGAGGAAACAAACCAGCAGGTTTTCTCTCCAGACAAAATTAGGATACTTACAGTATGCTCGCTTCCAGCTTGTAATGGGATAATTTGTGATAAAATAACAAATTCACGGCCTTTACCCAAGAGCTATTAAATATCTGTTTTTTGAACAGATATTTAACATCCGTGAGTGTCTTGTGCAGCTCACACACTACTGTTATGCACTGGTGGTCTGTCTGAAAGGCCACCAGTGGTCTTGACAATGTTGGTCTGGTATTAGGGGTGACTGCAGAGCCTCAGCCAGGTTCAGGTCAGTACTTGAACTCTTTAGCTGGCTACTGCTTTTTCTTACCCTCCTGCAAGCTGAGGTGTTTGCCCTTAAAAGAGAGATTTGTGTCACATAACTGTTCTGCACACCAGACCTCTTCTGCAGTAGGAGAAAAAAGTGATCACTGTCATATATAGAGAGCTGTACAGGACAATCTTAGATGTCTTAGATGTGGCAGGACTAATGCCCCACACAGCTGGGCTCAGGGACAGGAGGGAGCACCAGAATCAGGCTGGAGGCTTCTCCTTCCCGTGGGACCATGCCAAACACATGCTCCACAGCTGCTGCCACTGCTGTAGCACTGGTGCCACTGGCAGGATGCATCCTACAGCTCACTTCTGCTCCAGCAGAGGGACAGAGGTACCAGCACTTACCCTCTGCTCCCTTCTCACACCTTGCCTCATTCTTGGAGCCCATTTAAAACAGATTATCCTTAGCAAAGCCGGCATCCAGGGCCCCCAGAGCTTTTGCTGTTACCTGTCCTCACTCCCAGGATGCAGAGGCTGGTGGCTCTGGCAGGGCAGCTGCAATCAACCCTGATCACCACACAGAGCCTAGAGCCCTGCTCTTGGCATAGCCTGGACCCAGTAGCTCTGGCCAGGAGTCTGTGGTCCACCTTGGGTGTTGGTGACAACCTGGAGAGGTGTGTGGGGAAATTTTGCATACTCCAGAGGCCAAATAAAGAGCTTTGTTACAAAGCTGTCCTAACTCACTCTTTTGAGGGGAGCCACATGAAAGCACAGAGCAGTTCCTAAACCTCTCACAGAAACAAGCATAGCAGGGGCAGAGAGACTGAAGTGGCACTGAAGGCAACAGCACAAAACATTTGAGAAGAGTGTAAATCACTTTGCTCTGGAAACAACTCCCTTGTTCTCACCTGCTGGCACCTGGCCCCCTGCCACACCGGTGGGGCCATCCTGGAGAGATGAGTGGTCCCTGCAAAGAGCAGTGACTCTGGCAGGTGCTTGCTCGGGGGGGAGGCAGGTGCTATTTCACTGAGAAGCTCTGCAGCAGTGCAACCTGGTCCCACCAGGGGCTCCTGCAGCCAGCAGCTCCCAAAACTCTGATTTCCAGAGGAGACCCACGGAAACAGCTGAGAGAGCCAAGCCATGCTGCTGAGCAGTGCCTTACAGACATCAGTCACACTTCTCCTTTCTACCCCTGCTCTTTCCCTACAGCATGACAATGACTGCACAGGGTAAATCCTCTCAGTGTGACAGAAAAGACAATTGAAAAATAAAGTCTTTTCTGTCTCCTTCACCTTCCCACATATCTTGTACATAAAAGCAAAATTATTACCCTAGAGACTAATAATATGGTAATTGTAACATTTTTGACCTTGGAATTTCAGGATGTTTATTGAAGAAGTTATTATTTCACATTGAAATTACTAACATGCATTCTTTAAGATTCCCTAGAGAGCTGAGCACAAGCTCAAAGAATACAGAACAGGGTGTTTTTTTGTTCTGGCATGTGACATGTCTCATTAGGAGATGCCCACTGCTCTCCTTTACCTTGGTTTTTTTGCTCTAGCTCCATTTCCAGAGATGGGAGTGGAAAATGAGCTGCCACTACCCATCAGCTGGGGAGTGAGAACTCTCTCATTTTATTTCCATATGCTGACCACCTGCTAAGCCACAGAAATGCTGCCTTCAAACACCAGTAAAAGACTTCGAAAGGGAACAGGTGTGGCTCTAATTTCTGTCATACTGATGCACTAACTCCCTTGAAATGGGAATCAAAGCTCCAGCCTGGAGGAGAGTTGCTTTACTTTTTTTCCCTTCCTTTCCCCCCGCCCCTGGTTTTACTACCCATGTGTAGTAAACTAAAAGCCCAGTCTGCCTGCTGGTCTGTGGCCCTGGCATCAGAGATGGTGTGTGCTGGTTTGGGCTGGGGTATAGTGAATTTTCTTTATAGTAACTGGTATGGGTTGTATTTTGTATTTGTGCTGAAAATAGTGATAATAATTCAGGGATATATTTGATTTTGCAGTGCTTACACAGAACCTTCTTTGCCTCTTGCTCCACACCACCAGTGAGGAGGCTGGGGGTACACAAGAAGTTGGGAGCGGACACAGCCAAGACAGCTGAGCCCAGCTGACCCAAGGGGTCTTCCACATCAAATGGCTTCATGCCCTGCACATAAATCTAGGGGAAGAGGAAGGGAGAGCAGGGTATTTGGAGTGATGGCATTTGTCTTTCCCAGTAACAGTCACATGTTCAGCCATTCCCCTGATTCCTGGGGGTGGCTAAACATCCTCCTGCTCCTGGGAACTGGTGAAGGAAGTCCTTGTTTTGCCATGCTTGCCTGCACAGTTTTGCTTTACCCATGTCTTTATCCCAACCCACAAATTTTCTCACTTTTACCCTTTGGATTCTCTCCCCACCCCACTGCAGGGCGGGGGAGGGGNGGTTTAAACCATGACAGACAACTGGTGGGAATGATGTGCAGTGGGAGCTGGAAACCTTCAGGCAACAGAGCAGCTGCTCCTGCTCCAGGACATGGAGGAGCACCATCAGCCTCTCACCTCACCTGAACCTCTCCTTGGAAAAGAAAGATCTAGCAGAGCCCACCACCCCAGAGAAGCTCCAACCTTCCCAAAACAGGGGCATGAACAAGTCTTATCCCTTCCCTCACCAAACCAGAACCCAGAAATACCTTCCTTCTGGGCTAAATCCACTTTTTCCCTCACTCTAAACCACAATATTTCTGTTCTCATACAGGCACTTTAAAAGAAAGCAAGCATAGGATATGGAGGCTTTAAAAAGCTGAGAAAGACAAAATGTTTGCTAAAGATCAGAGATTAGGCCCCTTTGAGGGGTGATGTGGTGATCTATTTTAAAGTTGTCATCTTACTCCAAGTTGTCATTCATTGTAACCCCTGCCCATCACCCTATCCTGGATTGGTTTTGCCCTATCCCACCTATCCCATTGGTCTGAGCCTTGGACATACCCCCTGGGGAGAACTCTCTTAAGGGGGAGTCAGGAGGGCTCTCTCTCTCTCTCAGCCTGCTCCTCTGCCTTGGGGGAGACACGGGGCCTGCGTGCCTCGTGTTCCCCTGTGGGGACCATGCTTCTTCCCGGTGTGGGACCCCCAAATAAACCCTTCTAATCACACCCTCAGAAGCCGTGTTGTGTCTTGCCTGCCCACATGCTGCTCTCCAGATGCTCCGGTAAGGCTCTGTACCACCCCGAACCCAGAAGAATGTTGCCTCTCCCCCCTGTGGCCGCTGGCCGGGCCAGAGAAGAGCAGGGGGGAGGATTGCAACAGGGTGACACAGGGAAAGGCAGAGCACATGCACATCCCACTGTGAGCTCTGAGTGCCCAGCTCGGGGATGCCCTACCCTGTTCAGCCTTCCAGTTGCAGCCTAATCCTCAGGGTCTGCACAGTGACTCCCTTCTCACAGTAACATGCTTACTCCAGCTTTGCTCCACACTCTTTAGGTTTGACACTGATTTCTTTATGTACATAGCTTGGGTCTGAGGTGGCAATTCTCTGTGGAAAGGCCCAGTTGAAGCATTATTTGGTGACCAGGAAAAACATATTATCTGCTACATTTTCTGCACAGGGGAGTCTCACTATATAGGAATTGCATGTACATTTCCAAAACAGCTATTTGCATGTGTATTCTCAGTTCTCTGGAAAACATTGGGTAATTGGATAGGACTCCACGAGACAGCAGTAAATGCATTGCTATACATCTATGCTCTCCAATGCAATTGCATGGGTTTTCATTAGTAAAAAACAGCCTGATGACTCCAAAATCAGCAAGCAATTCCACTGGCAAATAAAGGCTTGAATACTCCAAAGTCCATTCAATATCTCTGAAATCCAGCATATGTAAAGTTCCCAAACAGTCCCATCTGTGCTCTGCCTAGTTTGTTTTCTTGGCCTGCAGTGTCAAAATGTAGTCATGTCATACAGCAAAGACTGTAAAACTGTGACGGCCCAGAGAGGAGAAAGCAGAGACAGATTGCTTTCTAATCACTGCATCCCTTTAGTGCACTCCTGCATCCCATCCTGCCATATTGCAGGAAAGGCTGGAGATGTGCACTGAACACCCAGCCAGCCAGCGACACTCCAACAGACTGTTCACAGATGCTTGAGCATACGCCAGCTTTCCCATGGATCTGGAGCTGTGGCTTTGTACAAATGGAAAACTCTGCCTGCACTACACACTGATACTACCAGACACAAACAGGACTGTGCTAAAAGGCACTGCCCCATGTGCCACAGGCACTTTTCTACTCACCTCAGTGTACTGCTGAACCACGTTTTCAGGAGTGGGTCCCATGAAGAGATAGAAGTCCAGGATCCCTCCAATAGTGCGGAAAGTTAAAGATGGGTTTGGAGACAGAGTAACATCTAAAAAGGAAAATAAATGTCCTCAGTACAAACCAGCTCTGCGCTATACATGGGAATAGGTCAAGAATGCATCAAGGGAGATTGAGACTAAACATTAGGAGACATTTCTTTACTGAGGGTAGGAAAATGTTGGAACAGGCTTCCTAGAGATGTTGTTGATGCCCCAAGCCTGTCAGTGTTTAAGAGGCCTTTGGACAATGCCTTATCAACATGTTTAGCTTTTGGTCAGCCTTGAATTGCTCAGGCAGTTGTACTACAGGTATGTTTTACATCCTTTCCAACTGGAATATTCTATTCTATCCATCCTAGGTGTGTGCACACTGGGCTCTTCTGTGTGCCTTGTGGGTACGACTGGATGAGCAAATGGGGCCTGAAGGTAGGCAGGCCATTGCCCAGGGTTTCTGTAATTTCTGCTTTCAGATTGGCACGGTGCAGCAATACATCACAGAAACCCACACAGAGTACATTGCATAGATCTATTAGTCTCAGTTTCATATATGTATATAAAGGATCAACAAGTTTGTGTTTAGGGTTCCTCTATGCTATTTTAATCTTACTGAAAGCACTGTCTGTGAGGGGAAACTGATTTTATAGTCTAAGTGAAGAATCCCTTTTTCTGAAATTATACCACTAGATTAATGCAGTAAGGTGACCATGGCAACGTACAAAACTATTCTCCAAAGACAGAATATAGGACTAACCTAATATGATTTGATTTCATTATGCCAATCTCAGAGGAAATTTCTTCCACCTTCATCTTTCCCTCTATTTGCATCTATTTTCATAAAAAAATTAAGAATGTATTTTCCTTGAAAATGCCTAAAAATGCCCAAATTCCTTGTTAAAAATTCATTCTACTGAAATCCCTTTGAAAAATCTTTGGAAAATCTTTGAAAAATCTATTAGTCCTGGAAGCTTAGTTAGGGGGCAGTCACTCATATTTGTATCACACTGAAAAAGCAATCAGTAAAACAGTATTTTATACTTACCAATTTATCATATTTCTATATCCAGTCTCTATAGGGAATCCATGTATGTTTTTACCTTGTGCATTGGAGTTCAGAAGGAGAACACCGTGGGCATTGGAGTCTGGTTCTACGCACATATAAAAAGGGTGAACTCCATAGAGGTTGGCAAATGACTGAAAGATAAGCACGAGGTATGACTTGACTTTGTTATTTTTCATAGCTTTTGTCAGGTAGATACATATGCACAGACAAGGAAACAAATTCATTCAGAGTTAGAGACTTATTTTGAAAGGTTGGGGATTTTTTCATCTAAACTGGTGTGAAGTTAAAATGACAATTTTTTTTTTCTGCCTTATCACAATGGAATTTTTTAGTCTTTCCCAGTTAAACCTTTGATATTCTGCCAAATGCCTCAAAATGGTATGAGTAAGAATCAGTTTTCTGGTTAAAACAGACTCATCAACCAGTGACTTCAGTTCAGCCAAATATCTAATGAGTCCTGCTGGAGTCCAGCTTGTTTGGATGAACAGGGATTGATCCGAGCGTGAAATGCAAAGCTCTCCTGAACCAGGATCTTGGCACACAATATACTTTTTTCTGAAAACTGCACTGTGAGAAAGGTTCTGATAAAAGGTTCCAAAGTTTCCTCAAAGCAATTCATGGCTTTATCTTTAATTAAAACTGATGATCCTGTGAAGCTTGTGACATTCCATGTTTGCCACCTCCTTTTGGTGACACAAGCTAGGACAAAGTGTTGCAGAGAGTGAATTACCGTTGGTGCCTGGTCCCTGGAGAACATGCCATAGGTAATGAAGTCCATGTTGTGCTTGAAGGTTGGGTGCTCATGCTCACCAAGCCCATACACAGAAGTGGATGGCACAGTGGTAGTGATCTGAAGGAACTGGTTGGAGAAAAACAGATCAACCAGGGGACTGTCCCACCTGTGACAAACAGAGGGAAATGGGATTAGTTTGCATTTCTTTGGAAGGTATAATTGTAAGTTCATGCCATTTTATGTATTTTGGAGGATAAGAGTATTAAAAATCCATTAAATTCTATACAGGTATCTAATGTGCTTAACCTAACACATTTAATTAATCTTGCAATGGTTGAAGATATCTCATCTGCTTATGCAAAATCAATATAATTTTTGAAAAGAGCAACTACAACAACAGAAGACAGACTATAAATCTATTATCAAAATAAGTGGTTGCTTATGCTATTTCTATGACAACCAACGTGAAAGGCTAAAAATTGTTATTACACAGTGGAGTTCAGAATACCTAATGAGAACAACAGACATTTTATCTGTTTTTCAGATATCAACAGCCTTTTTGTCATGTTTTGCTGTATCAGGACCTGAATACCCTCAACTTCATGCAGGTGCCTAAAACAGAAGTATAGCTTTCTCCAGACTCTGCTTGAACAAGATGTTTTTATTGTGATGACTCTGTCCTGCTTCTCTCACCAACTTAATGCATTTGTTTCTATTGAATCATCTGTGGACAGAGGCTCACATTTTAATTAGGTGATACATTCTGTTTCCTATCTCCAGAGCTATAATGAGCTGCAAGTTAGATGGGGGAGAATATAGTCAAGCTGTGGAGAAGTGTTTTGTTAATGGTCCTGTGTATGCCATGAGTAGCTCATTTAGATAGCACCCTCTCGAGCCTTGTTTAACCATGAATTTGTTACAGCTAATTAAAATAAATGAGCCCATGCCATAGAGCACAGAAGTGGCATAACTCTCCTTTTAATGTTCTTCTGTCAATGATTTTGACAAAATTAAATGTTTGATCAAATTGACTGGTAAATCAGAGAAATGGGAGATGGGTTGTGTTGGTGGGGAGCAGCTCTACCCCCATGAGGGTAGTGCTCTGGTGAGTGGCCAGCCACCTGTGCCACTAGCACCCCCTGGGGACAAATCCCTGCTGCTGGGAGGACTGGGAGGGCACCAATGCTGCCACCACACTGGTGGGCTCCCCCCACTAGGCTGCAAGGACAGCCACTCATGGGGATGCTTAAGGCACTCCCTTCCCTCTCCATGCAAAATGCAGACACAGACTACCCCTAAATTTTCCTAGACAAATCCAAAGTCACACACAGGTACTAAAGGGCCTGTGTAATTTCTTTTAAGTATATTTGTCCTTTCTTACAAGCAGGAAAAGTAAGAATTTGTATATAACTCTTGATTAGGTTTCTTTGCCAGCAGGAACCTCTCCCTCCATCCTTTCCATCATCTCCACCTACATGCAGTACTGAAAAAAGTTATTTTCTTTTAGGAGGGTTATGCATGCAAAACATCCCTGAGAATCAGATCCAGTCCTTGACAAATAGAGGCCTTTCTGCAAGAAGCAGTTGCTGTGTAGGAATAGGGATGGGCTCTGGAGCTGAATTCCTGCCCAAAGGAGAGCTGTCACACAGCTCTGCTCTGTTTCAAGACAGGAAGGGTCACTGCTCTGAGCAGACCACAGGGCTATGAAAAGCTCATACACCAAAAACTCAATACGCCAGAGGGAAAATGCTCTGGGGATAGTTTAAATATCTGTCCTAAGTCATTGAGCTCTCCCCACGATGCCTGCTCAGAGGACATGAAGCTTTGTACATTTGTGGTACCCACATGGACATTCCCTATCATGAGAACAGTTAATGTTACCCTCAGCAAGTCCCCTCCCTGACCAGGAAGGTCACTGGGGTGGTGCAAACGACAACCCTAGGAACAAGCCCTCTGCCCCACCATATCTTTACATGTTGTGGAGAAATTGGTGGATGACTCATGCATTCCTTCAGGCAACTGCAGTCTACCTCTAAGTGACATTGCCATAACAGTGCCCTGCTCTCCATCCCTCCATGGCTCAGCTCCCTGGGGGCTGCCACCCCCAGCAGCACAGCTCCCCTTGCTGTGCCACCAGCACTGCTCCCCATCAGCCTTGTCTTTCCTAGACCTCCACATGCCAGCATAGCTATGTGCTAAATATAGCTTTAACCATGACATTAAAAGGCTGGTAATGACTCTCTTTTTTTTCTGGGCATCATTATGTCATCTCCATCTCAAGGAAAGTATGAACAGGTTTTCCCCTGGCACTATTCTCTGCCTTCACTCCCACACAGCTTCCAGAGTCCTTGTGCTCTCCAGCACACTGTGGTAGGCTGTTGTGCTACTTTATGTGTTTGCTCATGAGGTGTTGGCAAAGAGCAATCATTTAAATGAAAAAAATTATCTCTGCCATTCCTTAAACCCTTGGAGGCAATAAAAGAAAATGTTATATTTCTCCCACCTTCCCTCAGAAGGAACACAACAGGAGGGAGCATAAAATGACAACATGTCTGCAGGAATTTGCGTGGTTCTCCTCCAAGAGTCCTATGAACCATTAAAGCACTGTGATGGACAACAGAAGGAGTCTAAAAACTGTAAAAAAACAGCTATACTGTTGCTCACTGTCAAAAATGCAACTCCTGCTAGAAGTTAGACAAGGCAAAGTCTGTGAGGACAAGAGCCCTTCTTTTCTGCACAACAGATGATAACTGTAGTCACATTACAGTCACTGTTTAAAGTCTTAACCTGCTGGTGTGTCTGTGGTAGGAACACTGCTGCCTATGGAAATACAAACCAGCCTCCCCACATATCTGCCTGGCCCATTGTCTGGGAACAGTCAACTGTTGCCTATCCAAGGAATTTGATTGATAAAAGCTGCTCTTTTCTTCCATACATGATGCACTATGCCAAAGAATGAATATCTCTAATTTTTAACCTCTTATCGGGAAAAAAAGAATGACTCAGATTGAAAAGGTCTCTGTAAAAATTCACATTTTTGGCCGGCAAGGGAACTAGTCTCACACCCAGCAGTCAAGCCACTGGCTATCAGGATGAAACATAACTGGAGTGGACCAAGGAAGAAGTATTAAAGGAAGGTGAGTTCATGTTCAAGCATCCTGTTCATGTTGAAGGTGTAGTTCATGACTAACATTGCCACAATGTTTGAGGGGGATGACTAAAAAGCTGTGCAAGATGGTTTCAGGAGCACCATCATCAGTCCTTTGTAATACAGACTGGACATGACCATCTACCTCTCAGAACAAGTATTCTGCTGAGGTTTATTGGAGGCCAATGACTGCAGTGTGTGCAATGGCTCAGAGCGCTGATTCACCTGCCATGAGCAACCAGGTGGTGGCAGTTCTAAAGGTGGTCTTACAAAACCTCCAGAATTAGGAGACTTGGGACACATATATGATGCATCATTAGGACAGGCATCATGCATTATCTGGACATTCAAAAACAATTTTCAGTTGAGAGAGGTTTGGTCGTTTTTTTTCTTCCCGTTGCAATGAATCCTGGAGAACTGAGTTCATTATTTTAAGTGGTAAACAACTGATCCACTCATTCTCTTGGAGAAAATGTCCTCTACAATATCTACTTTTCTTGGCCTCCAGACACCCTGTATATTATCTGTGTGCAAATTTAGTTGTAACTTTACACAGCTACCCAAAAAGGGGTCTAAGCATCCTGGCAAAGCTTGGGCACACCCTTCCAGAGGGCTCGGCCTACCACAGTTTGCAGAGGCTGCCCATAAAGTGCTAAACTACCCCTAGGGAGTGAGGAGTACACACCCTATTTTCAAATGAACCTCAAATACACCGATGGACTCAACACACTTGAGCAGCTGAGGAACATCTCCTTAGGAGCCCAGATCGCCATGGTTTTCCACTGATCTCAGATTGCTAAAAATATTTCTACTGACTGCTGGTTTTGGCTGGAGTTAACCTTCTTCATAGCAGCTGGTATGGGTTGATGTTTTGGATTTGTGCTGGAAGCTGTTGATAATCCAGAGATGTTTTAGTTACTGGTGAGCACTTCTTAACAGAGCACAGCAGAGTTTAGCTGCCCCTTACACTGCCCCAGCGGCAAGGAGGCTAGGAGTGCACAAGTAGCAGGGAGGGGACACAGCTGGCATAGCTGACCTGAATTGACCCAAGGGATGTCCCATACCATATGGCTTCATGCTGAGCATTAAAAGTAGCAGGAAGGTTCGCTGGGAGACTGCTGAGACTGCTGCTCAGGGACTGGTAGGCATCACTCAGATGGTGGTGAGTAATTGTCATTTGCATCACTTTTTTTTCTTGGGTTTGATTTTTCTCTCTGTTATTTTCCTTTTAATTACATTAGTAGTAGTAGTAGTAGTAGTAGTAGTAGTAGTACTGTTTTTCTGTTATTAAACTGGTTTTGTCTCAACCCATGAGTTTTCTCTCTTTTTACCCTTCCAATTCTCTCCATCTTTCAGGCAGGAATGAGCAACCAGCTGTGTAGTGCTTGGTTGTTGACTGGGGTTAAACCATAACACTGTTTCACAACAGCTGTATTCCTTCTTAGTTGTAAGACTTGGGATACCAGTGAAGTGCAGAAGGCCCACCAAGACTGAATTTTTATATGTTTATCTTACTTTAAAGGTGATTTTTCAAGTAGGTGGACAAAATCAGCAGGAATAATCAACAGATTTTCCACAAACACGACATTAAAAAAAAAAAAAAATGCAGAGAATATTTACAGTTCTTGACACCCTTCTGCTCTACTTCTATTGTATTCATTGTTGTGATATCAGGAAATATCCTGTAATTCACTGGATATACAATGCTTAATACCTACAACACTTCCTGCCTAGGTAGCATAATGATTAGAAGACTAAAACAATGGTTCTTACAAACCAGAAACAAATCCGTTCTACCCATGATGCATAAAATTTCCTCCCCTTGCTTTCAGCAAAACTGCAGTTATGACAATAGCATTATAAATAATTCTAATAGCCTTGCCTATGTAAAAATATCTTCATGCTAAGTGGTGTCAGTGCTAACTACCACAAACAATAAAAAGGGCAGCTGAACTCTGCAGCAGCCCTTTTAGAAATTAGGGAAAATCTTGATCAGGTTTTGGTTATTTGTGCAGTATATTCCCAAGTGCAATAGCTAATAAGGTACTTCAAACGCTTAATAGAAAGTAGTCCCTATCTGGCTTGTAAAAAAAATGTTCTGCCTTCCATTATTTGTGTGACATCATGAAGGAAAAGTCAGGATATTAAAGGGGAGAATCAAATCAGCAGTACTTCCTACTGCAGCCTGTCTTCAGCAATGGCCCATGCCAGATATCACAAAGGAAGGCATAAGATGTCACTCAGAGCCAATCTTGCAATAATCTGCTTATGGAGGAAGTTTCTGGCTGTTTTCATAGAATTAACTGATGTTGTGAAGCATGGAGACAAAAGTATTTGGGGGTTTTATTTTCCTACAGATGACTTTTTTATTATGTCTGAATGTGTATCCTGCTAGGCCTCCTGTACCAGTGCTGCCCTGGGGCAATGAGTCCCACAGAGTAATCACACACTGCAAAATGAGCATGTGTTTGTTATTTATCACTGTCTTAAAGCAAGCAGTTCCCAGCCTTTTACTCTCTGTTCTTGAGAAAATCTCTGCTTTCTTGCAGCCTTCATGCTCTCAGTTGATACTACCTCCTCCAGTGGTTGCTGTTTTTAGTGTGGCAGGAGCAGGAAGGAGAACAGCACTTAAACCTGAGTGTGCCACAAAACAACTCACAGGCTGTTTAGCTTCCTCACCTGCCTTATTACAACACAGTATTTTCTCCCTCTTTTTACTAATGTAAAGCCTTGGCCAATGATGGACAGTTTCCCATTAGAGCTGCAAGATCAAGCAGGATATTCTAAGCAAGGATTTACTAAACTAAAGCCAATCTGTTGACAAAATATTTTTCCACTGAGAACACCAATTTTGCCAAAACAATTATATTCCAAGCATGACGGGTGTGAAAAGAGGCTCCCTGCAGTCTCCACTGCCCAACAGAGATGGTATTTGGGAGCTTCACCTCTGGGGCAGGAGATCCATGCACTAGTCCCTGACCCTCATGGTTCAGAGCTGTGATTTGCAGCCTTAAATCAGATGCAGGCTTCTAGTTTTCTTATGGAAGACAGCAAACACCTGACATCTGGATGGGAGCAGAAGCTTTGCTGCATCTCATCTGGTCCCCTTGGCATCTCCCTAGTGAATGCATGGACGTGGTATCTCTTTACCCCCATGGCTTTGGATAGCCACTGGCACAGAAAAGGACCTTTCCTGGCTAGTGGCAAAACAGCAGGAGCATGAAAGAGAGTGAAAAAAAAAAGCTGGAGACAGAATGGAGACAAAATGGGATGGGACAGAGAATAGGACAGCAGTGGATGAGAAGGAAAAAAGTAAGGGGGATGAAGCCGAGATGCATTACTGGGAGGACAAAGGAAAGCAGCCCAAGAGCTCCTGGTCCTGGCAGCCCCCAGCAGTGCCTGGATCATCTCCCTACATGACTCTGGCTAATTTTCACCCCATGCAGGCAAAGCAGCAGCTGTCAACTGATTACCTTGGAGCAAGCTGAAAATGTAGCAGGACTTGGCCTTTTATTCTTGCTCCTGGCTCTGCATGAGTTNTTACGTTAAAGGTGATTTTTCAAGGAGGGGGACAAAATCAGCAGGAATAATCAACAGATTTTCCACAAACACGACATAAAAAAAAAAAAAAATGCAGAGTATATTTACAGTTCTTGACACCCTTCTGCTCTACTTCTATTGTATTCATTGTTGTGATATCAGGAAATATCCTGTAATTCACTGGATATACAATGCTTAATACCTACAACACTTCCTGCCTAGGTAGCATAATGATTAGAAGACTAAAACAATGGTTCTTACAAACCAGAAACAAATCCGTTCTACCCATGATGCATAAAATTTCCTCCCCTTGCTTTCAGCAAAACTGCAGTTATGACAATAGCATTATAAATAATTCTAATAGCCTTGCCTATGTAAAAATATCTTCATGCTAAGTGGTGTCAGTGCTAACTACCACAAACAATAAAAAGGGCAGCTGAACTCTGCAGCAGCCCTTTTAGAAATTAGGGAAAATCTTGATCAGGTTTTGGTTATTTGTGCAGTATATTCCCAAGTGCAATAGCTAATAAGGTACTTCAAACGCTTAATAGAAAGTAGTCCCTATCTGGCTTGTAAAAAAAATGTTCTGCCTTCCATTATTTGTGTGACATCATGAAGGAAAAGTCAGGATATTAAAGGGGAGAATCAAATCAGCAGTACTTCCTACTGCAGCCTGTCTTCAGCAATGGCCCATGCCAGATATCACAAAGGAAGGCATAAGATGTCACTCAGAGCCAATCTTGCAATAATCTGCTTATGGAGGAAGTTTCTGGCTGTTTTCATAGAATTAACTGATGTTGTGAAGCATGGAGACAAAAGTATTTGGGGGTTTTATTTTCCTACAGATGACTTTTTTATTATGTCTGAATGTGTATCCTGCTAGGCCTCCTGTACCAGTGCTGCCCTGGGGCAATGAGTCCCACAGAGTAATCACACACTGCAAAATGAGCATGTGTTTGTTATTTATCACTGTCTTAAAGCAAGCAGTTCCCAGCCTTTTACTCTCTGTTCTTGAGAAAATCTCTGCTTTCTTGCAGCCTTCATGCTCTCAGTTGATACTACCTCCTCCAGTGGTTGCTGTTTTTAGTGTGGCAGGAGCAGGAAGGAGAACAGCACTTAAACCTGAGTGTGCCACAAAACAACTCACAGGCTGTTTAGCTTCCTCACCTGCCTTATTACAACACAGTATTTTCTCCCTCTTTTTACTAATGTAAAGCCTTGGCCAATGATGGACAGTTTCCCATTAGAGCTGCAAGATCAAGCAGGATATTCTAAGCAAGGATTTACTAAACTAAAGCCAATCTGTTGACAAAATATTTTTCCACTGAGAACACCAATTTTGCCAAAACAATTATATTCCAAGCATGACGGGTGTGAAAAGAGGCTCCCTGCAGTCTCCACTGCCCAACAGAGATGGTATTTGGGAGCTTCACCTCTGGGGCAGGAGATCCATGCACTAGTCCCTGACCCTCATGGTTCAGAGCTGTGATTTGCAGCCTTAAATCAGATGCAGGCTTCTAGTTTTCTTATGGAAGACAGCAAACACCTGACATCTGGATGGGAGCAGAAGCTTTGCTGCATCTCATCTGGTCCCCTTGGCATCTCCCTAGTGAATGCATGGACGTGGTATCTCTTTACCCCCATGGCTTTGGATAGCCACTGGCACAGAAAAGGACCTTTCCTGGCTAGTGGCAAAACAGCAGGAGCATGAAAGAGAGTGAAAAAAAAAAGCTGGAGACAGAATGGAGACAAAATGGGATGGGACAGAGAATAGGACAGCAGTGGATGAGAAGGAAAAAAGTAAGGGGGATGAAGCCGAGATGCATTACTGGGAGGACAAAGGAAAGCAGCCCAAGAGCTCCTGGTCCTGGCAGCCCCCAGCAGTGCCTGGATCATCTCCCTACATGACTCTGGCTAATTTTCACCCCATGCAGGCAAAGCAGCAGCTGTCAACTGATTACCTTGGAGCAAGCTGAAAATGTAGCAGGACTTGGCCTTTTATTCTTGCTCCTGGCTCTGCATGAGTTTTCCAATCAGCAGTTAATGTCTCTTCCCTCACATAGTTTATTCCTCTCCCCTGTTATTGTGATTACATGGAGCCCTGAGTTTGTCCTGCCTTCCTTGGGTATCTCAGCTACGCCTCCCTGCATGCAGTAAGGGTGAGAAATGCCCATAAAGCACATTCAGAGCCCCCTTTGCCTCACCTCTGCAGCATCTCCAATGCAGAATGAAATCATTCCTCACAAGGAGGAGGCTTTGTGCTCTGAGTGGCAGAGTGGGGATGGGGTTTTCTATCAGGCAGACAGACAGGAGCCTGACACTCCATTGCCTCACAGCCTACAGCACAAAGACACAGCCTGCAGCTCGGAAAGGAGGGTAGGGAAATACAGGTGTGGACTTTGAAAAAGCAACCCAAACCTAAACTGTGCTTCTGCTTGGGACAGGCTGCTCCCTTCCCAGGTGGACTGTCAGCTGTGCCAGAGCATGGGCATCATGAAGGAATTTAGCCTTTTCGGGGGGGGTAGGTCATCCAGCAGCATTGCTCTGCTAGCAAGGGCTAAGATGTATAATGAAAAGCAGGTTTCTGAGGATATGGGGATCTGGGATTGCTTTACTATGGGAAAGCTTTCCTCAGAGATATTTAGAAGGTCCAGCAGAGAACCCTGACCTGGTTTGGTGCACACACAAGTTATCAACCACCCACACCTGGGGAGTGCAACTGCAGCATCTGTTGAAGAGGCTTTATTTGCCCACATCAATTGCTTCGGGCAGTGTTTGTGTGCATATGGAAATAAACAACTGATTCAGCTGTTCATTGAGATAGTAAGGCCATGGCTGTTCATACCACGTAGGAGTCTAAAGTTGCTCCAGGTGTCAGGCCCTTGCCTGTTTCTCAGGGACACTCTCCCACACAGCCTGCCCTGACCTGGCCCAGGCACAGAGGCCACCAACTGTGCAGCTTGGTGCCTGGGTGCCCTGGAGCAGCTGCTCCCACTTCTGGAGGGAGCCCAAAGGAAAAGATTTGGGTTTTAGCATTCAAGCCTGCCTTTGGGCAGGTTGAACTAACACGAAAATGTACTTAACATGCCAGATGCCACCAGCGCACCCCTGGACCCAGCCAGTCAAGTGCAGCCATCAATGGGGATGTTTCTACAATGCTGATTGCTTTTACTTCCCAGTAAAGTAAATGCAGCCACCCATAGCTTTTAGGCCAGGATATATAACCTGCTTTCCTGTTTCGAAAGATTCCATCTGTACAGCTTTTTTTTTGGTGGCTAAGGAGATTGCAAATCCCTCTAAGACAGGCTGTGGGGCTATCTCTGAGCACCTGCATTTCCTCACTCTGACAGGATGGACAGGCAAACAAATGAAGGGGAAGCATTTTTGCTCCTCACACAGGGAATATAACTAAACTAAATATCACCAAGCTGTGAGAGAAATGCCCCCCTGACAGGATCCTTCAGTCTACAGTACCGGCTGTGCCATTTCACATGAAACAAGAATTCCCAGGGACATACGATTTCCCTTTCTGTACACAAAACCCTGTGTCTCTGCTGGTGAGAATATTTTGGGAGCAGAATCGCCATTGCTTGCAAGATAGAAGTCCATTATCTGTGCATTATATTCACCTACAATTTCCTCTTTTGGGGGTTGGCTGGGTTTCAGGAGCACTCCTTTACCTGCCTGGAGGCAGTGTACAATTTCCCACAGGGATGCTGGAGAGCAGAGCATCACTGCTGATGCTGTGCCAGTGCTGCAAACCAAGGCTGCCCTCTGCCTCCCTGGGCTCTGCAGCACAGCACTGCTGCAGCCCACACCTCTGCCACTGCTGGGTACAGGCCCTGGTGCAGAAGGAGATGGAGGGGAATGGAGGAGGCTTCCCCAGGCCCACAACAGGGCATTGAGTGTGCCCTCCTGCAAACCTGCTCAGTGAGGACCAACTTGTCCTCTGCCTGTCACTGGAGTTGTGCCTTTGGAAGACCCTGCATCTCCTCCATGGCAGGCTCCTTCCCTCAGCTGGGACATTTCAAGTTTGATCAACCCTGGCTAAACTCTTGGGGTCTGGGTGAAGGTGAGGAGGGCTGAATGGGAATGGGCCATGCATGAAATGGGCCATAGCCACTGGTTATGCATCCACCCCTTACATCAGCATTCCAATTAATAAGCCTTTGCAGAAAGAAGCAGAAAACTGGGCCTTTAACAAAAGCCTACCGTTTACACAGAGCTGTTAAGTCTAATGAGGAATTAAATTATTTTTGTTATCAGAGTAATGGATAATACATTCATTTTAAATAGCCTGCATAAATAAAACTTCACAGAATTGACCGTGACATGTATAAAGAGATGCCATGAGACTGTACTTCAAAATGATGGTCAGCTTATTAAAAACCTAGCATGACAGTTTCATCTGCAGATCATTCTAGAGGCTGTATTGTCTTACTTGCATCACTCATGTTAAGCCATCCTTAAATTGCTCACTGCTGCATTCCAAAAAGCAGTGGGCAGGAATGCACCTTGATTGAAGGTGCAATCAAGGTTGATGGAAGCCAAGGAAAGGGGAAATTACAACCCCTGGTGACATTTGTTAGTGAGGGGAGCTTTTGTTGAAGTTAAACTTACAGTTCTAACTTGAGAAAACAAATGGTGGGGTTTTTGTTTTGGTTTGTTGGGGTTTTTTTGGTTTTTTTGGGGTTTTTTTTTTTGGGGGTTTTTTTTTTTTTTTTTTTCAGAGGGACAGATTAGAGCCAGTGCCATCCACTGATACCAGTGGAAATTAGAGGCTTATGGCCTCCATGGCTTTGAGCTTCCTAGACCTGCATGCTGGAGTGTCAGGAGATTTGGTGCTCAGTTCCTGATACCTCAGATTTCAGAAATGTTAGCTCAGTGCTTTGATGAGTCGAGCTTACCAGCATCCCAAGCCATGAAATTGTAGCCTCAGAAGTTTTTTGACTTACTGAATTAACTTTTATACATGCCTATAGATAATTGTGTTATACAGGTACATGCCCCTATTAATAATGAAAGTCCTTCAGGGACAAGGCATAAATCTGCATTTACACCACCCCCAGTTTGCCTTTGACCCCTTGTCATATAGACCCAAGCAACAGGGTATAAGGAAACAGTGCTCACCCCATCACACCTAATTTTCACAAAAAGCTATGTGAATCATGTATTGTACTCACAGCACAGTGCCAGTGCTTTTCCTCTTGATGGTGAAGTGCGTGGAATCATCCGAGAACTCCACCTCATAGTTGGCTTCTTCAGCAGTAACCCCAGGGCCATTGATCTTCAGCGGGACTTCAAACCGCTGCTTGTTGGGGTCGTAGAGCTAAAGCAAGGCGAGCAGGGGGAAGGTCAGCTCACTCCCTAACATGTGTTCCTTTGGTTAAATGATTCCAACCCCCCCCCAAGTACTCACCCTGAACCGGAGTCTGTCCTTTGTCTGGAACTCCACTTCCAGGACGATCGGGGAAATGTCATTTCCGAAGAGGGTCAAGGCCTGGCGCTTGTTCAGTGTGGCTCTGCAGTGAAAACACATGCTGGTGCCCACCACAACCCATCACTGGCTGAGACCGCCCTGGGGCAGGCCGGGGGAACCACCCAGCTACTTTGTGTCAGTTCTTGAAAAATAAATCGTTGACTTACTGAGAGAAATAATCAGTTTAGGCCCTCTTTGATGTTGATGGATAAAACAGGGGCCACCAAAGAAAGAAGAACTCATGGTTTCCTGGGACACAGCTCCCAGGGAGGGAGGGACCATTCGTGACTGCACCTGGTTTCCTCACCTGAGGCGTGGTGAGAGCAGAAGCTCCAGTTCTACAGCAAATGCACGGGGAAAGGTGTCCCTTACCCTCCTTGTCACACGTGTATTGGAGCAGCTGGGGGAAAGTTCAGCCAGAGCGCCGGCGGCTGTGGGGCAGTGGCAGCCTGCAGCGCCCCTCAGGGCCACAGGCACTCACCTCCAGCCTTTGTCCGTCTTCTCGGCGTTCCCGCTGCGGGCGTAGCCGTAGGGACTGTCCTCAGGGAAGAAGCACCAGGGAGCGTTGGGGACATCGGTGGAGCACCAGGTGCAGCCCCGCGCCTCGCAGGCCTCCTGGGAAGCCCCGGGCTGCGGGTGGCAGTCAATGCGCTTGGACACCGCCATGGAGCTGGGGCACTGCGCGTCCTGCTCCGAGCCCAGGCACCCGCCTAGGGCTGCGCGGGAAAGGCCGTCAGGGCAGCAGAGAACCGCGTTTAAAAACCCCACAGCACTGCAAACTTGAGTTATTCTTGCGTTCGGATGTGGTTTCTCCCTGTCTTAGGGTTAACACCCATGATCCCTTCGACTACGATGATGGCAGAGCAGCTATGTTCTCGTAACAGAGCAACAACCACTTTCTTTTACAAGCCGAGGCAGTGGGTCTGTTTAATTCAGCACTCAGAGCTGCCTGCGCTCAGCTGAAGCACGGCTTGCTTGAAATACTCATAGAAAAATAAAGAGCAGCGTAATGAGGCTGCTGGTGAGGCGTGAGAGTGAGAGCAACACCGCAGGCTGACAGAACATGAGGGATTCTTCAATAAGGACCGCTATCAGTATTAAAATCTTTCATTTTCTATATGCTTATGTTATACACAGATTTTTTTATCTATAGAGATATAAATATGTGATAAGCAGCATGCACTTGTATGATATAAATAGAAAAAATACTGAGTATATGTGTAGGTTTGTATTGGGTTTCCTTTCTGTATGGTATGACTACTGTATCTACGTAGTATTAGTAGTTTGTGTTAATACGGATACGGTTATGACTAAAGGGAAGATGCCAGCAGTAAAAGAAAAGGCATAGTTTAGTCATTCACAGAACACTCATGAAAAGAGCTTGTTAGTAAGGTGCTAAATTTTCCCTTTTTACAGCTGCAGGTCAAGCCCTCTGGTTGACTAATGACTAATACCACTGCTTTAAAATTTTTTTCTTTTTTTTTCATGTGAACTGTTGTGTGCTTGAAAGCCTAAAACATGATTGCTGATGCAGTCTGGGCTTCTCCACAGAAAGAATTCTACAAGCAGATGTGCACAAGCAGTAATTATGTATACTGGAAAAATTTACAGAATAAAACAGTAGATTTTCGCTACAGCATGCCATCATGCTTCAATGCCAGAGTTTACTTCCAAGTGAGGGATATGAACACAGAAAAGCAGGAGTGCCATCTACCTTTTTTTTTTTTTTTTTTTTTTTTGAGAAAACTCTCATGCCCCTTTTATACAGGAACATCTGACACTCAGGTCTGATGCTCCCAGGCTGCTCAGCAGAGCTCACTGCTCGCTGCCACAGTGCCTCATTAGCATCTTCTAGAGGCTGGAATTAACAGGAATTATTTGGCTGTTAACCTTTCCCAGCTGCTGGGCAGGCAGGATTGGTTTCCACCTCTGTTTTCTGGGGCAGAGAGTCAGATCCCACAGGCTGACTGCTCTATGTCCAGCATTCACCCTCATGATCTGTCACACAGAAAAACTCTAAGTTCTTATCCTCTTTTTCATCTAAAACATAATAGGAATATGAGCATCCATCTGCAATCCCCCAATTATTTCTTATTGGAGCACAAAATAAACTAAACCCATCACACATTTAATTTTGGTTTGGGGTGTGTTTTCTAATGGCAGTCAAATGCAGCATTGGTGTTTTCATTGCTGAAATCAAAGAGTATGACTGAATAGTCTACAGCAGATTGATAATGTGGTGTCATTTTACACAATATAGGTTTGTGGGAGACTTTTATGAACTAATTTGTATTTTAAAATACTTTCAAAATACTTCTTATTAATGATATTGTGAATGAAAAAAAATTGCCACAGCAGAAGCCAAAAAATTTCTTCCACTTTTTCACCTATTAATAAAAAGCTTACATTTTCCAGCAAATTAAAAAAAAAAA